>CAWUFW010007333.1:600000-1022450 GCA_963921515.1 Calotriton arnoldi | reverse complement strand
TCCACACATTTTTGTGTGGGAGTTGTGGCATCGCTGGGCAGACACGCATTTCCTACCACCCAGCGTTCCCCAAGGTCTCCTGATAAAAATGGTACCTCACTCGTGTGGGAGGCCCAAGTACCCGCGACAGGCTAGGGCCCAAAACATTTTGTGATAGGCAATTTTGATGTTGCCTCAATACGTTTTTGGCCCTTGCCTGTCGTGGGCACTTGGGCCTCCCACACGAGTGAGGCACCATTTTTATCGGGAGACCTTGGGGAACACTGGGTGGTAGGAAATGCGTGTCTTCCCAGCGATGCCACAACTTTCCCACACAAAAATGTGTGGAAAAAAGTGAGTTTTTCAGCAAAATTTGAGGTTTGCAGGGGATTCTGGGTAAGAAAACGTTGGGGGATCCACGCAAGCCATACCTCCCTGGAACCACCCGGGTGTCTAGTTTTCAGAAATGTGTGGGTTTGATAGGTTTCCTAGCTGGCCGCCGAGCACGGGGCCAAAACCGAGGTGACCCCCTTGCAAAACCAGCTTGTTTTGTGATAGGCAATTTTAATGTCACCTCAATACGTTTTGGGCCCTAGCCTGTCGCTGGTACTTGGGCCTCCCACACGAGTGAGGCACCAT
The DNA here is from genome assembly GCA_963921515.1 of Calotriton arnoldi. Lineage (NCBI taxonomy): Eukaryota > Metazoa > Chordata > Amphibia > Caudata > Salamandridae > Calotriton > Calotriton arnoldi. Next base: position 1,021,832 of record CAWUFW010007333.1, on the reverse strand, counting down.
TTTTATCAGGAGACCTTGGGGAATACTGGGTGGTAGGAAATGCGTGTCTGCCCGGCGATGCCACAACTTTCCCACACAAAAATGTGTGGAAAAGTGATTTTTTCAGCTAAATTTGAGGTTTGCAGGGGATTCTGGGCAAGAAAACGTTGGGGGATCCACGCAAGCCATACCTCCCTGGAACCACCCGGGTGTCTAGTTTTCAGAAATGTGTGGGTTTGATAGGTTTCCCTTGCTGGCCGCCGAGCACGGGGCCAAAAATCAAGGTGACCCCCCTTGCAAAACCAGGTTGTTTTGTGATAGGCAATTTTAATGTCACCTCAATACGTTTTGTGCCCGAGCCTGTCGCGGGTACTTGGGCCTCCCACACGAGTGAGGCACAATTTTTATCAGGAGACCTTGGGGAACACTGGGTGGTAGGAAATGCGTGTCTGCCCGGCGATGCCACAACTTTCCCACACAATAATGTGTGGAAAAAGTGATTTTTTCAGCTAAATTTGAGGTTTGCAGGGGATTCTGGGTAAGAAAACGTTGGGGGATCCACGCAAGCCATACCTCCCTGGAACCACCCTGGTGTCTAGTTTTCAGAAATGTGTGGGTTTGATCGGTTTCCTAGCTGGCCGCCGAGCACGGGGCCAAAACCGAGGTGACTCCCTTGCAAAACCAGGTTGTTTTGTGATAGGCAATTTTAATGTCACCTCAATACGTTTTGGGCCCTAGCCTGTCGCGGGTACTTGGGCCTCCCACACAAGTGAGGCACCATTTTTATCGGGAGACCTTGGGGAACACTGGGTGGTAGGAAATGCGTGTCTGCCCGGCGATGCCACAACTTTCCCACACAAAAATGTGTGGAAAAAGTGATTTGTTCAGCTAAATTTGAGGTTTGCAGGGGATTCTGGGTAAGAAAACGTTGGGGGATCCACGCAAGCCATACCTCCCTGGAACCACCCGGGTGTCTAGTTTTCAGAAATGTGTGGGTTTGATAGGTTTCCTAGCTGGCCGCCGAGCACGGGGCCAAAACCGAGGTGACCCACCTTGCAAAACCAGGTTGTTTTGTGATAGGCAATTTTAATGTCACCTCAATACGTTTTGGGCCCTAGCCTGTCGCGGGACTTGGGCCTCCCACACGAGTAAGGCACCATTTTCATCGGGAGATCTTGGGGAACACTGGGTGGTAGGAAATGCGTGTCTGCCCAGCGATGCCACAACTTTCCCACACAAAAATGTGTGGAAAAAGTGATTTTTTTAAGGCTAAATTTGAGGTTTGCAGGGGATTCTGGGTAAGAAAACGTTGGGGGATCCATGCAAGCCATACCTCCCTGGAACCACCCGGATGTCTAGTTTTCAGAAATGTGTGGGTTTGATAGGTTTCCCAAGCTGGCCGCCGAGCACGGGGCCAAAAACCGAGGTGACCCCCCTTGCAAAACCAGGTTGTTTTGTGTTAGGCAATTTTAATGTCACCTCAATACGTTTTGGGCCCTAGCCTGTCGCGGGTACTTGGGCCTCCCACACGAGTGAGGCACCATTTTTATCGGGAGACCATGGGGAACACTGGATGGTAGGAAATGCGTGTCTGCCCGGCGATGCCACAACTTTCCCACACAAAAATGTGTGGAAAAAGTGATTTTTTTCAGCTAAATTTGAGGTTTGCAGGGGATTCTGGGTAAGAAAACGTTGGGGGATCCACGTAAGTTATACCTCCCTGGAACCACCCGGGTGTCTAGTTTTCAGAAATGTGTGGGTTTGATAGGTTTCCCAAGCTGGCCGCCGAGCACGGGGCCAAAACCGAGGTGACCCCCTTGCAAAAACAGGTTGTTTTGTGATAGGCAATTTTAATGTCACCTCAATACGTTTTGGGCCCTAGCCTGTCGCGGGTACTTGGGCCTCCCACACGAGTGAGGTACCATTTTTATCGTAAGACTTTGGGGAACGCGGGGTGGGTGGAATTTTGTGGATCCACGCAGATTCCAGAACTTTCCACCACAGAAATGTGAGGAAAATGTGGTTTTTTATTACAATATTTTAGGTTTGCAAGGGATTCTGGGTAGCAGAACCTGGTGAGTGCCTGCCAAGTCACCCCATCCTGGATTCCCCTGGGTGTCTAGTTTTCAAAAATGTATAGGTTTCCTAGTTTTCCCTAGGTGCCGGCAGAGCTAGGGTTCAAAATCTACAGCTAGGCACTTTGTTGAAAAAGGGTCAGTTTTCACTGCGAAAATGTGGTGTGTCCACGTTGCGTTTTGGGCCGTTTCCTGTTGCGGGTACTTAGGCCTCCCACACAAGTGAGGTACCATTTTTCTCGGAAGACTTTGGGGAACGCGGGGTGGGTGGAATTTTGTGGATCCATGCAGATTCCAGAACTTTCCACCACAGAAATGTGAGGAAAATGTGTTTTTTTTTACAATATTTTAGGTTTGCAAGGGATTCTGGTTAGCATAACCTGGTGAGAGCCAGCCAAGTCACCCCATCCTGGAGTCCCCTGGGTGTCTAGTTTTCAAAAATGTATAGGTTTCCTAGGTTTCCCTAGGTGCCGGCAGAGCTAGGGTTCAAAATCTACAGCTAGGCACTTTTTGAAAAAGGGTCCGTTTTCACTGCGAAAATGTGGTGTGTCCACGTTGCGTTTTGGGCCGTTTCCTGTCCCGGGTACTTAGGCCTCCCACACAAGTGAGGTACCATTTTTCTCGGAAGACTTTGGGGAACACAGGGTGGGTGGAATTTTGTGGATCCACGCAGATTCCAGAACTTTCCACCACAGAAATGTGAGGAAAATGTGTTTTTTTACAATATTTTAGGTTTGCAAGGGATTCTGGGTAGCAGAACCTGGTGAGAGCCAGCCAAGTCACCCCATCCTGGAGTCCCCTGGGTGTCTAGTTTTCAAAAATGTATAGGTTTCCTAGGTTTCCCTAGGTGCCGGCAGAGCTAGGGTTCAAAATCTACAGCTAGGCACTTTGTTGAAAAAGGGTCCGTTTTCACTGCGAAAATGTGGTGTGTCCACGTTGCGTTTTGGGCCGTTTCCTGTTGCGGGTACTTAGGCCTCCCACACAAGTGAGGTACCATTTTTCTCGGAAGACTTTGGGGAATGCAGGGTGGGTGGTATTTTGTGGATCCGCGCAGATTACAGAACTTTCCACAACAGAAATGTGAGGAAAATGTGGTTTTTTTTACAATATTTTAGGTTTGCAAGGGATTCTGGGTAGCATAACCTGGTGACAGCCAGCCAAGTCACCCCATCCTGGAGTCCCCTGGGTGTCTAGTTTTCAAAAATGTATAGGTTTCCTAGGTTTCCCTAGGTGCCGCAGAGCTATGGTTCAAAATCTACAGCTAGGCACTTTGTTGAAAAAGGGTCCGTTTTCACTGTGAAAATGTGGTGTGTCCACGTTGCGTTTTGGGCCATTTCCTGTCGCGGGTACTTGGGCCTCCCACACAAGTGAGGTACCATTTTTATCGGAAGACTTTGGGGAACGCGGGGTGGGTGGAAATTTGTGGATCCACGCAGATTCAAGAACTTTCCACCACAGAAATGTGAGGAAAATGTGTTTTTTTGGACAATTTTTTAAGTTTGCAAGGGATTCTGGGTAACAGAACCTGGTGAGAGCCAGTCAAGCCACCCCATCCTGGATTCCCCTGGGAATCTACTTTTCAAAAATGTATAGGTTTGAAAGGTTTCCCTAGGTGCCGGCAGAGCTAGGGTTCAAAATCTACAGCTAGCCACTTTGTTGAAAAAGGGTCCGTTTTCACTGCGAAAATGTGGTGTGTCCACGTTGAGTTTTGGGCCGTTTCCTGTCGCGGGTACTTGGGCCTCCCACACAAGTGAGGTACCATTTTTATCGGAAGACTTTGGGGAACTCGGGGTGGGTGGAATTTTGTGGATCCACGCAGATTCCAGAACTTTCCACCACAGAAATGTGAGGAAAATTTGTTTTTTGGGACAATTTTTTAGGTTTGCAAGGGATTCTGGGTAACAGAACCTGGTGAGAGGCAGTCAAGTCACCCCATCCTGGATTACCCTGGGTGTCTAGTTTTCAAAAATGTATAGGTTTGCTAGGTTTCCCTCGGTGCTGGCAGAGCTAGGGTTAAAAAACTACAGCTCGGCACTTTGCCAAATAAGGGACATTTTTCACAGTGAAATTGAGGTGTGTCCACGTTGCGTTTTGCTCCGTTTCCTGACGCGGACACTAGGCCTACCCACACAAGTGAGGTACCATTTTTCTCAGAAGACTTTCGGGAATGCGGGGTGGGTAGAAATTTGTGGATCCACGCAGATTTCAGGACTTTCCACCACAGAAATGTGAGAAAAATGTGTTTTTTTTGACAATTTGTTAGGTTTGCAAGGGATTCTGGGTAACAGAACCTGGTGAGAGGCAGTAAAGTCACCCCATCCTGGATTCCCCTGGGTGTCTAGTTCTCAAAAATATATAGGTTTGCTAGGTTTCACCAGATGCAGGCAGAGCTAGGGTTCAAAAACTACAGCTAGGCACTTTGCCAAATAAGGGTCATTTTTCACAGTGAAATTGAGGTGTGTCCACGTTGCGTTTTGCGCGGTTTCCTGACGCGGACACTAGGCCTACCCACACAATTGAGGTACAATTTTTCTCGGAACACTTTGGGGAATGCGGGGTGGGTAGAAATTTGTGGATCCACGCAGATTCCAGGACTTTCCACCACAGAAATGTAAGGAAAATGTGTTTTTTTTGACAATTGTTTAGGTTTGCAAGGGATTCTGGGTAACAGAACCTGGTGAGAGGCAGTAAAGTCACCCCATCCTGGATTCCCCTGGGTGTCTAGTTTTCAAAAATGTATAGGTTTGCTAGGTTTCCCTAGATGCAGGCAGAGCTAGGATTCAAAAACTACAGCTAGGCACTTTGCCAAAAAAGGGTCATTTTTCACTGTGAAATTGGGGTGTGTCCACGTTGCGTTTTGCGCGATTTCCTGTCGCGGGCTCTAGTCCTACCCACACAAGTGAGGTACCATTTTTCTCAGAAGACTTTGGGGAACACGGGGTGGGTAGAAATTTGTGGATCCACGCAGATTCCAGGACTTTCCACCACAGAAAAGTTAGAAAAATGTGTTTTTTTTGACAATTTTTTAGGTTTGCAAGGGATTCTGGGTAACAGAACCTGGTGAGAGGCAGTAAAGTCACCCCATCCTGGATTCCCCTGGCTATCTAGTCTTCAAAAATATATAGGTTTGCTAGGTTTCCCTAGATGCAGGCAGAGCTAGGATTCAAAAACTACAGCTAGGCACTTTGCCAAAAAGGGTCATTTTTCACTGTGAAATTGGGGTGTGTCCACGTTGCGTTTGCGCGATTTCCTGTCGCGGGCTCTAGGCCTACCCACACAAGTGAGGTACCATTTTTCTCGGAAGACTTTGGGGAACGCGGGGTGGGTAGAAATTTGTGGATCCACGCAGATTCCAGGACTTTCCACCACAGAAATGTGAGGAAAATGTGTTTTTTTGTACAATTTTTTAGGTTTGCAAGGGATTCTGGGTAACAGAACCTGGTGAGAGGCAGTAAAGTCACCCCATCCTGGATTCCCCTGGGTGTCTAGTTTTCAAAAATGTATAGGTTTGCTAGGTTTCCCTAGATGCAGGCAGAGCTAGTATTCAAAAACTACAGCTAGGCACTTTGCCAAAAAAGGGTCATTTTTCACTGTGAAATTGGGGTGTGTCCACGTTGCGTTTTGCGCGATTTCCTGTCGCGGGCTCTAGGCCTACCCACACAAGTGAGGTACCATTTTTCTCGGAAGACTTTGGGGAACGTGGGGTGGGTAGAAATTTGTGGATCCACGCAGATTCCAGGACTTTCCACCACAGAAATGTGAGGAAAATGTGTTTTTTTGGACAATTTTTTAGGTTTGCAAGGGATTCTGGGTAACAGAACCTGGTGAGAGGCAGTAAAGTCACCCCATCCTGGATTCCTCTGGGTGTCTAGTTTTCAAAAATGTATAGGTTTGCTAGGTTTCCCTAGATGCAGGCAGAGCTAGGATTCAAAAACTACAGCTAGGCACTTTGCCAAAAAAGGGTCATTTTTCACTGTGAAATTGGGGTGTGTCCACGCTGCGTTTTGCGCCATTTCCTGTCGCAGGCTCTAGGCCTACCCACACAAGTGAGGTACCATTTTTCTCGGAAGACTTTGGGGAACGCAGGGTGGGTTGAAATTTGTGTATCCACGCAGATTCCAGAACTTTCCACCACAGAAATGTAGGGAAAATGTGTTTTTTTTGACAATGTTTTAGGTTTGCAAGTGATTCTGGGTAACAGAACCTGGAGAGAAGCAGTCAAGTTACCCCATCCTGGATTCCCCTGGGTGTCTAATTTTCAAAAATGTATAGGTTTGCTAGGTTTCCCTAGGTGCCGGCAGAGCTAGGGTTCAAAAACTACAGCTAGGCACTTTGCCAAAAAAGGGTCATTTTTCACTGTGAAATTGGGGTGTGTCCACGTTGCGTTTTGTGCCGTTTCCTGTCGTGGGCACTAGGCCTACCCACACAAGTGAGGTACCATTTTACTCGGAAGACTTTGGGGAACGCGGGGTGGGTGAAAATTTGTGGATCCATGCAGATTCCAGAACTTTCCACCACAGAAATGTGAGGAAAATGTGTTTTTTTGACAATTTTTAGGTTTGCAAGGGATTCTGGGTAACAGAACCTAGTGAAAGCCAGTCAAGTCACCCCATCCTGGATTCCCTGGGTGTCTAGTTTTCAAAAATGTATAGGTTTGCTAGGTTTCCCTGGGTGCCGGCAGAGCAAGGGTTCAAAAACTACAGCTAGGCACTTTGCAAAAAAAGGGTAATTTTTCATTGTGAAAATGTGGTGTGTTCACGTTGCGTTTTGAGCCGTTTCCTGTCGTGGGCACTATGCCTACCCACACGAGTGAGGTACCATTTTATCGGGACACTTACGGTAATTCAGATATGTAAAGCAACTGTTATTACCTATTGACTTTCGATGCATTTCTGCCTTCCAAATGAAAGACAATGTGTAAAAAGAAGTTATTTTGAAAAATGACCTATAATTCTCATGCTAGTATGAGTATTACCAATTTCAGAAATGTGCAAATATCTACTGTTTCTAAACTCTATATTGTGTTCCCATTGCAGAAATGCATAGGAGTCTTTCATACCGAATATTCCATGTATACATTTTCCCAGAATAATTGCTATATACCCGGTACATAATAAAAACCATTGCAAGACGCTGCTCAGTTTTTGGCTCTGGGTCTCGTCGGGTTCTTGGTGAACCTACAAGTACTATATATCCCCACAACCAGTAAGGTCCAGTGGATGTAACGGTATATTGCTTTCAAAGAGCAGTCATAATTAGAAGAAGTTACAGGTGAAAACGTTGACACAAAAGGCTGTTTCTTTCAACTAATTTTCCATTTTTCCTATATTTAACTGTTAGTTTCTATAAAGAAACCTTGATGGATTTACACAAATGACCCCTTGCTGAATTCAGCATTTTGTCTACTTTCTAAAATGTATAGATTTCCAGGATCCATTATTGCTTTCATACCCATTTCTACCATTAACTGGAAGGCGGTTGAAAGCACAAAAAATAGCAAAAATAGGCTATGTCCCAGAAAAATGCCAAAACTGTGTAACATTTTTTGGTTTTCTGACAAAAGTCTGTCATTCCCTAAAATCTGGGAAAATTGAGATTTCAGCCCCACAAACCCTTTTTTGATACCATTTGCAGGGGAAAACCCAGACGCTTTCATATGCGGGACTTTTTTCCCATTTTTCCCCCAAAAAACAAAATTTAGCTGTATTTTGGCTAAAATCTGGGACCCCTCCAGGGGAATCCACAAACCCTGGGTACCTTTAGAATCCCCATGATGTTGGAAGAAAAGGACGCAAATTTGACGTGGATACCTTATGTGGTCAAAAAGTTACAGAGGCCTAATTGCGAACTACTACAAATAGCCAAAAAAGGGCTCAGCACTGGGGGGGAAAAGGCCCAGCAGTTAAGGGGTTAAAACCTGCTCAGAACAACAGGTGAAATGTATACATTTCTGAATGGCTGATTTAAGTATAGAGCTCTGAACGGTGGCTTCTGTGAGGCAGTGGCTGCACTGGCAGCGGTGGAAGGAAGAGTGAAGGCTTCTTTGTACCCGTTCCAACCTCACACAATCCCTTTCCACTACTTGTGAACAGTGAGCCCAAGCCCTCTTAGGTACCAGTGGTTCTCCATCTGTAGACCAACTGAAGTAATATTGACATCAGATTCATCTTCAACAGCGGCCCATCTGTATGGGCTGAGGGGCCATGCCCCCACGTTTATCCAGGCAAGAACAAAGGTCAGCCTGACAGACAGTCTTCTGGTTCAGGCCAGGCAGCCAGGTGCTAAACGTGCGCTAAATGTGCAGGCTTGACCTTCTCAACCTAGCAAAAGTGCCTCTAGGCTGTCCCCCTCATGATGAGGGGGAACGTCATTAATTGCCTAGGACCTGAGCGCTTCAGTTTTAAGCCCTGAAATACCCAGGGTTGAGTGTCAATCAATGACACCTCATCAAAGAGTGGTGTGGGGTCAGCATTCTCAACCTCGTCACAGACGACCGAAGGTCCACCAAAGATTCCCTCTGAGCTGCAGTTAAGGTACGTTTTTTTTTATGCCTGGTGCTTGCGTGCGTGTATGTATTAATGTATGTGCATTTGTTAGTGAGTGTTGGGAATGGGTGTGTGTGCATGTGTGAATAAATGGGTGTGAGTGATGCCTGAGTGTGTGTGTGTGTCCCCTCCCTGGTAAAGTTACTGGCTGTCACTGTTCATATTACACAATGACAAACCATAAGAGAGATGAAGCCTTTAATGTCTAAACCATTGAAGATTCTTTTATAGTGACATTTTGGCATAGCACCACCAGCATTCCCTAATGAGTCATTTGGAGTGACTGGAACTGCAGCACAGCCTTCTGCGCATTGCAGGAGGTGGTGAAGCACTTTCACACCCTTGCATTACCAGTAGATAGACAAATTCAACAGTTTATATATGGTGGGTTCTGTGGCCTACCACCTATGCACTGTTTATGACAACCAAGGAGTCGGAGAACTATTATAGAACAAGGGGCTACATCATAACCCTTAGATCTCCAAAAGAGCAAAAGCTACCCTTGCCCCTGCCAATCATACTACTTGAGCAGTGTGACTGATTGTTGGGCCTTTTTACCATAAACACACAGTATGCTGTTTTCTCAAAACTGCTTGGCCATGTATTGACGGCCCCACTTACATTCAGACTAGCATGCACTGAAGTCCAGATAGTGTATAATGTAAGAGCAGGAAGGGTATACTCAGGAAGGTATGGTACTCCATCACTCATTGTATGTGTGGGCATGCATGTTTCTGGTGCCTATACCCTTGCACCTGGTTTAAATCCCCTGGTACTTATTGGCCAAACTCTGGAATTCGGCAGCTATGAGCCACTGGCATATAATGGTCAGTATGCCCAATACAAAGAAGGGGGTGCCTGTTACAATGGGAAAGAAGCAAAGACTTATGTGGAGTGTAGGTGGAAATTCTTTAGTTAGGGGGGAGGGTCTTCCTAATGGAAAGATAGAGCCCTTACACACCCATATGGGTGTCATGCTTCATCATAGGGCTTAGCTCCTACTGGGGCCGGTGCTGCAATGCCCCACTGGCCACGCTAGAGGGCTCTTTGGTGGAGATCTTCTCTTTAAGATGTATGGGTGCGTGAGGGTCTGTGAATATATAGAGTAGAGTGTACTTGAAAAGAACTGTGGTTAAAACTATTTAAGGAGACTCAAAACAGGGTCTAATATATGATCTCCCTGGCAGGGTTAAAAATGGAAGTGTGAAAAAATGTCACTGGTGTGTAATGGGCCTTGACAGTTTCTACACGTGAAATGCTCTTAAAAGGTCAACATATTTCATTCCCTTGGTCAGGAGGGATCTGGGGCATTTCTTCAGCACCAAAAGTACAGTAGATAGGAGTGACTTCTAACCTGCACCAGGGCTGGTTTGTGTGTGGTGAGATAAAAAGGGAAGAACCCCTGAATTGTGTTTCTTATGTATATCTCCTGGGACATTCAAAGGCAAACTGTACCTGGTTTTGAGGTCCCTAAATGAGTAAACAAAATCCAACCTACACAAAGACAAAATAATTCTGGAAAGGTTTTACACACACAGTAAACATATGCCTATACATTCCGTGCCATCGCAAAAATCTCCTTGCAAGGGCTTCAGGTAAATTGTAGCAGTCACTTAGCCTGTAACCATGATATAGTGGGAGCACAATAGTTACTCTGTGTTGATTCTAAGGAAAGAAAGTTGCAACATCATAAGGACATCATGGTGGTGATTCCTCTCGGTATCTATGAGGTTACACACTAAAAATGAGCACATATCTCGTTGTGAAGCCGGTAAGTTAGTCAAAGTGCATAGACATTTATCGGTGAAACAAGACAAACAAGCATGGACTCCCTTTGTTATTATGTGTCTGCAAAACAAAGCACACAACGTTTCCCAAAATGTGGTGAAGAAAAACAGCTTACCCTTTTGTTGTGTATTTCCGAACACCATGGATCACGGCAGAGGACCGCGTAATAACTTCGGACAGACACTAGCGAAATGAACACAGTTGAAACAATGTGGCATCTGCAGTATCTGTGAGATGTGTGTCCACAGTATTTCAGAAAGCGGTATATTACTCACATGATCAAACGCGGAGTCGCGTTTGAGACCTACCCCTCTCTGCACGTCTGGAGCTTGCGTGTGCGGTGGGAAGGGGCTGCATAAAAGCACGAGTACTCTTCCGGGCATCGCTATCGGTTATGTCACTCCGTGATCTTGAGCGGATCAGGTGACTTCCGATGTGGATGTGGGGGCCATCTTGGACTGGTTCAGGGGAAGCATTTCTCTGATGGGGTTTTAGCTAAAGATAATGAGAAAGAAAAGTATGTAAATGAAGATCACGGTATGCCCATTTAATGATATACCAGCTTATTTAGGGATATCAAGTTAATCCGGTCATGACCCGGTGGAGAAGGGTCACGTGCCCAGGAAATTTGGTGGCCATCTTCGAACAGTCAATCCCTGCCTTGTAAGTAAACTAGTGTTAGGGTGACAGGTTGACAAGGGCCGCATGAATTTGCCCCGGGGGCATGAAAATTAATAAGTACCTGTCAAAAAAAGAATGAGACAGGGGAATGGCAAAATCTGAGAATGTGCAAGAATGTCGCACAGGGGAAATATGTACATAACACCTCTATTGTGTGTTGACAAGGAAGAGTGCATATATCCCTTTCAAGGTATGTGGTGGTCCAGGGGTGTCACTTAGTGCTCATGTGCGATACCCATTCTAACATGCAACTAAATGTACAGGGGGCCCTGGTTGTTACATGATAGCATTATATTGAGGAATGTCAATAACCCTCTAGGTCAGATCTAATGGTGTGGTAGGGTGGTCATACTAGTTTAATGTTGAATTTTCATCTCAAATCATATGTGAACATGGTTCACAGAATGTCCAAGGGCTGAGAGTTGCAATTGAAGCCCTTTGTTGGATTGTTGCCATGTGAAAATCCCATATGTTACGGAGGCATTTGCTGCCAGTAGAAAGGTTAAGGTCCCATGACGTAATCTCATCTGTTAATTTTGTGCTATGGAATGTCATCATTCAGTCCGGCCAAGTGTATCTTCAGATGGAAAATTCACGTTGTTCCCTTTCGAATAGTGACTGCAGGCTCCAGCGTTTATTTGGTACCAGAACGGTCCACCTGATGTCCTATGGTTTGTTATTTTTGCAGAGAAATTGTGTTGACATCTTTGTTGTGCTGGGTTTGCATCGTATATTGCTCCTGTGTTCCATGATTCTGGATTTGACAGGTCTTGTTGTCATTGCCACATAGTGTAATGTGCAGGGGCAAGTGATCAAATATATGCAGTTCTTGGTGTTGCAGTTGGTGAGTCCTCTTTGGATCAGAATGAAAGGCCCATTGAGATTGATTTCCTTGGATACAGTGGTCAATTGACAAGTGGCACACATTCCACACGGGTAGTGGCCCTTGACTGGTGGTAAATTCCACAAGGTATGTTGTATACTTCTAGAGGGTTCTCATGGTCTTGTATGGACCAGAAGGTTTTTAAAGTTCTGTGTCCTTTTGTAAGCAAATCTGGGACATGGGATGTCCAAGGAGCCAGTTTTCAAAATTGCCCAATGTTTCTTGATGGTCTTCTGGATCCTATTCGAGGTGGCTGTGAAGGTTGTCATGCAGGCAATCAGGTCTTATCCTGTGTCTGTAGTAGAGCCTCTTGATGGTTGTTCCTGACTCTTTTTTGAGCTTGGGTGACTGTCCTGGGAGGATAGTCTTGTGCGACCAGGTTGGTGTTCAATTGCTTGGCTTATTTGTCAAATTCCGTGAGTTGCGCCATAGGCATAGAAATTACCCAAAGGGGAGATTGTCCCAGATTGCCTTCAGTGCTGGATTCCATACAGAAGGAGACTATTACGATTGGTGGATTTCTTGAAATTGGTTGATGATAGTCTTCCTTCGTCCCTAGAGATTAGAAGGTTATGGAAGGACACTGATTGACTGAATATCGTTCTAGTAAATCTCAGAAAGAGATTGAGAGTGTTATTCCAGGAACATAAGCCATGGCAGGTGTTAATGTCACCAAGTCAGGATGCATCAGAATGAAACCAACGTTTATTAGTTGGTCGCAATGTGATCGCATCAGCTTTGTTGTAGTCAAAACAACATATTTAATAGGGAATCATTTTCATGAGGTAACACCCTTTCATCATGGCCATCCTGGGGACTATGGTGGGCCTGGTATGAGGCTTCTGTTGGAATATTTGTTGGCATTCTAAATGTTATGGTGGACTTAGCATAAGGTGACCGCACCATTAGCATATCGTTAGAAATAAACAGATTGTTTAGGCCTTGAATAAGGCCATCCTCCTCTAGATATCCTGAGTATTCTAGGCATTATAATAGCTAGTGGTAACGGTAGCCCTGGCATAAACCAGCCATCTTTTGCACTATATTGAGAATTCTATTAATAGTCACTAGGTATATCTAGGCTATCATGATCACTGATGGCTTCTCACAAGTATTTTTTCTTTAGTGGCAGGAATCTCTTATATTAAGGAGGCCATCATTTATACTTGGGCACAAACACTTCCTCAGTCCAGGCCCAAACAATACATCACCCTTCCTTGGTATGGTACCTGAAAATCGAGTTGGAAATATCATGGAAAAATATTGTGAATAAAAAAATATTGTTAGAAAGTAATTATATTTTTATCTTCATCAATAATATTATGCATACTAAAATATCACTATATTTACTATAGTTTGTAGTAATATTGAAATGTGCATCCTTATTTGAATATTTGACGATATGAAGAATTGTTTTTTTTGATAGTGGGTTATTTTGAGGAATTGGGTAGTTTGCTTTTTGTAATTCTTTTGGGCCATATTCACAAAGGGAAGTTGGCATGTGTAGATCTCATGTGTAGGTCCACACCTAGATCTAAATCTCCTAATGCATTGAATTCACCATTTACATATCTATAGATACATCTTGATGCAGACTCAACATAAACGATAAGAGAGTCAGAGCTAGAGATACGTAAATTGCATTTTTGATTACACAAATTAGTAATACTTTACATACTCTGAAATTACTTTATTGACCAGGCCTTCAAACCATTAAGTTGTCTGTAGGTGTGTAATTATTTGTGCTTTCATTTTTATTTACCTACAAACATAATCATAAGTATTTGTTTATATTTTTCGTTATTGAGGTTCAAATATTTTTATGTGCTTATTATGGGTGGTTTTGTGATTTATTGAGGTCCATATATTTTTGTTGTGCTTATTATAATCAGTTGTGTGATATATTGGGGGGTTGGGTTTCCTTAACACTACTTTCACATTATTAAGATAATAAGGGTATTATATGTGTTTTTTTCACAGATATTAAAATAAAAACCATAGATCCGTTTTGGGGATTTTTTGCACTCCTTTTCTTAAATTAACTTAAAATTGAAAACATTTTCATATTTGAACAATTTATTATTAAAAATGTACGTTTTTATCTTTTAGTCATAATAAATAATTGGGAACATATTTTTCTTGGGGAGCATAGTAAATTTACTGACCAAAAGTCATTGGGAAATTTTGAATATGTATGTGGGTTAATATTTAGGATAGTATAACTGCCATGCCATTTTGCATTATTCCCCTCCAATGCTTGTGAGACTGGAGTTACAATAGTAGATTGTTCTCTGTCAATTTTTACACTGACCCTAATATTTGTGGGACTGGAATTGAATAATATATAGCCCCCAACCCCCCCATTCATGCAGTTACCCAATGTTTGTAGGACTTGAGTTAGAAAAATTTATTTAACCCTGGTAAATTTTGAACTTTCCACAATGTTTGTGGGTGTCAAGGACTAGATGTGATATAGCTCAGTTGAGTGCCTTTTGAGATTGCCCAAGGAAAGAGCGACTCCTTCCAGTTGCCACAGTGCCACCCTGTACAGAATAATATATGCAAAAAGAGTCAGGTATCTAATTTAGAGGGTCACATCTAGGAGGAAAATCACACAAGGAAAACATTTATTTCCTAATCAGTGCAGATCTTGACTGATGATGTATATTGTGTTTGTGATGATCAGCAAAGCGCAAACCTCTCCACCCCCAATATCAGGAGTGAGAAAAGAGACAAGCAGAATAATAGACCCTGGGTCAGATGATCCACATGTGTCGTACGGCTTACACTTTCTCTGTAAACCTGTGCATTTGTTGGACAACATTAACGCCAAAACTGTGCAAGACTGATTCTACGCACACCATCAGGATATGTTGGCCTGAGTCCTGGTAGCTCACAGTGCACCATCTGTACCCCAAACCTGACAAGGTAACAAATGGAATATGCAACCTCAGAACATGACAACCCGGACTCCCCAAAGAAACCATGGTAACAGATGTAGAACCTTTTCATTTGGTAAGTCATGCATACCCAAAGAGATACACAAGAACCACACAGCATGCAGTTTCAATATTTAATGAAGATTGCGATTCTTGAGTAAAATATTTGCACTGCAATAATCCACAGAATTATTTTAATTGGCAGAATGAGAAGAGGAAAATAGGAATCAGCTGGGCTGGAATTCCGGCATGGGAGGACCTCACAGTGCCAGCGAAATGCTCCTCTAACTATACAAAGGACTGATGTTTTTTATGTAATACAATCACCCATGTTGCCATGTCAAAGTCCCAGTCAGGCTGCCATTATTGACTATTCTATGATAGTTCAGTCACCGAGTGGACAATAACAAACAACAACATTTTGTGCAGTGAACTTAGATCTTGTACAGAATGTTCAAGGTATTTGATAATATGTCTACGAAGTGGAAATGCAATCAAAACATTTCAGAGAATATTATTCTGCACAGGCATGCAAGCAAATGTGTGTAAAATGTCAGCATATGTAAGAAAAGAAGGCAACTTAAAAACGTGAGCATGAAAAATGGTGGTAAAAATCTGCAAGTAATTACAATAATCTGCTTGGAACAGTCAGAAACAAAAATCTATAGTAATGAGCATTGACTGTGAACAGAAATCAAGGAATGAAGTGAGTTGTGATGTATTCATCCTTTCCAAGTTTTGCCTTTAATATGCCAATAACAGGAACTGACCTCAAAGATTGAGAGACTGCAACATCTCCCATTTGAAAGATCTAGTGATTAATCACATAGAGAACACTATATTGAACAGGAACATGTCCAAGACTTCTATCCCACTTTTGGCTGAACAAACTTAAGAAGGTTCAAGTTTTTTTATTGATCAATGGGCACACACATTACAGTGGGACTCAAGTTCTATTAATAAATCTTAACACTACCAATATTTGTACTTTCCCCAATGTATATGGGACTGACATTAGAACAGTGTTTTGCTCCTCACCAATGTATGAACTGTTTACAGTGTTTGTAGTACCGGAGTTGGAATAGAAAATAATACTCCCTATACTTTTTATAATTCTCAATATATGTTGGACGTGAGTTAGAAAAGTATATTGTTCCCACCATCTGTCCATTTTCCCTAATGTTTGTGGCACTGGAGCTAGAATATTACCCCCCCACACTTATTTTTCTATTTTCCCAATTAGATTAGTCAATTTAACCTCCTTAAATTGTGTTAGTTTCCCAATGTCTGTAGCACTGCAGACGTTTAGAGGAACAGCAAGATACTGAGATCATTCATTGTTTACTGATTTGGATTCCTGTGACCTACAGTTTGATACTGCTCATCATGTACGTGCACGGAAGGCCGTACTAAATCCATTCGATTTGGGAAAGAGCTCTGTTGAGCCCAACCTTCAGCCAATCATCCCAGCCCTCACGTTAGCGCTGGATGAAATATCAGGTGCCCTATCTTTTCACTGTCCTGATGAAGACCCCATCCTAAGGCTTGAATCACCTAGCTGTCATACAAGGGGTCGAAACATAGACTACGACAAAAATACACAAGTCCTGACAACTGTGAAGTACTAACTGTAGGGCTATGTGCTAATATAGGAACATTTGACCTATGTCAGGCTGGAATTGTATCTTCTAAATGTGATGGATACATGTCACACTTCTTTTCCTTGTCCACCCCCTCACGGTTTCACATTGACCAACTACACTCCATCTTTCCTATTTCACACCCGAGCACCTCTTTTTGAAATTTTCAGAACTGTGTAGTATTGAAAGAGCAACTATGTTGCCATATTCAAATTGCGTTTTCAATTTTGCTAATAAATTTGTATTGATAAACAATATCTCTGTGAATGTTGGCTAAATCTCAATTCGCACTATTCGTTCCCTGTTACTGTGACCATTTTTACTGTACCGTAACATTAACCCGGGTCCTGTAGCATTTCAGGTATCCCCATTGTTATAACTACTCTAAGTTACAGTAGACAACATTTCTTGCTTTTATTGGTCCTCTGTAAGACTATTTATTTCTTCAACTTCTATTAGTGCAACTAGGCATTCCACAACTTCAGATTCCTTATCATCCCTGTCATCATCTCTCATTTGTAGCCTTGTGAGACAATCCAGCTAATGATAGTTTTTCATGAGATAAACTGGACTTCCAAGTTATAGTCTAGACATTTGGTTCCTAACATGGCTATTGCCCACTTTGGGTCTGCTGTACTGTACCCAACATTTTATTAAAACGTATAAGAGTTCCATGTTATTCATTTTAAGTCTAAACTTTGTGCCCAGCTGTTATGACCAAGGTTTTTACACTGCCCAGGTACTAGCAAGAACTTCTTTTTCAGTGACCCAGCTTTTTTTGTCTTTGTACTACAAGACCATGACACAAAAGCTACTGGCTGGTTTCTGGGCTGGTTCTTTTGATTCAATTCATCCTCAAATCTGCACCTGATTGCATCTACTGTTACACACACAGGAAATACATAGGGTTGCTGTACAAAAATGGGTTATTAGTTGATCAGGAAGTGAGGCCTTCCAAAGTAATAAGCCCAAAATCTTCTCACATCCAAAATACACTCTTAATAAATACAACTTTGGGCAACCCCTGATAGCTATAGAACAGAGCACACATGTTTAACATAAGGAAAAGTGTGTAAAGTATTTAGCCATACCAAACAAATAAAAAGAAAAAAAAAAGATGCAATAAAGACCCCACAACCAATTTCTAAAAAATAAGAAACATTTAAAACCAAAAATGACACATAAACAACTAAAATTCAATAAGAGGAACTGGAGAAAAGATTTTATAAAGTTTAGTAACAATCAGAAGCCACTGTTTGTGGTTTACTGGGACCTAAACATGATTTCAGGCTGACCACGTTGTGGCAGAGGCGGGATTCACCGAGAGTTATACTGGTCAAGATTTGATCTTCTGACTTAGTCACTGAAAGATTGCTGGCAGAATCCAGCGAAGTCCTCCGGCTGTGGAATTCAAATCTTGTACCCACCAAAGTGCTCTCATTGGTCGAATACTTTTTGGGTCTTCACCCTGTCAAGATTTCTACATTCAGAGTTAGTCTCTTTTTGGAGCTCACAATCCTCCAGAGAGGTAATCCTAGAAGCTGTAATGACCAAGTCCTCTTGCAGTCAGGCACCTGTGCTGCCAGGTCCCACTAACACTACAGAGGTCTTGGAAGTTCCAACTCTTAAAACCTTCTGGAGCACTTCCTCTTGATCTTTTCAAAGGCTTGCAGGACGTCAGGGGCAGCACCTAGGGGCCAGGTATTACTCCAGCAGAGTTCAGCACCAGGATCCTGTCCAGGTCCTGGTTAGAAGAGCACTTCAGGCAAAGGTCTCTTATAGCTTGTTGTGTCACTGTAGACACACAGGACATCAGCCAAGTGAACCTTGAAGTCCACCTCTCAGTCCTAGGTACAAGTGCTAGCATGTACAAGCCCTCAGGACTCCACACTTATCGCAGACAGTAGTTCCAGTGTTGTTCTGCTTTTTCATAGGTCCAGGTGTGTTCAGATGAGCTGTGAGTGAGGTGCCACTTTTGTTAGCTTCACTAGCCAGTGGATTAAAATGAGAACAAAAGTTCCCATCGGCAACCCTTTCCACTTTTACAGCACATAATTACTCCAAATTATCGCACAGTGCACTATTCTGAGTATAATCCAACATTACAGCACCCTTCTGCCTTTGGAGGTGGCTGGTTTCCAGCTCTCATGAGGCCGGCGCCAAGCTGGCTTCAGTTGACCAAAGAAAAAAGGCTTGTCTTTCCCAAGTGTCCCTGTACACTTAACTATGAATAGGCAGGCATTGTCCTGGTCCCTTTCAAATGAATGAAGTTCCTGTATTTTCCTCAGCTGCAGTTCCTAAGCTGAGAGGAGTCTCATACCTCACACCCAGATCTTCCTGCCAAAGGGCTTAAGCCATTGCTTCTGCTCTATGAACAGTTTTCACACCTCAGTGAAGGGAAAACACTGACAGGGGCCCACTGCTGGCAGGCTGATGCAAATAAGCCACTGATGGTTTAGACAAAATCTACCTTTGCAACTGAATTGTATGTTTAGTACTTTGTCTGAACTTTAATGTTCTCATAAGAGCAACCTTACAATCGAAATAAAAGTAGGGGTCTAGTCACTATAGGAACATGGCAACACTAAATTCCTACATTTACCCCTTTTAAATACTAGGCACCCTACCTTGTGGGCTTACTAAGGGGTGATTTAATATATATATATGAAAGTATGGATCTTTCCTGTCCAAAATGGATATTTTGACAAGTTTTCCAGCATTTTGAAATGCTGCAGCAGTCAGACAATACAAGTAGGCCTGAAGCCATGTTTTCTCTGCCAGCCTACTGTATGGCACAACATATGCTGTCGCCCGCAGATGACATTTAATTTTTCAAGACATTGATGTATTTTTCTGCATCATATACTATGGCCTTAATGGAACATTAAATATGTCAATTGCTAGTTGGCCAGTTTTGTCAGGCTTAAGGGATTAGATTACATACACTCTGGCCAGGACAGCAGTGCCTCAGTGTGCTGAGGTCATAAACCAGCAGCACCAGTCCACAACAAATGGGGGTGACCACACAAACAGTGGTGCTTACTCACAGCTGTAGAATGGGTGCATCTCTAATTCATCTTCATGCTTTAAAAGGCATATCATTCTTCCTTTTCTCATTCGAATATCACACTATTCTGTAGGAATCAAGGAAGAGGTTCAGCCAAGCATGAGAAATTAGAAATATGTTTAGGATAACATTTGTGAAGTCCTAAAATTAAAAGTTCTTTCTTCCTATCTTTGGGTGCTGAGGTTTCTTCAACAGCCCCAAGTAATCACAGTCTTGTTTTGATTTCACAATCAGTGATAATATGATCTAAATATTCAAATTGATTATATCCAAATGTTAACTTCTCCAGATGTGAACACAATCCTTTTTCCCTCAACACCTGCCTTGCTCCATCTAGCCTTGCATTGTGCTCCTCTGCATCTCTCCCAAAGAGAAGAATGTTATCCTGGAAAGCTAAGACTCCAATTTTTCCTGAAACTGTTTGGCCATTTTCCACTGAAATACTGCATCTGTTGATGCCAACCTGAATGGTATTCTTTTGAACCAGAGTAAAAATGGATCAAAATCTTTTGATTTGTTTCAAACAACAACTGCATGATACACTGTGCATTGATTACGTTTTTGAAATACACCA
Source organism: Calotriton arnoldi (assembly GCA_963921515.1). Classification (NCBI taxonomy): domain Eukaryota; kingdom Metazoa; phylum Chordata; class Amphibia; order Caudata; family Salamandridae; genus Calotriton; species Calotriton arnoldi. The sequence continues at coordinate 1,001,661 of CAWUFW010007333.1, read as the reverse complement.
GCACTATCAAATGCAGGCGAAAAGTTATCAACCTTTGAAAGAGAGTGTGTGTCAGCCTGAATGGATTGACTGAGCTAGCATAGGTCGAAGCACAGTCTCAGTCAATTTTTTTTTGTTGCAATACCGAATGGGTACAACCACAATGAGCTGTCAACTGGCAGGATTACTCGCTCTGATTCAAGTCCTGTCAGAACTAGCACATCTAGCATCTTAAGTTATTGGAACAGCTTCCTCTTTTAACTTAATTTCTAATTCAAACTGTTCTAGTTTACTTACCTCTTGCATAAAAAACATCCTTATATTTGGCAACTGCTAATTGTATGGACATTAGAGACCCAACGCTGAATCTTCTTTCTCCTCTACTCAAGCCTCTGAACTTTCAATCTCCTGTCTTACATTTCCTCCACATGAAATTGAACAATTTCAGTTGTTAGCTTCTTAACAGGAAACACTATATCTGTCATTTAATGATAAAACCTTTGAAAGCAACCTCAACTTCTAAAATGCACTTTTACTTCCTGCATGATAATTGAGCCTATCTATAGCTCCAATATAAATATAAAAAGAGCTAAACCATTTCTTCCAATATATGGGTTTCTTTTCTAATGTATGAAAAAGAATGGTGGTAGATTATTAACTGCATTCCTTCCATATTTGGTGTATTTTAACAAAACAGTAAAGAAAACATGATGTAATTCATTGGTAGAAAGATCAGGATAAACAGGGATTTCCTGCCTCTAGAGCGAAGACATGCTGGACACTTCTTTAGAGGCAGTGCTTAGCACTGAAGAGGTTATGAGATTACCTCGGCGGATTGCATTCATTCCAGCAGGACTACACTTTCATTTCATAGTGAGACACATGGTTCAACCTTAATAATAATAATAATAATACTGAGATTTATATAGCGCAAACAGCTACCTCAAACAGAGGTGTCCCGGCGCTAAGCAGCAAGCAGCAAGCAACGCGTGCACAAAGTTTAGGCTCAGAAGTCAGGCCTGATTAATTGCTGAAAAGCCATGTCTTCAGCGCTTTTCTAAAACTAGTCTCAGTGTCAGCTTGGCGGAGAAACCCTGGTAGGGCATTCCACAATTTAGCCGTTCTAACTGAGAGCGCCCTACCGCCCAGACGAGCTTTCACAAAGCGAGGAGCGATGAGCCAGTTCTGAGAATTTGACCGCAGGGCGCGATCTTGCTTATACCGGCCAAGTCTTTGTCTAAGATAGCTAGGGCATCTTCCCTGAAGAGCCCGATAGGCCAGCGTCAAGGCCTTAAATTCAATTCTTTTGGCTACCGGAAGCCAGTGTAGTTCCTGTAAATGCGGAGAGACATGATGTCGAAATGGAATGCGTCTAATTAGTCTCGCAGCCGCATTCTGCACCATCTGCAAACGTCTAATCGAATATTTAGGCAGACCGAGATATAGGCCATTTGCGTAATCCAGCCTGGATGTCACTGTGGCATGGACTACGGCCTTACGGCAATCTTCTGGCATAAAATGTAGAAATTTACGAAGATTTCTCATTTTACTAAAACATGAAGCGGTGACCTGCTGGATTTGGGCCAAGAAGGAGAGATCCGCCTCCCATCTCACCCCTAGATTTTTAATACTTGTACTAGGCGAAGGCGGAGGGCCCATTTCTACTGGCCACCTCAGATCTGAAGCAGGCACAGGGCCGTTGCCGAAAAACAGCACCTCTGTTTTTCCCGCGTTGAGTTTTAGTTTGTTAGTATTCATCCAAATGGCAATGTCTCTCAAGCAGCCTTTAAAATTCATAAAAGCCTCTGTTGTTTGCTCCTGAAAAGGGAAAACCAGCTGGGTGTCGTCAGCATAGGAGATTGCCTTCACCCCCCAGTTGGCAATCAGAGAGAAAAGAGGGGCTAGGTACAAATTAAAAAGTAAAGGACTCAATGCGTCAAACAGGTTAGGATGAAACCCAATCTTTCTCAATCATCAGCAGTATAGCTTCAGCTTCAAATAGACTATACTAAGGGCTTCTCCTCAACTGCTTCAGTCTCAGTTTTCACCCAGGGCAGTCAATAATACTATCACCCAAAAGGGAAGAACTGCATCTGCATCCACCAATACCCCCCAATGGATTACCCAATGTGGAAGATTTGACTACTAATATTCAGACCCTAGTCTCTTCTTTATCTATACAACTTGCAGAGGCCCAAAGTAAGCAGCAGGACTTGGAAAACAAATCATGCGGAAATAAACTATGCTTTATGGGTATGGCGTAAAATTGGTAAAGCAGCTTTTCAGACAGCACCATCACTGAGAAAATGATCCCTGATCTTATTCTGCCTGATTTTGAAGGAGATGTATCAATTAGGTAAGCATGTAGAGTAACATTCGACTTGAAAAGCACAATGCAAAACTACAGACCATCTTAGTGAAATTTCAAGGCTTTTGCATTAAGGAAATTATTCTCAAGAAGGCAATTCAAAAGACAGGAGATAGAAGACAGAGGCACAAGCCTTGTAAGCTCACCAATCAAAATTCAAAGTTCTGACCCAAGGAAAGATTCAAATATTCATACATGTTTCTGATGCAAAATAAATTTTGAGTATACTGAACTCAATCTCAAAAGTAAAAATATCATGATAAGAAGTAGAACGTTGCAGATTGGACAACATCTGTGATCATTTAGTGTTCTGGGGCTAAAACAGTGGGGATGGGGAGAAGCAGATGGTTGCATTGAGGGTTGAAAGAACTCTTAGTACTCAATCTTGGGTGCTATTAGATGGCACCCTTTAGCAAGGAAGGTTCCAGGGTCTGGGTATGGGGAACAATGTACTCAATATCTGTCACAGGGTAGGCACTTTAGGGAAATGGGTTCTAAGAGGGGGCATTGCTCAGGAGGGATGTGGCGTAACACAAGGGGAGAGAATGATAGAGGTTATTATGAGATTAGCGTAACAGAGTGATTTCAGGAAGTTTTTATTTTGAGGCTCAGGTTAACTGTGCTAAAAAGTGAGCTAAAAGGCCTCCAATGAGTCTTAAGGTTAAAATCACTTGATACGTGCACATTTTTCCCTCCCTTCTTTTCTTCAATCAAAATTATAGATAGGACAGTTGAAAATTATGTCTTATAATGTAAAGGGACTCAATAATCCACAAAAAAGCAGGGCTGTTGACTCAGAATAAATAAATGGAAATGTATTTATATAGCACTATGAGCTACCCAAAGGGCAACCCAGTGCTAGAGAAAGCAGGCTCTACGTGAAGGATAAACAGGCCCAAATCAATCTTGCTGGAATAACCCTGTATTTGGTTACTTTATGAAATGAGTGAGAATAAGAATTTTTCTTAATTGAAAAGGAAGGAAGTTCCATAATTTAAGCACCAGTATAAAAATGATCTCCCTCCTTTTTCTTAAAAGTATTATTCAGGGGAGAGTCCAGAGCAGCGTGGAGGGTGATTTTAACACCTGATTGGGATAGTGCCAGAATCCCACCATTGTTCTGATTCAAGACCTCAATTCAACAATGTTGACTGGAAGTCAGCTCCACTGGAAATGAGTAGAACATCATTTATATTCTTCAGCAACTGCCATACATAGAGTTGTTGCCATTCTATTAAGACAAGGTTTGAAATATCATATTCTCTTTTCCGTAAATGTCCAACAAGTGAGATCAGTGTGGGATAATTTCAATTGGGAAGAGAAGTGTTATAGAGTAGCAACATTTTATAGGCTCATAGAAGAAAACCTAGATCCCTTATTTGCACTATTCTCAGATAAGGCACCTCTCTAGGCCGATAATACATCAGGCATTGAATTTAACTGAATTTGACTCCTGGAGATTGAATCCTTTAATAAAACCAGAGGCCAAACTAAACCCGAAACTGATAATGCTATAAAGTAAATTTAACAGGAACTAGGTCTAATTGATTTACTGAGGCATAATGATCACAGATGCTCCAACTTCACTCATGTATCAGCCAAGTATAATACTGCATCAAGACTAGATTTGCTTTCGGTGTTTCACGTATTCCAAGGCTAAACCATAACCAAACACCCTCATTGCTTTTCAGATCAGAAAATCTTCATGATACAATAAAAGTTTCAGAGATCTGTGGTTAATGCTTAAAAAAAAGATAAAGGTAAGTCTAAAGATAAAGATAAAACTCTATTACAAGACTCAGATTTTCTTGTAGACATGACATTAACATAACATTGGTTTGCGTTATTACATTTAATAAGTGTTAAATTTTGATTGGGCGCAAGTAGGACCTTTATCTTAGGTGTCTGAGAAATTGTAATTTAAAATTCTCTTTAATGATAAAGTCGGATTTTAAGTCATGATTTTGAAAGTTTTAGAAACTTGCCATTTTCCTGCCTTAGCTATTCGTTGTCTGCAGCCTGTTCCTGAGTCACAAGAATGGTGTAGTTGGCAGTCGGACTGTTTATTCCTCCCAGACAGCCACACAATAGAGAGATTAGGTGTGCCTCAATAGGCCATCACTGGCTAGATGGGAATGGAGCTAGGCACATCTGCACTTGCACATCAATAAGCAGTGCCCGACTTCACACAAAGGACATCACACCACTTCATTTTGCTTGCAGTCAAGCTGGAACCAGGGCAGGGGAGGAGGAAAATTCCTTGCACTTCAAACAAATATATTTAGAAACTTCTTTTACTTCAAAGAAGGCACCAGGTATAAAAATAGGAACCTCAGACACACCCTTCAGTTCACTTTCTGAACCGGCAGAAGGACTCTCAGAGGACTGCCTGCTGCTGTGGCCTGCTGTGTACTTCAGAAGACTGCTTTACTGCACCTGGAAGAACTGCTCTGCTGCCTGGAGCCTGCCTTTAACCCTCAGAGGCTTTCTCTGCTGCTTGAGACCTTTTCCACTTCTTAAACACAGGACTACCAGAGTTTTTCCAAGGGCAAGTTGGCTGGCCTCCTGATTAGAGCCTCAGAGCCAGGAAATGCTCCAACTATCTGGTACCCACATCTGTACCCAGACTAACTGAGTCCTGACCCTCCAAGTAGTGCCTATCCAGTTTTGGACACTATGGGAATGGTGGTAAAGGTGCTCAGATAGCTGAAATCCAAAACCTGGGACTTTGACATTTTTTGGATAAAAACTGATTTGAGAACTGAGAGGAGATTGGGACCAACCTGTTCATCTATCTGCCCAAGCTGCATTGTCAGTCAGCCTCAATTTGCGGTAACTCCCAATACGTTCTTCTTCACAGCAACAAATCCTGTTCAGCACACATAGAAAGAGGAAAAACCTCAGAGGATTGTTGTTGTGCCCCACTGCACTTTACCTTCTCAGAACGTTTTCCATAACATTTCAAATACATTTCATACAAAAGTCTGAAGGTAAGCGCCGACCGGGTCCAATCAACTTCTTGTATCTGACCTTTGCTCAATTGAGGTGGTCATATTTTTCAAATTTGACCTGGTTTCAGGCGACTTAATATCCACGGTTGGTGCATTAATATTTTAGGCATTAGATTTAACATTAAACTTTAAAAAACCATACCTTTAGTTCTACTGATTGGATTTTTATTGTTTCAGTGTCAAATAATGTATTAAAATGTACCCTATATTTCTAAATTGGTGCTGGATTTGTCTTGTGTTTTCACTTTATCACAGTTTGTATGCTGCATAAATATTTAACATATTGCTGCTAAGTTAAGCTTGACTGCTTGGGTACCAAGCTTCCAGAGGATTAGGCACATTTTAATTTGTGCCTTTTGGGGTTCACCTGACAGGGATTGTGGTTGTTTCTTGAGCAGGGTTAACAAGCCACTCAACAAACAACTCAATATCTCACACTAATCATTCCATAATTCCTAGTATCCTGTTCATCAATATATGAACCCTGGCCCTCAGTTTTATTTCAAATTGCCTCCAGAAATGTGGGCAAATATTTCTTGCTGTATACAGCTGAGTGTCACTGCTGTTTTTATTAGATTAATCTGTGTAGTTGGAGGGCTAGATGACCTCCCAAAACATAGTAATCGTTGCAGAATTGAGTAATACTTCTAAAATATGCATGCAGCCTATCTGTCTCCTTCACACATTAACATTCATTGAGGAAGGAAGTCTCTTTAATGTGTTTCTTGGGTTAAGGTATATCTGACATCCATGTGTGCACCTTGGCCTCGAGCTGCCTATGATGTATCCCCAATCCTGATATTCTTTTGAATTCTGCATAGCCCACAGATCTCAGTTTTTTTGATAAACATAATCAGTACCACAAGAAAAAGCCCTATACATTTAGGTTTTGAACATCCTAATTATATCTATCAGCATGTATAATGTTTCTCATGTTCTGTGTCGTTCATTGAAATTACTGTAGAACTGACATTAACCTCCCTTAGAGAAGTCTCCATCTTAACAGAAGAGGGTACCTCATATATATCTCGAAATGTGACTCCCAAGCCTCTGCACTCCTGAAATGCAGGAATGAGCATATGTTTTCATGCCTCAAAGTGCACCTTCTCAGTACTGCAAAACAGCATTTCCATGGAGAGCCTCAACTCTGTTTCCTTGAAAAGCAACAGAGGATGCTGGGGAAATAACAAAGCCATATTATCCAAAACCTTAAGGAGTTGATTGTTGTAAAACAAATGGCTATCAAAACCACTGTGCACATTTATGTGTGTTATTTTTTCCCACACTCAAATTCTGGATTGCACGTTGTTGGCTTATGTCTCCTTTAGAAATGATTCTATGCCGAGACTAAATATGTTGTTTAATTCTACAAAATTACTATTAGATTTCCCCAGTTTATTTATTCAGTTAAATTGGAGTAAACCAGCTTTAACTTAATTGTAAAGAATTACTATCACCATCTACTAGATCTATAATTATTTGAGGTTATTTCAAGCAGGTGAATTTGAGCATATAGTGAGATATTTCCTAGATGGTCATCGACTGACCATAACTAGTATAGTGAAGGCAGCCCTAGAAGTCCCATCATTTGTGTAGTGCCTGAACTAACTTCAACCTAATCTTTTTTAAGTTTTTTAGGTTATTATCAGTAGTTAGATAGTCATTTAGACTACAAGGAGCTCATAAAATTATTAAGCTTACACGGTTGACATGAATTTGGGTCTGAAGGAGTTTTATATATGGAAGCTTACTAGCCGAAAAAGGACATTTAAATTGAGATTGATGGAGTTCTACCTCTCCAAGATTTTGAGCCCATTTTTTCATCTAGTTATATGAAGTTTTCTGTCCCATCAATTAAAGGTGTTCAATCCCAACTCTTTCTTATTAATTTACTAACAAATTATGTATGAACATAGATGAAGAGGTGATGAAAAAAACAGTTTTTGATGGATGACTGTTTTAACATATTTTATTTGCCTATTTAAAATCAATGTCATAAGCTGATTTAGGTCAAAAATCTTTTTATGGTCTAGTTACTAAATAAATGATGATTTATATGATCAATGTCACAGATTTTGTCAGCTGTATTCACTCCTTATGTTTAGTATTTGCTTTGTTATGTGATGTTTGCTTCTTTGTCATGCAAAGGGTTTTCTATATTAGTTGTGCAAATCCATTTTACACCAGAGTACATCAGTTACCCCAAGTTGGCCCTAACAAAACAAAAAATACTAAATATTTTACTTTTTATTATAAGATCAAAATTCTTGAATCTCACCATTTTTCCTTACAACACACATGCATTATTCATCCATAATGTAAAACATAGTTCCACAGCACTGTTTCTTAAAAGAAAGATGAAGAGGTGTGTACAGAGGCTGATAGTGTGGCCAAAATTGAAGATCAGTTCTAAGACGTAGGTAGAATGCAAGGAGTAAAATAACAACCTAGAATTACATGAATTGTCCCTATGTAGGCTTGTGTTTTACTATATTTTGTGGTGTACACAACCTTTTTCTCTTGATGTTAAAAGGCAAAATGTTAATAAAATGGTATTCGCATTGGTACATGTGTGAATATTTACAAAATGGTGTGATTACACAGCCAGAAAATAAGCCACAGAAGGCAGAATAATTTACCTACTATAAAAGCAAAGTTTAGTCAATTCTGCTGCATAATTAGTTCCTACATTGCTACATAATGCAAGTGACTGTGGCTATAAGCAATGATTCTGGCATAAAGTATTGATAAACACACACCCAATTGTGCTAATGATTGCTCTGTTTCAAATTTGTAACGACTCAACAAAAAGCATTCCAATATATGACTGGAATGTACTGGAAAACCTCTTTTGCTGTAATCTTGCACATTACGCATGTGTCATAAAACAACCTCGGTTCACAGTCATTTAGCATAAATAAATTAGCGATTCGCTTATCCCAATACTCCAAAAGGGAGCAGTAGGAGAGAGTCCAGATATTGGATGTTACTAGTGCCCACACTTTTCTTTGGTTGCTGCACTTCTCATTTGGGTGAAGCGTTGCCCCTTTCTCCTACTTCCCTCTTAGCTCTCATTCAAGGTGCTTCCATATTGTAATTTCCTTGAAACATCTTTTCTAAGGAAAATGAATTGTACATGCTAACTTTGGGGTCGATTCCGATGTCGGCCGGAAGCACACCTAACAGTATTCGTCCGGAAAAAATACCAGCCGAACGCGTGTTTTCAGACCGACTCAAACACTCTACCGAACGAACAAGTACGATGCGCATAACAGCCCAGATTCCGAGCGAGCCGTACTTACCCATTCTAGCTCCTGTTCCCCGCCCGAGCCGGATCCGTAAATGCCGAATCGAGTCGCACGGAACCAAATACACTGCACCTTCCGGCCGGACTAGTACGATGCGTCTTCCGTATGCGCCGAACTCATCGCTACGTCCGGCACGTATGAGCATCCGGGAGAGCTGCACATAAGCTCCGATTCGCGCCACAAGACAATCCACGGCGACGAGACGAACAAGCCAGCGACGAGTACGAGTCGAAGCCACGAGAAACCCGAACGAGACGACCCAACCATGAATCCCATCGCGCAGGTCCTACCAATACTCTACATCTATTACCGGGACCGGTACGGATGCGTACGGCGCAGACGGTAAGTCAAACACCCACAACACAAACAAACGACACGTACCCTAAATATGTCACACACACATAGGGATGCACAAATGACGTACACAAGCAACAGCAGAACCATAGGGGTGGGATGGCCAACACCAATGCCAGACATACCAATAGGGGGATGGATGCCTGCCACTACTACCATCCCCACCCATAGGGGGCTGGATGCCTACCACTACTACCATCCCCACTCATGGGGGGCTGGATGCCTACCACCACTACCATCCCCACTCATGGGGGGCTGGATGCCTACCACCACTACCATCCCCACTCATGGGGGGCTGGATGCCTACCACTACTACCATCCCCACTCATGAGGGGCTGGATGCCTACCACTGCTACCATCCCCACCCATAGGGGGATGGATGCCTACCACTAACACCACCCCTACTCAGGGTGGGCTGGATGCCTGCCACTACTGCCATCCCCACCCATAGGGGGATGGATGCCTACCACTAACACCACCCCTACTCAGGGTGGGCTGGATGGCTGTCACTACTACCATCCCCACTCATGGGGTCTGGATGCCTACCACTACTACCATCCCTACTCATGGGGTGCAGGATGCCTACCACTACTACCATCCCCACTCATGGGGGCTGGATGCCTACCACTACTACCATCCCCACTCATGGGGGCTGGATGCCTACCACCACTACCATCCCCACTCATGGGGGCTGGATGCCTACCACTACTACCATCCCCACTCATGGGGGCTGGATGCCTACCACTACTACCATCCCCACCCATAGGGGGATGGATGCCTACCACTAACACCGCCCCTACTCAGGGTGGGCTGGATGCCTGCCACTACTGCCATCCCCACCCATAGGGGGATGGATGCCTACCACTAACACCACCCCTACTCAGGGTGGGCTGGATGGCTGTAACTACTACCATCCCCACTCATGGGGGGCTGGATGGCTACCACTACTACCATCCCCGCTCATGGGGGGCAGGATGCCTACCACTACTACCATCCCCACTCATGGGGGCTGGATGCCTACCACTACTACCATCCCCACTCATGGGGGCTGGATGCCTACCACTACTACCATCCCCACCCATAGGGGGATGGATGCCTACCACTAACACCACCTCTACTCAGGGTGGGCTGGATGCCTGCCACTACTGCCATCCCCACCCATAGGGGGATGGATGCCTACCACTAACACCACCCCTACTCAGGGTGGGCTGGATGGCTGTCACTACTACCATCCCCACTCATGGGGGCTGGATGCCTACCACTACTACCATCCCCACTCATGGGGGCAGGATCCCTACCACTACTACCATCCCCACTCATGGGGGCTGGATGCCTACCACTACTACCATCCCCACCCATAGGGGGATGGAAGCCTACCACTAACACCACCCCTACTCAGGGTGGGCTGGATGCCTGCCACTACTGCCATCCCCACCCATAGGGGGATGGATGCCTACCACTAACACCACCCCTACTCAGGGTGGGCTGGATGGCTGTCACTACTACCATCCCCACTCATGGGGGGCTGGATGCCTACCACTACTACCATCCCCACTCATGGGGGGCTGGATGTCTACCACTACTACCATCCCCACTCATGGGGGCTGGATGCCTACCACTACTACCATCCCCACCCATAGGGGGATGGATGCCTACCACTAACACCACCCCTACTCAGGGTGGGCTGGATGCCTGCCACTACTGCCATCCCCACCCATTGGGGGATGGATGCCTACCACTACTACCATCCCCACTCATGGGGGCTGGATGCCTACCACTACTACCATCCCCACTCATGGGGGGCAGGATCCCTACCACTACTACCATCCCCACTCATGGGGGCTGGATGCCTACCACTACTACCATCCCCACCCATAGGGGGATGGAAGCTTACCACTAACACCACCCCTACTCAGGGTGGGCTGGATGCCTGCCACTACTGCCATCCCCACCCATAGGGGGATGGATGCCTACCACTAACACCACCCCTACTCAGGGTGGGCTGGATGGCTGTCACTACTACCATCCCCACTCATGGGGGGCTGGATGCCTACCACTACTACCATCCCCACTCATGGGGGGCTGGATGTCTACCACTACTACCATCCCCACTCATGGGGGGCTGGATGCCTACCACTACTACCATCCCCACCCATAGGGGGATGGATGCCTACCACTAACACCACCCCTACTCAGGGTGGGCTGGATGCCTGCCACTACTGCCATCCCCACCCATTGGGGGATGGATGCCTACCACTACTACCATCCCCACTCATGGGGGGCTGGATGCCTACCACTACTACCATCCCCACTCATGGGGGGCTGGATGCCTACCACTACTACCATCCCCACTCATGGGGGGCTGGATGCCTACCACTACTACCATCCCCACTCATGGGGGCTGGATGCCTACCACCACTACCATCCCCACTCATGGGGGGCTGGATGCCTACCACCACTACCATCCCCACTCATGGGGGCTGGATGCCTACCACTACTACCATCCCCACCCATAGGGGGATGGATGCCTACCACTAACACCACCCCTACTCAGGGTGGGCTGGATGCCTGCCACTACTGCCATCCCCACCCATAAGGGGATGGATGCCTACCACTAACACCACCCCTACTCAGGGTGGGCTGGATGGCTGTCACTACTACCATCCCCACTCATGGGGGCTGGATGCCTACCACTACTACCATCCCCACTCATGGGGGGCTGGATGCCTACCACTACTACCATCCCCACCCATAGGGGGATGGATGCCTACCACTAACACCACCCCTACTCAGGGTGGGCTGGATGCCTGCCACTACTGCCATCCCCACCCATAGGGGGATGGATGCCTACCACTAACACCACCCCTACTCAGGGTGGGCTGGATGGCTGTCACTACTACCATCCCCACTCATGGGGGCTGGATGCCTACCACTACTACCATCCCCACTCATGGGGGAAGGATGCCTACCACTACTACCATCCCCACTCATGGGGAGCAGGATGCCTACCACAACTACCATCCCCACTCACGGGGAGCTGGATGCCTACCACTACTACCATCCCCACTCATGGGGGGCTGGATGCCTACCACTACTACCATCCCCACCCATAGGGGGCTGGATGCCTACCACTAACACCACCCCTACTCAGGGTGGGCTGGATGGCTGTCACTACTACCATCCCCACTCATGGGGGGCAGGATGCCTACCACTACTACCATCCCCACTCATGGGGGGCAGGATGCCTACCACTACTACCATCCCCACTCATGGGGGGCTGGATGCCTACCACTACTACCATCCCCACTCATGGGGGGCTGGATGCCTACCACTACTACCATCCGCACCCATAGGGGGATGGATGCCTACCACTAACACCACCCCTACTCAGGGTGGGCTGGATGCCTGCCACTACTGCCATCCCCACCCATAGGGGGATGGATCCCTTCCACTAACACCACCCCTACTCAGGGTGGGCTGGATGGCTGTCACTACTACCATCCCCACTCATGGGGGGCTGGATGCCTACCACCACTACCATCCCCACTCATGGGGGGCTGGATGCCTACCACTACTACCATCCCCACTCATGGGGGGCTGGATGCCTACCACTACTACCATCCCCACTCATGGGGGGTGGATGCCTAGCTCTACTACCATCCCCACCCATAGGGGGATGGATGCCTACCACTAACACCACCCCTACTCAGGGTGGGCTGGATGCCTGCCACTACTGCCATCCCCACCCATAGGGGGATGGATGCCTACCACTAACACCACCCCTACTCAGGGTGGGCTGGATGGCTGTCACTACTACCATCCCCACTCATGGGGGGCTGGATGCCTACCACTACTACCATCCCCACTCATGGGGGGCTGGATGCCTACCACTACTACCATCCCCACACATGGGGGGCTGGATGCCTGCCACTACAACCACCCCTACTCAAAGGACGGGTAATGCATGACACAACTAGCATACTCCCACATAAGGACTGTCTGTAAATTACATCCCACCCCCAACACCATGACAAGCGTGTGTGGTCTGTGTCAAATGCATACAACACTGAACATGACATTGAACATACAATGTGACCCCCTAACACATGTGTCACACATAATTGTGTGTGTGGCCTACACAATGCAAGCAGACCATGACCACTGTGGCAATGGGGCCCAAAGCCCCATCACCACAGTGCCCAAAAGGTAAGTGTGTGCTCCATAGCTGAAGCACATTTTGAACAGTGTGGCAATGGGGCCCAAAGCCCCATCACCACAGTGCCCAAAAGGTAAGTGTGTGCTCCATAGCTGAAGCACATTTTGAACAGTGTGGCAATGGGGCCCAAAGCTCCATCACCACATTGCCCAAAAGGTAAGTGTGTGCTCCATAGCTGAAGCACATTTTGAACAGTGTGGCAATGGGGCCCAAAGCCCCATCACCACAGTGCCCAAAAGGTAAGTGTGTGCTCCATAGCTGAAGCACATTTTGAACAGTGTGGCAATGGGGCCCAAAGCCCCATCACCAAAGTGCCCAAAAGGTAAGTGTGTGCTCCATAGCTGAAGCACATTTTGAACAGTGTGGCAATGGGGCCCAAAGCCCCATCACCACAGTGCCCAAAAGGTAAGTGTGTGCTCCATAGCTGAAGCACATATTGAATAACCCTGGGCGTAGTTCACGTAGTCGCGCTACGCGAAGCTACGCGAAGACGTCAAAGCGCTACGCGAGCTTCGCGAGCGTGCGTAGCTGCTTGGCGCGCCCGTTCGCGATGCGTTTTTCTTGCTCGGGAACGCGTTGTTCGTGTTCGGGACGCTGTTTGCGTGCTCGGGAGCGCGAACTTACCCATGCGGTCGCCTATGGGCGCGGCCATTTTGGTTTTCACTTGTCCCGCCCGTTCGCGATCCCTTATTTCCTGTTCCGGGTCGCGTATAGCGTGCTCGCGATGCGCATTCCATGTTCGGGAACGCGTTGTACGTGTTCGCGACGTTTTTGCGTGCTCGGGGAGAAATATCGCGCGAACTTACCCATGCGGTCGCGATGGGAGCGGCCATCTTGTTTTACCACTCTATGCTATGGTTCTGGGCCTGCTTTTCTATCCTCCCTCAATCTTTGCAATCCTTAGTTTTTTACACTGTTTTTCAATTTTTCTTTATTTCTTACCTATCTCTCTCTCTGCCTAAGTCTATATTTTGCATTTTTTTCTACTTTTTACTGTGTTTTTTTAACTTTTCAACTGTTTTATATAACTTTCTTCTTTAAGCTCCTACTTCTTCCCCTAACTTTATTTTTCCCTTCTAACTTTTCTTTTTCACCTCCTCCCACCCCAGAACCATGGCGAAGGGTAGCAGCAGCGGGTCAAAGGGCAAGGCGCGTGCGCCCAATCGCCGCCTGCCTTGCGGCAGACTGCGCCCCGCAGGGGTGCAAGCCCGCCAGCTGTTTACGGAGGAGGAGGTGGCCGCCCTTGTTTTTTTTATTCAGCGCCACCTCCCCTTGACCTTGGCAGCAGGCGGCAGGCCAGGCTCCGGTTACCCGACCCAGGAGCGTCACCGCCGGTGGGCGAAGGTGCGTCGGGCAGTGTTTCGCTGCTCCGCGGTCCGGTGCACCCATAACCAGCTGGCCCACCAGTGGTCAGACATTCTTGACCGGGAGCAGGACCTGTTGGACCTGCTAGGTGTCGAGGTCGTGGGGCTTGGTGAGTAGCCAATATATTATATAGTAGTATAAGTATTGTGATTTGTGTATACATTTTTTACAAATAACAAGAATAATGCTGCTTACATTGCAGGTAAATTACGTTTCAAAATCTTCTGTGATTGTAGGACACAGGTGCTGGGCGGTACTCTTACTTTTCTGCAACTTTGCGCTCGCTTGTCATTATTATGTAAGAGTTTACTTTAAAGAACTTCAGTTAGGTAATGCTATTGCTATAGAGACTGTAGTCCTTCCTTTGTCCTCCTGTCAAATAGTGGTGGATGGATTTGATACTAGGTTTAGTTACTATTAGTTGATAATTTTTGAGCGGTCTGCGTGACGTATCCTCTGTCACTGAGTGCTGCTTACCCCAGTCCTTAGTAGAACCTTTTGTAGTTTGTTTAGTGAGTGGTACTGGTAAGCTTAGCTTAGCAGTGTCAGTCAGCTGCAGAACATCAGACGCAACCAACCAACAATTTGGTGTATGCATTATGCACTGACTTTATGCATGTGTCCTCCTTCTCATCTATGCATTTTTGATGGAAAAAAAAAATGGAAATGCAGGCTTAATGAACAATTGGCCCGCCTGGAATAGGTGGGCTAGGTCAGGTGGTACTTAGGCTTAGTTAGTGTTCTGGATTTTATTTGAATTAATCAGAATGGAACACTGAATTAGTGTTCCCAAATAAGTAGACTGTCCGTGAATCCCGCAAGCCAGTAGGCGATCGGATTAGATAGGTCAATTTTATTGCAATTTTTGTTTCCTAAAATGTTTTTTGAGCGTTTTTTTTAGATAATTTATTTGTTTCACAGCAATCATTAATGTTTGTGTCTTTCTTTTTCTTTATTATATCTTACATGATCACTGATCTGCAGCACCCAGGGGCAAGAAGACGGGGTCCGAGTCGGCGGGACAACCACCAGAGGACCGCTCCTCTACCGAGGGCCCTGCTGCTGGTCCCAGTAAGTCCTCCAGTGGTTATATTAACAATTATATTGCCCTAACTTTTACTGGACCTTATTTTTTCAGAACTATTAATTCTGGCTCCACTCCCTAATTATATTTTTTACAAAAGATTCTTTGATCTTGACTTGACTATCTGTTTCTAAATTCTGGTTATCCCTGCCTCTAAGTTGTAACTGCCTCTGCTATGAATGTCTGTACTCTGTACTACTACTATTAGTCTGTCGCTAAGCTTGCCCAGTTTGCATTGCCACTCTTTATTGTACGGTTTTGAATAAAACTCAGATTGACCAATACTAATAGCTCTAGCCACTGAGTCCAGTCCTTTCGGTTGTCCTCTTCTAGGCTTCTTAATCTTGAGGCTTTGACAATTACCACAAACAAAATGCACAACCAGATATTTGACTATTTTTGATAGGATATAGTACATACTACTTGGATTCTGCCCAGCCCCATGCAGAACTATGCACAATGAAATAGGATGTTGGTGATGAGAGTTTGGAACTTGGACGTTCCTCACACCTCAGTCAGAAGTGAACCCACAATCCCCTGAACGACTAGCTAGTGTCTCATTAGGTCCCCGAACCCCCACCCGAAGATACCCAATGATTATGATTCCACAACCCAGAACATAACACACTTTCGCTCACTCACTCGTGTAAGTCCACCACCACCACCACACCAAATACCACAGAGTCTATGTGTAAGTTCAAAAGGTTTATTTTCAAATGACAACCTCTGTATGTTGTTGTTCTATAAAATTCAGTGTACTCCAGCCAGCTCCAACAGCAAAATGCATAAGATTAAAACAATAAAAATTGTTGCAACAAGTGCATGATGATATAAGACAAAAGATCTGTGTGAATTCTGGGCGACTCCTCACCGTAGAACGTAGAATTACTGGTTACATGCATCATTCATAAGCTCTGCAAATCTCTGGTTCGAGAAGGGAATCCTCTGCCTGAGAAAAATGGTGCGTGTTAATGCAAGCATTTGTCAGTCCTGCCAAAAAACTGTAACATGTTACCTATGGCTAAGTAATACGGACTAACGGAACTCCATAACAAAGTGGCTTGTTTTCCGACCTCTTGTACGCAACGCTCAGACAGTAGCTGTATGTGCTCATGTGGGCTCAAAAAGGCGTCTTACTGTTACTGCACAACAAGCTGCGAGGTAACATGCGCAAAAGACATGAAGCGAAAAATGGTTGCATGGCTCAGGCTAACTTTGCAAAGAGTAGAGTATAGTATAATAATGACCCTAGGGACCATAATAACACTACTAGTGTCTGTCTACTGACTGTACTCTAGTACCCGATTTGGACTATTGAATGTGATTTATAATAATAATATGTATTAACTTTTTTTCAATCTTGCTAGTGAAAAAGAATAAATAGGGGGAGGTGTACAGGCATCTAAAAATGTGTCATGTTTTTTCTAGGCGTGCTACCGACCACCAGTGCCGGTGGGGCCAGCGGCGATGGCGTTGCGGCCATTCCGGAGGGGGCAGGAGATGCAGCACCTGCAGGAGATACAGGGGGTGAGCCAGCAGCAGTGGCGGGCGGTGGTAAGTTATATTCATGACTTATTGACATTGCACTAGCTGGAAGGGTGTGTGGAGTGGACTTCACTCACTGTACTGTTGTTGAGACTTATTAGGTATGAAGTTGTAGTGAACATTATACAACGGTTAATAAAGAAGACACCCTTTACTTAGCATGAGCAATGCAGTAGCAATAGCATTACCAGCGTGACTTCATTAACCAATGGCCTCTTATATCTGACTCCAACTCAGCTGTGAAAGTTTTATGGAGGAGACTAAAAGTCAGATCAGATGACCTTGATGGATGTGTTGAACAAAAAGGGAAAGAAGGGTGGAAGGAGGAAGGGCGGGCGAGATTTAATATGACGACTGGCAGAGAAGGATACGTTGGAAGCATGGATAGGTGGCTGATAGGAATCAGATGCATGTGTTGTTGAAGGATGGGTGGGAGGTGAAAGAAGAATGGATGCCTGCCTGGGTGGAAGACACAGTATGGGTGGATACTGTGGATAGCAAGAATCATCAGCGGTGTTTGGGTGAAACTCAAAGCCAAGGCAAGCAACGGAGTGAGTGGACGCATGCGTTGTTGTTGGTGAAACAAAGTAACGTTTGTGGAGAGATTAAGAAGAATGATTGACATTTACTTAGAATGGATGGATGCCTGTATGTATTCAACATAGACAGCATAGGTGGAGACTGTCACGGGATGCACAGTTTTAGGGAATGTTAAAGAAACCGCGCCAGCGTACCAAAGCCGATGTGGGGAGGGGCAGGGTGGGGGTAGTAGTAAACAATGTATTACGCGGGCAAATACAGGTAACTTTACTGTAACATACAAATAAATAAAGTGAATTTCATTGTGCGCACTGCACCGCCAAATGCGATGCAGTGTGCGCAACAAAATTAGTTTCATTTATTTATATGTTTACTTACCTGTAATTGGCCGTAATCCATAGTTTACTCCCCCATCCTGCCCCTACCCACGTCACCGCCCGGCCAAACTCCCCGAGTCCCACCAACGACCGCTACTGACCTTATGTCGTTGTCCAATATAAAAGCAACGATCATTGGATCAGATATATAATCTGCCTTTTTGTAGTAGCCAAGGCACTGTGAAATTGAGCAATTGCCCTCCATGTAACAGAGAGAGTATGGCCAGTGCCACCCGTAATAGAAAAATACGAGCTTCCCCACCTGCAAACAGTAGTAAATCAAACTAATGTGACTCTGCGTCATGACTCGTATGTTTGTCTTGGGTTCAAGCATAGATGACCGAGCTGGCAATGCCGGCTACAACCAGGTTATGTCATTTCCCTAAACTAGAGATAAGAAGAACACTGGTGTACTGTGTACTGGTTGGAGTCCATAGTGCTAGTATAATGCCTGAAACTCCCACAAATGTTAGAGGCCGAGGAAGTGGGAGGATAGATAGATTATTACCACAAATGTTATGTACTGTGCTTCTTGCTAGTGCTACTGTGCCATTATGTGTTGAATTAATTTTGTGTTACTGTTTAGGTAAGAGTACTGGTTACAACAATATTTTTTTTCTTTCTTTTCCCAAGACAAACCATCGCGGAAGGAGTTGGCAGTCAGGGCCCGGCGCCGGAAACTGGAGGCCATATGCCGGGAGTACCGGCGGCTGGTGGCTCTGGCGGAGGAGGAGGAGGAGGCGGCAGCAGCTGCAGCCTCGTCCGATGCCCCGGGCCCCAGCCAGGCCACAACTCCAGCGGTACGGCGCCGCGGTCTGATAGCCACCCACCGCAATTCATTAGCAGCCAGCACTGCTGTCCCCCATTGTGGATGCCACTGCAGGGCATTCCGCAGGAAGATTCTCCTCCGGATGGCACGGCAAGAGGAGCAAATGGAGGAGCGGGTGAAAATCCTGGTGGACAAACACCTCAAAGCCCGCCGATTATAACATCGAGGACCCTGTTGCTTTGCCCCTTTTTATTCCTTGTTTTGGTGGGTGGGAATTGGGCGTTGGGGTTTCGGGACATTCTTTGGACTTTTTTCGTTTTGGACATTGGTTGGGGTTAGGGAGAGGGGTGGGTCAGGTGTGGGATAGTTTATTTTTGTTAGGGTAATAAATTATATTTATACTTAAACATACAATGTTAATGTTTTGTGGGGGGTTACTGTTTTACGAATTAACGTCACATTGGTTTCCTTGCTGCTGCAGGGCCACAGCCAGTGTTTGATTTAAATAATCTGCCGATGATGTATAACAAACAGATAGATGCGGTACCCCTCACTGAGTTATTTGTCCTACTAGTATTCTACCTCCCACCAAACTTATCTTACCTGTGATTGATGATGACTACGTTCGGCACAGCGATGGCTGCATGGTTTCCATAGAGAATGTAGAAGATACCATGGTTGTGGTGGTAGTAGTAGAGTAGACACTGGCAGTAGCATTTGCTAAAAAAAATTAAAAAAAGAGACAGTCACTTGCCTGAGAAAAACTGTGGGAGGAGTAGTCGAACGATGTAAAATACAGTACAGAAGACGACTGCCAAACAAACAATATTGCAGTTGCAACTGCTAAAGTCAAATTAAACATAATGGTGGCGGGGACAGCCTAGTACAAGAAGTTATAAACTGCAGTTGTGCTGTCGAGTGAGTCACTTAACTTAACACAATCGTAATTCGTAACCTTTACTGCTGTGTGGTAGGAGTTTGATGATTAATCCAATCAATGACGGCAATTAATTATGATGTACTACTATTAGCCGGTGACGGCTTGCACAATGCACATAGACTGAGCATGGGTGGCCAAGCAGAAGAAGCTCCTCGCCCTGCCTTGCAATTGAATTAGTGTTGCTTTCACCACATCTGCCCCAGCAAGCGTGTGATCAATTGGTGTACATTTTATGTAGTCACATCACACCTCAATATAAATCACAGCCCGGGGGAAGAGGGTTAGGGTTTGATGAATGGATGGGAAGGGGGTTTGGGGAAAGATTTGAAAATGAAAAACAGTACGCATGGACAACAAAAGCAAAGCGCAATCTTGGCAGACGACCATGATCTTATCCAAAAAATCAATAAAGCGAGAAAAGGGAAATGCATGCGTTAATGATGATGAAGATTAGATAACTTGATGGTTAATGAGTAGTACTTAATAACTCCTACTAGACAATTAGACAGTACAGGGCACCAGTATATTCTATGCAATTTGCCTTGCCTGTAATATGCCCTCAGAGACCCAAATTCCATGTTGTACTGGGCTTACTTGTAAAGATAGCAAAGACAATTAAAAAACATTTGTAGGGATCAATTAGCAAACAAACACACAACACACAGTCCTAATGATTGCAGAGAAAAAAGGATTCAAATTAATTAAAAGATGAATGATGAATGATACTAAAGTTACTGTATTATCATGCTAAAATTGTGGAGTTGAATCTCGTCCTTCCTCTTGGTCCTATCTTCCATGGACGCTCCGCACATCAATCTTGGTGGCCTTCCTGATGCCGATTGGTAAGGTAAATGTGAGTTGTGTCTCCCAGTATAGCAAGCACAGGGTAAAGGCCGGCCTGTAACGTCTAGATGGAAAAACAAAAGGGGTATTGAGAAATCAATGAATAAAAAAAAACATCATTTACGGTGGAGTCCAAGAAGAGAAGAGAGAACACTTTCAGAGTGAGGCGGCTTGGATATATCGTGTAGATTCTGTTTACAGCATTAAGCTACAACAACAACAGGACAGAACAGGCCCACCACAGCACCAGCCCGTGACCCAACCTCCATTTACCTTAATTTTTGACATAGCCAGACAAAAGGCATACACAGCAACTTAGCATTTTCCTAATTAAGTGACAAAATCAATGCGCCGCTGTCAGTCATCACTACACTCGACTAGACCACTACATGGACATGTAGGTCTGCTGTGTTTACTACTTTCTTGTTGAATTGTTGTGTTTATGTTTACCTTATGCCACTTCATGAAATGCAGTTAGTCCTTGAATCATCTCCGATCCAACTGAATGACTGCGCGCGAAAAGATAGTATGGTCATCATCATGGTGTGGTACGTGTTGTCCAACTACAACTCAGTCTGTATTGACTCCGATTAAGTCCATATTCCATATTAAAAAATTGCAACAGATATTGGCCTGCACCTGCAGTAGTAGGAGTACAATTTGGTTATTAAACAACAAGAAGGGAAACATTGACTGTCACTGACTTACTTGAGTCACTTTGTAGATTAACTAGTAGAGTAGAGTTCGACTTCATGCACAACATCAACAACAAACAACAGCAATCGCTCAGAGTCTGCAAACATCCAATGCATTCCATCATTACCTGTCTTGCTCTTCTCTTTGGCTGTCAGATCATCAGATGCCTAGTTCTGACATTTTTTTTTTTTTTGCGGGGCAGTGGCCTCATCATTACTCCAGTCCACATTCATTTTGAGTGTTAGGCGCTGTTTCGGTTTTCGTCTTATTCATCTGTGGCACTTCTTTGTCACAGTTTAAGTTGCTTCCCATGGTCAGCACTGTGATGATGGGCCGCGGCCTGTGTAGTGCTCATTGCTGGTCATTTGAGTTTGCACAAATGTCAGCAAGTTTCTTCGAAGAGTCTCTTGTCTTTCTCTGCCAAGTACCTTCTGTCCTGACAGTGAGGACCTTTGGATGCCTGCTGAGGCTGTAGCCTTCGGACACTGATGAGTTTCGGCTCGAAAACAAAACGGAGGATAGCTATAGTAGTCACGTTTCACTTCTAATGGAGGCGGGACTGGTAAAGGCAACATTTCTTGTACTAATGTCTGGCTTGATGGAAATGTACTTGTGCGAGACAGGAAGATGAAGCAGGACTCTGAAGAGTGGACAGTTAAATGCACAGACGTGCAACTCCAATAGGGAAATAAAAAGAAGACGGTGGTGATGGTTTTGTTGTGATTTGATTTGAACCAGAAAGACAGATACACAGACACATAAAGGAAGGAAGAAAGCAACAATTTGAAAGCCTAGTTGTCAGGGAAGAGGAGCTCGTCCTCAAACTCTGGTGGTTCGGACAGAAGTAGGTCCTGTAACGCACTATTTACGTCATCCAAGTCGCTCTGCTCTTCCTGCTGTGATTCACGTATTTTGTAATCCGGTGGTATAAAGTGCTGATTCATTTTGATCATGGTTAACCTCTCCACGCTTTGGGCCGAGAGACTGGTCCTTTTCGAAGTTACAATGGCACCAGCAGCACTGAAAACACGCTCAGAAGAGACACTTGCGATAGGGGAAGCGAGATACTTTATCGCCAGCCTGCTGAGCACTGTCCATTGGCTTCTTTTCCCATACCAATACACCAATGGGTTTCCATCCATGAAGACCTCTGTTGGGTCATCCAGATAGGCCTGGACCATCCGCTCAATGTTAAGGGGTGCTCGGATGTGCTCGGCCGGTTTTGCCTTTGCATCAGCACTGGACTTACCATACCCCTGCTGTAGAAACCAATCAGTTGCACATTGTGCTGTGGATGATCCTGTTCTTGATGTTATTGTTGGTGTAGGTGACTGCTGGGAGGCAAATGCACTGCCCTCAGGCTCCGAAGTATAACTTGACTCTGGATGCCCTGTAGTACTGGTTATGGCCTGGGGTGGGGGGCCTGTAATTAACAGCCGTTCGCTTTCGAAAATAGTTGCTTCCTTAGCTATCAAAGTTTTGTAGTTGGCAACATCCACTTCCGAAAAAGGAATTACTGCCTTGCTGTTCAGAAATACTTTGTACCGTGGATCCAAAATTGTGGCACTAATGTAATGTGGTTGTGACAAAATTTTATTTTTAATCCTTGTATTTTCCGATAAGCGAGCGGCTAAGGTCTCCGCCAAATGATATGCGTCTTGTTTGTCATCCACACCTGCGTACGTTTCAGACACATCCTTCAGCTGTTGCTCTAGCATGTGCAACAATGGGATAGCTTGGCCCATAGTACAGTCCTCCCTGCTGACTTCACGTGTGAAGATCTCAAAAGGAAGTAGCATCTCAGTCAGGCATTTAATGAGGTCCCATTGAGCCATCTCAACGGTCATGCCTCTCACAGTAGGTTCCCCTATTCTTTGCATGACATAAGCATTGAGTGGTATGTACAGTTCAAACAGACGATCAAGCATGTAATAAGTTGAGTTCCAACGTGTTGGCACCTCCTGGATGAGCGCTTTGACTGGCAGTTTATGCTCACGTTGAATGACCCTCAGCTGCTTCCGGGCTTTAAAAGAATGGCTGAAATGTGTGCATATTCTTCTGCAGGTGACCAGTAAGTTGCTGACTTTTGATTCATTTTTCAAAAAGTCTTGAACAACAATGTTAATGCAGTGTGCCAAACACGGGACCCTGAAATAGCCACCATTGCGCATGGCCAAAACTACATTACTGCCGTTGTCCGTGGCAACAAAACCAATCGTAAGCCCTCTTGGGCGCAGCCACTCAAAGACCTTGGTGTTAAACTCTTCCAAAATGTTTGCAGCAGTATGAGATTTCTCCATGGCAAACATGGCTACAGTTGCATGTTTGCGAGTGGCATGAAAAATCTCTGCAGTATCAACACCAGCAGATAGCTGTTCTCTAACACCCACAAAACTGATCCAGTGTGCAGTGATGCACATGTAATCTGTGGCTTGGCAACTGGTCCACATGTCTGTAGTCAGGTGGATACTGTGAACAGCACTCTGCTTCAAGGCCTTTCCTAGCAATTCCAGCACGTCGTGATGTAGTGCTGGAACTGCAACTCTGGCAAAATAGTAGCGGCTGGGAACATGCCATTTTGGGCAGATGGTTGACACAAATTCCACAAAACCCAACCCTTCAACAAAAGAAAAAGGGAGAAGGTCCAGTGCTAACATTTTAGCCAGCTTCGCATTGTACAAACGTGCTATTGGGTGGTTGCGTTCGTACTGCCCCTCACCCCCAAACATGCTGATAATGGTAGGCTGCATGGTTTTCCTTTCTCTTAGGCTCAACGCACTTTTTGGTAGTGCGGACCTGGTACTTCTTGGTGTCTCCGGCTGACTCTTACTCTTGTGCCACTGAGATGTTGCTGAAGATGTGTGCAACGTTAAGACTGCACTGCTGGGGTCAGGGACACCTTGTGTACCACTACCAGAGAGAATGTCTCCCTGTCCTTCCTCTTCCACCGTGATCGGATCTTCTTCTTCTACTCCTTTATCCCCACCAACACCAATGGTTGCAGTTTTTTTTCTGTCGCGAAGGTGGTCCTCCCAGCTGATCAAGTGGTGTTTTTTCAGATGGGTCATTTGGCCTCCGGTACCATAGTTTGTACCAAGCTTACCACGACTAACAGAGGTATTACAAATGGAGCATATAGCAATGTTCTCCTCCTTTTCGCTAACCGTAAAGAAGTCCCAAACTGGGGAGCTTAACTTTGGCCTCCTGCTGGAGGTGCCACTTCCAATGCCGGATGATCTGTAGGGTGTGTGTTGAATTTGACTCTGTGCTGCTGTACCACTACCTACTCCTACAGAGGTGGTGGTTGTGCTGGATGTAGGTCGCTGCCGGGCCTTTGCTAATGCAAATATGGAAGCTGTAGGTCGTGTTGGTGTTACCTGTGGAGGTATGCGTGCTACATCCCTCGCAGCGATTTTGGATAGAGTAAGAATGTTGGTCTCCATCTCCTCGGGGCCGGGAGTGATGTTCGTGATGACTGGCTCGTCGTCATCATCATCATCATCTTGCTGTTCTACATCGACCTCCATAAGTGTAAGGCTTTCTGGAACCTTCCTTTTCCCTAGCTTGGTCTTGGAACGTGGCTCCCTCTCAGACTCAGTTTGTGGCTTCCAAGTGGCATCTAGATCATCAGAAGGGGGCTTGGCGAAGAACTCGATGGACTACCCCTCCTTTTCCTTGCTGGGGATTTGGAAGACAATGGATCTTCTGAATGAGTGGCTTCTTCTTCTACCTCTGCATGAGGCTCAATTTCCTGAACTGCCCCTACTTCAGGAGGAACAACAACTACTATTGCGGGCGGTGGTTGCGGCTGTTGTTGTTGACCACTTATCTGCTGTGTTTCCTCCTGCGTTGATTGGGTACTACTTTGAGATAGCGATAAGTTTATCTCCGGCTCAGCATCACTGCTTTCCACCATTAGGCTGGCTACCTCTTCCCCACTCATGTGCTTGGCCCTGGGTTGGTGGGTTGGGTCCACTGATGCGGATGTGCTGCCCCCAGCTTGCCCCCCGGACACCGCTGCTGCAGGCGCAATTTTTTTTTCCCCAAAAAAGGTACTGGCCGGCACACCAGACTTCAGTGTCACTTGCTTCTTCTGTTCCTTCTTCTTCTCAATAGCAACTTTCTTGGTACTGGAGGACCTGGTACCTGCTTTCTTTGGGCCCATCTTCTTCAGATGTCAGCAGCACTCAGTTGCAGAGATGTCTGGTCAGGTCACACGTCACGTTGTGTGTCCAGCAGCAGGATGTCTGTCTGGAAGTGCAACAGGCAATGATGAGAGACACACCTCCTCCTCAGTCTTTGTGCACCTAAAAGCAAAAAAGCCAGAACATCAGTCAAACATAGCACAAATCAAACAAATAGAATATAGAACTTAGTGTGTGGTGGCCTCAATTATTAAATTTCAGAAACTCTGCCAACAACAACACACAGTGTAGCCATTTATGAGACGTTGACAACAAGGCCAGGGCTTTCCTGGCTACTGTACACTCTGGAAGAATAAGAATATTAAAGAACAAAAACTAAAATGTACTGGAGCATGTTTGGCCTAAATTTGTGCATCACGTGGGATGTATTATATAGCAGCATCAGGGAGCTGCAGCTGGCAATGGGGATGGATTTGGAAGCAGTAAAACAAGAGGAAAAATGGAAAGACACGCAGGCCTATGTGGCAAAAACAGCACACTAATAACTACCACAACAAAATGGCCCCCAGAAACATGGTGACTCACAGGCACAAGGCACGGCAAACAATGAACTCAAGCAGGCCTATATATGGGCAGACAAAGGATGCCTTATAAAACACACACAGCTTTAATGCAAAAACTAAAATCCACATGGCTAAAAACACTTTGGAAAGTTAGACAACCACTACAACAACACAATTATAATGACACAGTACACACGCAAAAAAGGCATTTATTTACCACACCCAATAAGTGAAATAGTCAGACCCTCCAAAAAAAACCACATTTCGCAATTCAATTGAATCTATTCAATGCCATCCATGGCCTAAATGATGCCAACATTCCACAGACTACACAGAAACAGTTTTATGCACCCATGGTGACTACCTCTGGGCCTACTGGCATACTGGGCCGCAAGCTTGGAGGCCTATGGCAAAAGCACAGTGGCTGGTTTAACAAAATGGCCGCCGCCCACATGGCCAGGCCACCAAAAATAACAAAAAAGTGAAGACAAAGGACAGGACCAGGCAGTTGGAGACTCTGGGCAACTTGCTACCTCTTGGAAAAAATTGTAAAACAAAAAAAAATGACTCCTTGCTCACCAAACTACATCTAAATGACAACCTGAGGAGTTTTTTGTGCAAAATGAACTAAATCAACATTTTCGAGAAGGTTTAATGATGCTCGAGAGATATTGTTCGCCAGATTGTAAATTCTGCGTGTTCGGCATCGCGATCGTCACAAAATGTCGTTATCGCGCGCGCGAAAACGTACATTGAGCGCGCGAAGAAGATAAAAAGTGTAAGTCCGCGTTGTCGCGCAGTGCGGACTTGCCCAAAGTCCGCGAGCTGAACGCCCAGGGTTACTTACTGGCTGAAAAGGCCTATTTATTTAACAAACACCCAAAAAAATAAAATACGCCCCAAAAGCCACATTTTGAAAATCAATCCAATGCCATCCATGGCCTAAATTATGTTACAATTCAACAGACAACACAGAAACAGTTTTTATGCACCCATGAGGATGACTACCTCCGGGCCTACTGGCACACTAGGCCGCAAGCTTGGAGGCCTATGGCAAAAGCACAGTGGCTGTTCACACAAAATGGCCGCCAACACATGGACAGGCCACCCAGAACAACAAGAAAAGGAACACAAGACAGACAATGCAGGCCTATGGCAAAAGCACAATGCCTGGCTTTACAAAATGGCCGCCACCCACATGGCCAGGCCACCCAAAATAACAAAAAGTGAAGACAAAGGACAGGACCAGGCAGTTGGAGACTCTGGGAAACTTGCTACCTCTTGGAAAAAATTGTAAAACAAAAAAAAATGACTCCTTGATCACCAAACTACATCTAAATGACAACCTGAGGAGTTTTTTGTGCAAAATGAACTAAATCAACATTTTCGAGAAGGTTTAATGATGCTCGAGAGATATTGTTCGCCAGATTGTAAATTCTGCGTGTTCGGCATCGCGATCGTCACAAATTGTCGTTATCGCGCGCGCGAAAACGTACATTGAGCGCGCGAAGAAGATAAAAAGTGTAAGTCCGCGTTGTCGCGCAGTGCGGACTTGCCCAAAGTCCGCGAGCTGAACGCCCAGGGTTACCTACTGGCTGAAAAGGCCTATTTATTTAACAAACACCCCAAAAAATAAAATACGCCCCAAAAGCCACATTTTGCAAATCAATCAAATGCCATCCATGGCCTCAATTATGTTACAATTCAACAGACAACACAAACAGTTTTTATGCACCCATGAGGATGACTACCGCCGGGCCTACTGGCACACTAGGCCGCAAGCTTTGAGGCCTATGGCAAAAGCACAGTGGCTGTTCACACAAAATGGCCGCCAACACATGGACAGGCCACCCAGAACAACAAGAAAAGGAACACAAGACAGACAATGCAGGCCTATGGCAAAAGCACAATGCCTGGCTTTACAAAATGGCCGCCACCCACATGGCCAGGCCACCCAAAATAACAAAAAGTGAAGACAAAGGACAGGACCAGGCAGTTGGAGACTCTGGGAAACTTGCTACCTCTTGGAAAAAATTGTAAAACAAAAAAAAAATGACTCCTTGATCACCAAACTACATCTAAATGACAACCTGAGGAGTTTTTTGTGCAAAATGAACTAAATCAACATTTTCGAGAAGGTTTAATGATGCTCGAGAGATATTGTTCGCCAGATTGTAAATTCTGCGTGTTCGGCATCGCGATCGTCACAAATTGTCGTTATCGCGCGCGCGAAAACGTACATTGAGCGCGCGAAGAAGATAAAAAGTGTAAGTCCGCGTTGTCGCGCAGTGCGGACTTGCCCAAAGTCCGCGAGCTGAACGCCCAGGGTTACCTACTGGCTGAAAAGGCCTATTTATTTAACAAACACCCAAAAAAATAAAATACGCCCCAAAAACCACTTTTACCAATTCAAAACAATGCCATCCATGGATGCCCGGCCTACATGATGTTTAAACTTTAAATTCAACAGACACCACAGAAACATGCACCCATGGGTACCTCTGGCTCTAGTCTGGGCCTACTGGCTGAAATTCCAATCAAAGAAAAACAACTAGGCCCCTGCCGAAACTACAGGCCACAACAATACATTTTAAAAAATATGGAAATCCCCCAAAAAATGTAGGTACAAACAAGCCCCAATCAAACAAACAAGTACACCAATTCTCCAACTTACTTGTAAAATCTCAAATCCAAGAGTCCTCAAATCCAATCCAATGATATGATGCAGCAGACAGACACAAAAAGTGATCCTTCCAGCTCCAAATCCAAATGAAAGTGAACAGCACATGGACAAAACACTGGGAGGAGCCTGCTGGACAGGAACAGGAAGTTTGAGAATCAGGGGCACTTCCTTCCTCTTGGAAAAAAAGAAAAAGGACTCCTTGCTCACCAAACTACATCTCTAAATGACAACCTGAGGAGTTTTTTGTGCAAAATGAACTAATTCATCATTTTCGAGAAGGTTTTATGATGCTCGAGATATATTCTTCGCCAGATTGTAGTTTCTTCGTGTTCGGGATCGCGATCTTACCAACACTGCCGCCGGAAGTCAGATCGCGCGTCCGAATGACGTGTTCGCGGTCGCACACTCTCGCGGGATCGTGCGGCCGGATTCCAAATCTCGTGGCGCCCGCGAACGGATAGGAAGTCGCGTCGGCGAACGCAGAATCACGGTAGGTCGTTACCGCGCGCGCGAGAACGTATATTGAGCGCGCGAAGAAGAAAAACAGCTACGCTACGCCGCAAATTGCGTAGTGCACGGTAACTTCGCGTTCTACGCGAATCGCGAAGTTACCGCAACTTCGCAAGCTTCGCGAGCGTAGCGTAGTTCACCGCCCAGGCTTATTATTGAACAGTGTGGCAATGGGGCCCAAAGCCCCATCACCACAGTGCCCAAAAGGTAAGTGTAGTCCTGGTAAAAGCTGCAAAAACAAAACTGCAGGGATTATTCCTGACCACACAACACCAAACACTACAGTGGCATTGTAGTGCTTGTGTCCCATAGCAACATAGATTGTGTGAGGCAAGCAGTGCAGTGCCAATGACACATCGTTCTGGCCATGTGCACACAAACATCAGCCATGGGGGCCCACATTGTCTACATTCACAAATAACACAATGACAGAAGTGAGCATCATAATGCAGACCCACATATCTGCACCAATGGACACACACATGTAGATATCCTGTGGAGACTGTAGATGTCAGGTGAACAAATACCATACCATGGCAGCAATGGGACATACTAACCATGACCAATGTGCTGACTGATGACCTAGCAGTCCCAGGGCCAGCAGGGGAAAGCCAACAAACAACATACAGCCAATGGCAAACTAAAGATATGCCAATGCAGTGGTGCAAATGCACAAACACAAACAGGCAGACTCACACTGCATATCAAACACAACAGGTGAGGGGGTTGTGTGCCAGTGTCCCCAGGCAAACACACAACACATGAGGAGGCCAGATTCACTAATACACAGATGTCAACACAGTCACATACAGAAGTAATTCATGGATTGGATTCCCCTAAGTGGGCAAACAGGCATTGTGAGATGAGAGGGAGCCCAAATTACACATGTCACACAAGCTTGTAGGAACAGCAACAAACACAGCAAGAGACAGAACCACCACAGCACTCCCCCAGGGACCCCTCATTGTGGTGACACTAGCCTGCATGACAATCACACTGTGATGACAAAGGTAGATGTCATCCACACTGTGAACCACAGCCATGTGTCCTGAGCAACAAACTACCATCACACCTATACAAGCACAAAGCACTCAGCATGGCCTGCCAGCCAAGGACAATATGGAGGTAGTGCCCCAGCCGTGCAACAACTCACATTTGCACACACTCAACGCCACACACCTTGATCTCCACCAATGTGCAGCAGTGAAGCTCACATGGACTGCTGACATTGCACATGCACCCATGACAATCCCAGGGGTGGTGGGGGAAATAAGGTGCAGAAACCCATCACACATGGCCAGTCAACAAGACTTGTGAATGTCTGACACACTGCACAGTATGCCGTACATGGGCATGACGTGAAATCCACCCCAAACAATGGGATCCTGGCCATAGTCACACACCAATGAAGAAGCCAAGCTGACCCACAAAGGACACACATAGACAACTTCCAACATTGCAGCTCTGACCCTGAGGAGTGGCAGCAGTCACACACACAACGTGTCACAATCACTGAAAGCATACACAAACAGAAAATCACATTACTTGTGTAACCAACAAGTGCCAAGAGGAATCCTGACTGTGTCCCATCTGCGTTTGCCCACATCCCTAGCCCTGACAACAAAGACAACTAGGGATGACAACCTCATGAACATTAGTTTGCCATGCACCCACATCCCGTAGAAACCAAGTCCAAGATGCTGGATGAACACAGCGATACCAAAGGGGATTTGCCACTGGATTCAAGATAGCCTGGCTGATGAGGGTTTTGAACCCGAAACCGGTCCCAGGATGCTTGTTTCTGGTCCAGGGAAGACATGGCTTGGCAGTTCGGGCTGGACTGTTCCCATGAGGCACAGGGTCAGACTGATTTGCATATGGCCATGACTGAACTGGGGTGGTGGAGTGAGCTAAAGAATGATGATGGATTAAGCCCAGATCATTTGACTGGGGGTGAGTGTTTGATTTGCTCTAACGCTCCGTCCATCATCCCCTTTGGTATCGCTTTGTTCGCCCTAAGTTGGCAGGGTATGCCCAGACGTGGGTCCCTTGCTCACTTTGCCACTGGATTCAAGATAGCCTGGCTGATGAGGGTTTTGAACCCGAAACCGGTCCCAGGATGCTTGTTTCCGGTCCAGGCAAGACATGGCTTGGCAGTTCGGGCTGGACTGTTCCCATGAGGCACAGGGTCAGACTGATTTGCATATGGCCATGTCTGAACTGGGGTGGTGGAGTGAGCTAAAGAATGATGATGGATTAAGCCCAGATCATTTGACTGGGGGTGAGTGTTTGATTTGCTCTAACGCTCCGTCCATCATCCCCTTTGGTATCGGATGAACACAGAACAACTCAGCAAGCATCACAAACAGGATCATTCGTAGGGACACAGCCTGTGTAGGAAAAGGAGAAGGGAAGACGCACAGACATGCCTACACAACACGGGCACAGCCTATATCACGGAATCACGCACTGCCATGAGGGCACTCCACTCCTGTGGACGGTCAGCTGTGCCAAACCTTGTCTGTGCCCGACTCAAACATGTCTGCAGAACACTCGGTCAGTGAGTCAACAACTACAACACACTGAAGGCTCTGCTCATATCAGCCTGGGCACGGGAGTGTCACGTCAGTCATCTGCATACACCCAAGACACGTGTCAAGCAACTTGCACTGTGTACACAGATGAGTCCTCCAAATTTGATGTGCTAAACTGCATGTCCATTGGAGACGGGCACACAGTCAGGGTACTAGGAACATTGGACAGTGGTAAGCCCACCAGATGTGCATCAGTGTAGGACAAAGATGGTAATCTACAAATGCTAAACGCACATCCCTGTGTCAAATGCTGAACATTACACCCTCAGACTGCAGCAAAGGATGCTATAGATCCAGACTAGATTAGGACACATGTCCCATGGACCACATGGAGCCCATCACAGCAAAACTTCATTTACCTGATCTGAACACTATTACAACAGCAAATGCATGATTCCACACATCTACATCATGTACCTCCAAAGATTAACCACAAGTAAACAAAAAGAGGCTTTATTCAGCAAGTGTGCAACTCAAATCAAAAGTCCAAAATAAACTAAGGCCAATGGCCAGTCCAAATATACAGTCCCAACAGGGTGATGTGTGACAACTTGTCAACAATTGCTTGCCTGCACAGGTACGGACAGGGGACATCCCCTTGGAGGGGCATACGAGGGGCAGGCCAGGCACCGCAGGGACAGGATCAGGGGATGCCAGAAGGAGGCAGTGAAGGGGAGGTGGGTGCAGGAGTGTCACCGGCAACTGCAGTGGAGGTGTCTGACTCAGGGGGCTGGCACCACCGCAGGGCTCAAGTCAGATGGTGTTGGTGCTGCAACCACTGCAGTGGGCTGGTCAGATGGAGTGGACTGGGTCCCCAATGCAGTGCCCGAGTCAGACGGGGTGGTTGTGGACTCCACCGCAGTGCATGACTCCAAGGTAGTGGAAGGGGGAGCAGAAGAGCTGGGCAGGACAGAGGGGGGGACACGGTCTCCACACCAGTGGCACAAACAGGCAGATCGTCTGGTTTGGGGGTGGCGGAGCAAGTGGCGGGGGGAGGGCCTAAGCAGTTTGGGGATGCGGTATCGGTGTGTGGGGGAACCTGGGGCAGGGTGTGGCGGTGGAACCTGTGGAGTGGTGGCCTGGGGGATGGAGGTGTGAGACTGGGTGGTTGACTTGCAGGGCGGTGGCGGGGTCTTGCTCTTCCGGGACCGGGGGGACTTGCGGGTGGGGGGCTCACTCTGCCTGCACCTGGGGGAGGGTGTCCGGGGGCGAGGGGCACTCCCCTCTGTGTGGGTGGACTTCCTCTTCCCCCGGTATGCTGGATCAGCAGGATTGGAGGGGAAGAGGCCGAGGTCACACAGGAAGATCTGCTGTGTAGGTGTGGTAGCAGGCGAGGCAAGGGAAGGGGTCTTGGAGGGCGAGGATTTGGAGGACTGCGGAGTCAATGTGGATGCCTGTGTGTGTGTGTGTTCCCCGTCCCCTGTGTCTGTGGTATCAGTCCCCTGAGGATGCTTGTGTGCACATCTTGCCTTTCTCTTGGGTGTGTCTGTGCTGCTCGTGTCTGTGTGTTTGGGTGACTGTGCAGGTGTGCATGTGCTTTGGACAGGTAGGGGGCAGGAAGTGTGGATGGGGCAGAGGTGGGAGGGGTGAGGGACTGTTGGAGGAGGGACACTGCTGCCGTCAGGGAGGAGTCCATGGACTTATTGCTCCTCTGTAGGGCAGACATACCCGTCGAGATGCCCTCCATGAACAACACCAACTGTGTCAACAGAGTGGTGTGTGCATGGAGGACACTCAGCATTGCTGTCTGCCCTACATGGAGCTGCCGAAGGAGGTACACAGACTCCTCACTCAGGGCAGCAGGGGACACAGGGGCAGGGGCTGCGGTGCCTGGCATGAAGGAGACACGCTCCCGAGTGCGGGAGCCTCCACGGACCTCAGGAATGGGAGCCAATGGGAGGGCGGTGGTGGTGGTGGCGGGGCCAGACAGACTAGCTGGCCTTTGGTGGCTGCTGAGACCCGCCTCCACAAGGGAGTCATCCTCCGAGCTGCTGTGGTCCTCAGCTGAGGTGGATGGTGCTGAGGACTCCTCGGTGTGGATCCCCTCGCCCTCCGTGCCACTGGGTCCCTCTGACCACTCATCCGATGCTGACCCAGTCTGGCTCCGCTGCTCCTCCTGGTCCGTGGAGCTGTCCCCTCCTGTGGCCGTGGATGTATCTGCAAACAATTAGGGAAACAGACAAACATCAGTCACCTGCACTGACCGCACACACCACAGTAAGTACAGCACATTACAGAGCAAGCCCTGGCATCCTTAGTTGAACATTGCCTAAAGTCCTCACACAGATTCGGGGAAGCCAATTGTCAGTCTGATGGTCAACCATGGGACTCACACCCCTCCTGCCCTTGCACCCATCTGTCTGGTGCCTGTCTGATGGTAAGACCCCAGTGTGGACACATGCACCACCTACACAGTTGTTGGACATTGCAGGGAACACAGTGAAGTATGTGAACATGCACACATCACATCTCTTGCCACTGAGTCAGTGCAGGTGTCCGGATAAAGGGATGGCCAGAGTCTAAATAGAAATGCATGTGATGCATACCAGCACCAGACACCATGATGCACCCATGTCCGGATAGTCAATGCCACAATGGGGTGCATGTTGCACATGTCACTCCCCTGCAGGATCAGTCCCAGGAAGTTTAATGCCATGACACAGGAATGCGTGCAAAGTCATACATTACTGTCTCAAGTCACATGGCCATGGCAGCCAGCCAACAACAGTCTGCACTGTGTCACAATCCGAGGGCATGGGGAATGCAAGTTATGTGACTGACAAGTGCACATGTCCATCCCCCAAATACCACATCATCTGTACTACTATTTGTCCACGTCATACCAACTGGACATATGGGGGACATGAAACACAACTCTCTGAACATGAGCACCTCACAGTGTGCTGTGAATGACAATACAGCTGCCTGAAAGTCACAGTCGCAAACACCTGTGTGCACAGTCAAGTGATCAGACACCTATAAGTCACAGAAGTATCGTCTATCATGGTCACATCTCAGATGGCATGCTGAGCCCTAACCGATAAACATACCAGTAGTCCTGACAACGAAGACACAGCACAATGAGACAGAGGCAGACACCTGAGGGTACATTACACTGATCACAACATGCCAGATGATACACAGGAGTGGGAGTACAGAGTGCATTGCATGCCCTGGAGTAGGCATTACTGTCCAGCTCCACCTGTAAGAGGGATGAGTCCTGGACAGTAGGCAGGTGGCTAAGCATGTGTGACACACTGGATACACATACTCCTGAGGCCCAAACATTGTTCCCACCAGCAGCATGGGAGTGTGCCAAATTCCCCAGGGACATGTGGTGAGTCAGAGCAGCAAGCGGACCACATATCAAAGTTACACCCAGATTACATGTCAGAACTTAGGCATTGTGTAAGCAATTGCCCCACCCATGAATCGCACAACATAGTCACGGGAACAAATGCTGTCCCCCAGCTTGAGCAAAACTAAATGCAATGACACAGTCCCCAAATGACACAATTTCCTGACTATAAGGGCCACACATATGCGTATCAGAGGAGAAGTGGGCATGTCACAAATGAGGGACATGGGTCCTGGACCACATGACTGATGTACTGTGGAAGTTTAACCAGGCCAGAGGAGGGCACATAGCATGTCAGACAAAGTGCACAGTGCAGTCATGGACTCACCCCCTCCTTGCTGCTGTCTGTCCTTCAGCTGCTCATCCAGGTCAGGGAAGACCACCGCCAGGATCCGGAGCATGTGGGGGGACAGGGTCCGGTGTCCGCCCCTCCTGCGAGGAGGCGACAGCTTCAGCTGGACCCTTGCGATCCTCCGGGTCCAGCCACGAAGGTCCTGCCACCTCTTCTGGCAGTTGCGGATCCTGCGCCTGTAGACCCCCACGGATCTTACTTTCCGGGCGATGGTCAGCCAGATTTCCTGCTTCTGGTGGGCATCAACCTGTGAGGATGACAAAGTGAAAAGGCCATTATTACACATGCAACATATACGTGCATCACACAGTTGGATATACATGTCTCAATCACAGGGGCATATGATGTACACAGGCAATGCAACAATGGCTATGAACAGTTTGCCAGCAGTCACTACATGGTATCATTGCATTGGAAGTAAACCTAGTTGGAATGCACTGTTACTGCACTGTACCAGTTCAGTGCATGTAACTACACACTTTGGGGTGTGACAACTACTCAGTGGGCATGCTAGCCAGTGGTGTGCACACTGAAAGCCCTGCTAGTCAGACAACATGCACAATTAGTGAGGCAGTGGACAGCACACTCACCTGCTCCCCTGGTTTCTCATACAGCTTGCTGTACTGTGGAAGGAGGCTGTCCAGCAGGGCCTGGTTCTCCTCAAGGCTGAAGGCTGGGGCTCTCTCCACAGTACGTGCCATTGCAGGAGCCAGAGGATGCATAAACAGCAGCAGTGTTGGTGGCAGATGTCGTCCTGGAGCATGTAGTGCAGGCAAGTGAGCTCTCAGGGGAACAGCCAGCATTATATGTGTGCTGCAGAGGCAGATACTGTCCCATGTGTCCAAAGTGATAGGTCCAAGTCGTTTGCATCTTCTGAATCTGACCAATCCATGGAATAGCAGCACTAATACACGCCCACAGCATCCTTCAAATCTTCAACTTCATGACACCCATGATTTTGCAATATTGTTGTGGCTGGCCAACTGAATTCACTGCATCAGACTCGTTGGAGCTTCGAAAACGCATCCGTTGCCATGCCAGGCCCCAGCCAATGTGTGCGCACCATTCGGTCCACTGCTGTACAACGCGTATTTCGGGATACAACGCGTACCCGCTCACATGCAATGCAATGGGCCGGCCGGGCACACCGATCGGTCCATTGCTGTTCAACGCGTTCCCGGGATACAACGCGTACCCGCTCACATACAATGCAATGGGCCATGCGGGCACACCGATCGGTCCATTGCTGTACAACGCGTACCCGGGATACAACGCGTACCCGCTCACATACAATGCAATGGCCCGGCCGGGCACACCGATCGGTCCATTGCTGTTCAACGCGTACCCGGGATACAACGCGTACCCGCTCACATACAATGCAATGGGCCGGCCGGGCACACCGATCGGTCCATTGCTGTTCAACGTGTACCCGGGATACAACGCGTACCCGCTCACATACAATGCAATGGGCCGTGCGGGCACACCGATCGGTCCATTGCTGTACAACGCGTACCCGGGATACAACGCGTACCCGCTCACATACAATGCAATGGGCCGGCCGGGCACACCGATCGGTCCATTGCTGTTCAACGCGTCCCTGGACAGGTCACACGCATATGTCACCATGCTGGTCACTGGTGAACCTATGCCAGCCACATATACTTTCCAGGGACTCAGTGGCACACCTACAACACCACACCCAGTCCACACTGTATCTAAGGCATGTGTGGCAGCATAACCTTATCTGTGTATGGGGGTGAACATGTGGTTTTTGGGGTGGCATTTGGGGGCAGACACACCCAGGCTGTGCACGTGTTCATGGGGACAGGGTCCTTTGTGTGTTGTGCACCTGACCACTGTGGTGTGCAACTTTTCATTTATGAGCATGTGTCATGGTCACATTTCCAGGTTGTGTATGTGTATGACATGTCACATACTCCCAGGCTCACATGTGTGAAGGCATGTACATCACAGGGTGGCCCATTGCCACAATAGTGATGTCCCTCCGCAGTCTGTGTGCATGTTGTGTTTCACATGTCTCTGACTCCATGTGCACAATGGGAGACAGTCTCCACATCCACGTGGTTTGTGCATGAACTTTGATGTTGTGTGTGTGTGTGTCACAGACGTCCATGTCTGTCCTGCAGAGGCTACAGGGGCCACTACCTGTGGGTGTCATGTTAGTTTTTCTGACGTGTGCATGATATGCAATGTCATGCCAGTGTCCATGTGGCAAGACAGGGTCCCTGGGAATCTATCTGTCAATGAGCTGTGATGCCTGTGGAGCATCTGTCCAGACATGTCACTGTGGTATGTGTGTGGAACGTGAGAGCAGTAAATGGGTACTGTGACACAGCCTAATGGTTTCCCATAGCACACCCTGGAACCTGTTGTCAACACTTGTTGAACAGAGATGTTAGATGATGTCCATGTAGGTGCCATATATGTCCAAACAGAACGACACACACATCAAGTACTTGTGTTTGTTAATGATGTATCATGTGAAATTGAGTATGGTGAACGGCACATAGTTGGAGTGACTGACAATCTTGCTTTCTTCACCTATGCACTGCAGGGCTCCTGCTGTCCATCGACCATTCCCAGACCTGGCAACGATGGTGGAACGTGACAGCATCCGACGGTACCGCTTCACCAGGCAGCTGATTGAGGATTTGGCAGTGCGGTTGGACCCACATTTGCAGCCTGGCCGTCCGTATCCTACAGCGCTGACCCCCAAGGTGAAGGTGATGGCAGCCCTACACTTCTTTGCCACTGGTACCTTTCAACACACTGTGACGACTGCCGGTGGGATGTCACAGACTATGTTCAGCCGTGTGCTACGCGATGTTTTGGGGGCGATGTTGATATACCTGAACCAGTACATCTATTTCCCAACAACGACTCACTGACGTCAAGAGTGACTTCTATGCCCTGGGGAGGATGCCACATGTAATTGGCTCCATTGATGGGACACATGTGGCTTTGATACCACCACAGGCACATGAGCAGGCATACCGGAACCGTAAACATTACCATTCGATCAATGCTCTGGTGGTATGTCTTGCAGATATGACCATCACACATGTGTGTGCCCGTTTCCCCGGTTCGGCACACGATGCCTACGTGATGAGGAGTAGTCGCATCCCGAGGATGATGTCACAGATGCCGAACCAGCGTGCCTGGCTTGTTGGTGTGTACTGACTTTGTACCATTGTGTGTGTTCTGCTATGTTGCTTTCCGCACACATTTTCAAATCGGCTAATGTGCAATTGTCTGTCTGTAGGTGACTTGGGATACCCCAACATGCCGTGGTTGCTGACACCCCTCAGGAACCCTGTGACACCAGCCCAGATGCGCTACAATGAGGCACATGGTCGGATGAGGAGGGTGATTGAGCGGACCTTTGGTCTCCTGAAGAGCCGCTTCTGCTGCCTGGACAAGACAGGAGGGGCCCTCCCATATGCCCCAAAATAGGTGTGCAAGATTGTCATCGTCTGCTGCATGCTACACAACCTGGCAGTGCGGAAGGAGTTGCCTCTCATCCTGGATGACGATGACCAACGTCCGCCACCTGTGGAAGATCCTGGCCTGGGTCACAATGCCAGTGAAGAAGATGATGATGATGATGGTGATGTCCGCACACAGCTCATCACCAACTTCTTCAGCTGAATGTGAGTCTCCAGAGGGTTGTAATGTCAATGATTTGAGTTTGCATGATATGTGTGTGTGGTGCTCTGGTGCTGTTTGAGTGTGGCCAGGTGCTACTTGACTGGATGCGTGCAGCGATGTGTCCTTGCAGGTGGTCTGTACTGCCCAACAGTGTTGACATGCTAACTTGGTTTTGTGTAGTTATCTCGTGACATGTATTAGACATGAGTATTGCCGTTCTGTGCTGTTCTTCAGTGGTTTTGACTGTGTGTCATGTCTGTCCTTCACAGGGTGCTGCCGGAGTTGTTTGATCAACTTGGATCCCACGAATCAACTTCCAAGGTGGAAGCAGTCGTTTCCCTACAGGTGATGTGCCACACACCTCTGGACTTTCTATCTTATGCACTTTTTGACTTTGTGGCCACAGCCAGGTTGGATTAGCTAGCATTTGTAGTGGAAACAACATGTTGCAAATGTGTAATAAACCTGTGCTTCACTTTGGGATGTGCGTTTTCTGTGGTCACACATCTGACTGACATTTGCTTACTGCACCTGTAGTCTAGTTGACAGACTGTGAATAGGTGGCGTGTCTGTGCATTCCACTGTATTTAGTTGCAACATCAGTATAGGTGATGAGTCTGATGGCCCTGGTGTGTATGTGTTGTGTGGCCCTAGTGGTGTGTCTCCCTCATATGTGTCACGTCGCCATGACTGACATGACGGTGTTGGACTTGCTGTAGCAGTTAGCATGCACAGTGTCATTTTTCTGATCACCATCTCCATGACAGAGAGCACGTTGGAATCACAACAGAGGCAGATATGGTGTATTGGTGAGTTTATTTACATACAGGTGTGAGAATGGTGCACAGGATGGTGGGTGCTGTACATAGAAATTGGAATCCAAAGTTCCCATGTGATTTGGAAGTCTTGGTAGCTGAAATGTCCAGAGTAAAATCCACAGTCATCTGATGAATTTGGCCAACTAGAGCTCCCCATGTCATGTGGCAGAGTTGGGTTGGCTTCGACAGGGCGTGCAGTTTGCACACAGAGGAAAAGTTCCAGAACAGGTGTTGGCTTCCTGGGGGATGTAGATGGCCATCGGCCTCTCAGTTTGGCCTCCTCGGACGGCCCCTCTTCTTGGGGGGGGGACCCTCAGGTGCAGGCTGCGGCGGTGCAGGGGACTCTCTGCCAGAGTCCTCCTCCCTCCCTGTGGCATTTGCAGTTGTTTCAGCAGCAGATGTTGTGGGCACACAGGAAGGTGAGGCCATGTTGGTGCTGATCTGGCGGAGGCATGTCAGTATGTCCCTATGCACCGCTGTCAGTTGTTCCAATGTGTCCCACTTGGACTCCATGCCAGACATGTGTGTCTCGACACGTGACATGTGTCTCAACACGGGACATGTGGGAGTCCAAGCGGGCATGATGGGCAGCCTGCTGCTGTTGTATGTCCTTGAGGATCCCCACTACCTGGCTGACCTCTCCGGTGCTAGTCTGGTACGCATCCGCGATGCGTGCCAGTTGTGGGTCATCATGCAGTCCAGACCCCTCTGCAAAGAACGACCTATGTCTACCACCCCTCCCACCACCCCTGGCGACACGTGCAGGACCTGCGGTGGCACGCACAGGTGACCGTGGGCCCACTTGGGTGTTGTTCCTGGGCTCGTTGTCACCAGCTCCAGTTTGGGTCTGGGTCCCTGCGCTGTTGTCATCTGTGGTCCTTGGTCTGTCCGTGTTGGCAGGGGTGGCCTGTGTGTTGGCAGTTGTTGGAGGGGTGGGTGCAGGGGGTGCAGATGTTGGTCCTGCTGGTGCTGCATGATGACTCACACCGGAGGGTCCATCCGAGGAGTGCAGAGGCTGATCCACACCAGTGAGCTCAGTGTTCCCCGGAGCCTGGGACAGGGACTCCTCCTTGTCTGCTGCTGTGTCCCCATCATCACTATGTTTCTACTGGCATCAATTGTTCAAACACCTGACAGTTGTGACTGTACCTCTGGATGTGGGCCTGGACATTGCATTCTCCTAAATTGTGACAGTCAGAGAGTGATATTGGTGTAGCACATTGTCCTGCCAACCTGTGGCATGTCAATGTGAATGTTGAGGTGTGTGCATGACCAGCATTGGTGGTATTTGCTTGCCATCCGGGCCTCCTTCTCCCCCAGCCTAGTTATCCCACCATGAAGCGTGCTTCCATTGCAGGGAGTGCAAGTTGTCTTTCAGGATGTCAGTCAGTGGTGTTCTGCTGTTGGTTGTTGCACAGTTCCCAGCAGGGCCTTGTGCTCCCCCCAGCAGTACCCAGTGTCAGCCATCTTGTGAGTCCTTTTCCACTCCCTGTGATGTGAGCATGGTTCAGGATGGTGTTGATGGGCCAATTGTGAGGCTGACCAATATCTGTGACTACCACTCCCATCATGCTATTGCCTACACCCCCCTTCCCAGCATGCCCATACTTCCTTCCTTTTGAGTGGACTTCACTGTGTGTGAGTGTGACAGCAATGGTTCAGGGTGGTGTTGATGGGCCAATTGTGAGGCTGACCAACATCTGTGACTACCACTCCCATCATGCTGTTGCCTCCACCCCCCTTCCCAGCATGCCCATCCTTCCTTCCTTTTGACTCTGCTTCCCTGTGTGGTGGGGTGCCTGTGCTGACAGGATGGCTGGGAGTGTTGTCCTGGCAGTTGTTTGGTTACAAGTCCCAAGAGTGTCCCTGTGCTTCACACAGCATAACCCAGGGTGGTGGTTCTTTGTGGGATCTTCAGTTAGGATGTGAGGCATTGCATTCTCCCAGGTGGGTTATGTGGAGTTAGTGTTGAGGGTGTGTGTGAGTGGAGGTGCTTGTAACTATGGTCAGTGCTGTGAGTCCTCCTTCCCACCCAGCCAGATATCCCACCATGGAACGTGCTTCCATTGCAGGGAGTGCAAGTTGTCTTTCAGGATGTCAGTCAGTGGTGTCCTGCTGTTGGTTGTTGCACAGTTCCCATCAGGGCCTTGTGCTCCCCCCAGCAGTACCCAGTGTCAGCCATCTTGTGAGTCCTTTTCCACTCCCTGTGATGTGAGCATGATTCAGGGTGGTGTTGATGGGCCAATTGTGAAGCTGACCAATATCTGTGACTACCACTCCCATCATGCTATTGCCTACACCCCCCTTCCCAGCATGCCCATACTTCCTTCCTTTTGAGTGGACTTCACTGTGTGTGAGTGTGACAGCAATGGCAAGATGGCTGACAGTGTGGTCCTGTTGTTTGTTGGTGCCCAGTTCCCATCAGGGCCTTGTGCTCCCCCAGCAGTACCCAGTGTCAGCCATCTTGTGAGTCCTTTTCCACTCCCTGTGATGTGAGCATGGTTCAGGGTGGTGTTGATGGGCCAATTGTGAGGCTGACCAATATCTGTGACTACCACTCCCATCATGCTATTGCCTACACCCCCCTTCCCAGCATGCCCATACTTCCTTCCTTTTGAGTGGACTTCACTGTGTGTGAGTGTGACAGCAATGGCAAGATGGCTGACAGTGTGGTCCTGTTGTTTGTTGGTGCCCAGTTCCCATCAGGCCCTTGTGCTCCCCACAGCAGTACCCAGTGTCAGCCATCTTGTCAGTTGTTTTCCACTCCCTGTGATGTGAGCATGGTTCAGAGTGGTGTTGATGGGCCAATTGTGGGTGTGACCAATATCTGTGACTACCACTCCCATCATGCTATTGGCTACACTGACTTGACCAGCATACACAGAATTCCTTCCTTTCAGTGAGCTTCCCTGTGAGGTGGTGTTCTAGTGGTGTGTAAATATCTGGGAGTGTTTGTTGGTTCTATTTGTGCCACTGCCTTGCTGTATTTGTTGTTAGGTTTGTACATGTCATGACACAGTTACATATCACTATGAGATGGGAGGTATTGTGTTTGTCTGACTAGCATTCACATCTTGGGATGAATATCTTTTGGTTGCTGTGTATTTTCTAAGGGTGCATGGTTTGCCTATCCCCTTGACTGTGATGTGTGTGTGTTGTCACACCATATTGTGTATATCAGTTGTGTACTCACCAGGCTCTGGGATGTCTGTTAGTCCGTATACGCTCACT
This sequence comes from Calotriton arnoldi, assembly GCA_963921515.1. Lineage (NCBI taxonomy): Eukaryota > Metazoa > Chordata > Amphibia > Caudata > Salamandridae > Calotriton > Calotriton arnoldi. The sequence continues at coordinate 958,343 of CAWUFW010007333.1, read as the reverse complement.
GGTGGTAGGATGGCCCGCACCTTCTCCTCCCAGGGCCTGAGGTATACTGGTTTTGCAGGAGGGCCACTGCTGGTGTGCTGGCTGAGGAGGTAGTCCTTTTTGAGTAGGTCCCGGACCCTCCTGCGCATATCATACCACCTGTTCTGGATGTCTTCCTTTGTGCGCAAACATGGTGATTGTGCGTTCACCCTGTCGACAATCCTCGCCCACATCTTGGTTTTCTGCGACATGGGGGTCTGTTGTACCAATGTACCAAACAACTGTGGCTCTATCCTCAGGATCTCGTCTACCAGGACTTCCAATTCACTATCTAGGAACTTATGGTTCTTCTTTGGGGGCATGGTGATGGGTGGTGGTGGTGGTGATTGATGTGTGTGTGTGTGCAAGTGGGGGGGTGTGAGTGTAGGTTTAGCTGGGTGTGTGTGAAGGTGCTATTTGTAGGTGTGGTAATGGTGTGTGGCTTGTGTGATGTATGAGCTGTGAGTGTGTCTTTGGTTGCTGTGTGATGGTGTTGTGTGCTGGCAGGTCAGTGGAATTTGCAAAGGATCATGGTAGGTATTTGTGGCCTTTATGTAGGTGGAGTTGGAGGTGTGTCCTTGTTCCATTTTTTTTCCTCCCTGTATTTATTGGCTTTGTGGTTGCTTGTTTGGCCCTTTTTTTCTAATTTTTCCTTGGTGTTTTTGGTGCATGTAGGAGTTGTTCTTGTGTCCGAGTAGGATGCTGCAGTTGTCTGGTGCGATCTTGTCCGACTCGTTCCCGCTGTGTGTCAGCTAGGTTTCATATGCGGCGTCCGAGTCGGTTGCGTAGTATTGGGTTGCTTCGGCTGGGTTTTGTATGCGTGTCGGTCGTACGGCTTGTGCTCCGGGCGAGTCGGTCGTGTTTTGCAAGCACAGTATCGTACTACGCGGGTCGGAGTTCGCGGGTACGTTTCGTTCGGGTTCAATCCGGGTGCGTGTCGGTCGGTTCGTTTCGCGTGATTTCCTGGCCAGATGGCTTGTGTCCGTCCGGCTCGGTCGGTCAGTTTGTATTCCGTCCGAGTCGGTCGGATTTCACATGCATTTCATCATACTACCAGGGTCGTACGGCGCCGGTCCAAGTCGGTCGGACTAAATTCCCGTACCGAGTCGGTCGGTATGTTTTCCGGCCCGAATCGGAATCGGCCCCTTAGTGTTACTCAGTATATTAGAGATCAGATGTATGCATGTAAATCTCTGCTAGCTTTAATTGTGATCAAATTCCAAGCATTGCATGACATTATGGTATAAAGGTGGACAGAAAACAAACTAGTGTTATTTACATGGTATTAATTTCTTGGTGATTGTACTTAAGAGGACTGTCTAAACAAATGCATATTATAAAGCAATATAGAACCTGTTGGACTATCATGTAGATTTTTGCATGCACCCAGGGAGTTCTTTGATAGGTAAGATAGCATTTATAGAGCGCACTTTACCCGTAGGTGTCAAGGCACTAAGCAGACACAGTAGGGATGAGGGAGCACGGCCACCAATTAAGAGGAAAATAACCAAGTTTTCAGAAGTTGTCTGAAAATAGAGAGGGAACTAACATTGACGATGGCAGGGGGGAGAAGATTCCAAAGCTTGGCAGCGGCCACCGAAAAAGCGTGCCCGCCCCATCTGGATTTACTAATTCTGGGCGCCACAAGTTTAAGCTGTGTGGATGATCTCAACGTCCTTCCGGGGGTATATCGGTGGAACAAAGATTTGAGTTGGAACGAACCCTTGCAATGTACTGCCTTATATACTGTAGTGAGGGTCTTAAATGAGATGCGTTCTTTTATAGGGAGCCAGTGTAAAGACCGAATACCTTCTCTAGCAGATTGATATTTAGGGATGTTTAAAATCAGTCTTGCAGCTGCATTCTGAACCATCTGAAGTCTGTTCAGAGATGCAGCGGTGATGTTGAGGTAGAGGGCATTACAATAATCTAGCCGAGAAGTGATCAAGGCAATAATAGAGGGCCGATGGAGTTCTGGTGGGATGAGTGGAAGGGCCTTTCTAAGGATTTTTTAAATATAAAAGCATGTACTAACAGTACGATTGACCTGGGCATCAAATGACAGACTCTCATCGAAAATTACCCCTAAATTCTTGGCCGTTTTTACCGGGAGAGGAAGAGGTCCACATTCTGTAGGCCACCATGCCTTAGACCAAATGGACTTCTGAGGTCCGAAAATCAGTACCTCGGTCTTATCTGTGTTAATCTTTAGAGAGTTGCTCTTCATCCAGCCAATAATGTTTAACATGCAAGCATTGAATTTTTCAGGAACTAACTTCAAGTTGTTGGTAATAGAGACAATAATTTGGGTATCGTTCGCGTATGACAGCACCTGAAATCCATACGATCTCACCAGTTCAGCTAGAGGGGTAACATAAAGATTAAAAAGGGTGGGGCTGAGCGAAGAGCCCTGAGGGACCCCACACTGGAGAGCAAAGGCTGTAGTTTTTTAGCCGCCACAGCTAACTGTATACCTTCTGTCCGTGAGAAAGGACTGAAGAAGCTGTAAAGCTTTTCCCGTGACTCCCGCTTACCGCAAGCGCTGGATCATTATCTCAGGGGAGACGGTGTCGAAAGCTGCCGATAAATCGAGCAGAATCAACACCGCCGTTCCCCTCTGATCTACCTGCATCCGAATATGGTCAGAGGCTGTGATGAGAGCAGATTCCGTGCTGTGGCCAGCACGGAATCCATTCTGGGAGCCATCCAAAATTTCTTGTGCTTCCAAGTACTTCATCAGATAGCAGATAGCAGAGTGTTAAGTATATAGACTGAGATTTGTGTGTTTTTAAGGAAGATTATTCTAACTGGTTACAGTCAGATATTGTATAGCCATATTTATTTTTCAATATCAAAAACAATTTCAGGTGTTTAGTCTGTGAATTTCTCTCTGGCATCCATTTCTTTTTTCTGAAATATATATTATTTTGCAATATTTTATTAGAGTGTAGTGAAACCTTATTTATTTATACAAAAAAGATGAACAACCGGCCATAATTATAGCAGCTTTTAATCCTACAATCTGTAACTGAAGGTCTTTTTGCTTCATTTTTTTCAGCACACTCTTAGAAGCTAACGAACAGCTATTTCTATTTTATTTCATTAGTTTTTCTTAATATAGAGCTGACATTACCCCAAGGTCTCTTTAACATACTTTGTACAATTAATAAAATTGACATACACTAAATACTTACAGAATGGACTTCATTTGCTGGAGGTCTGGCTTTCAGCTGTAAGGCATGGCCACTTGCTCATGAAGCTGCTCCTCATCAAGGTGCACTAAACTTGCAATCCAAACCCATGGTAGTGATGTGAGCTTCCAAAGTTCTCAGAACCCGCTGCCAACCTTACTCTTATCAACTGCAAGTCAGACCTCATCCTAGGAAAAGGTGAATGGGACAAGAGAGAGAAAAAGAGACACTGGATCTCACCAATACTGCCTGGTTACACAGCGATTGTTGATCTTCACTGTAGAAGCATTGATATCTAAAGACAATCGAAGACCTTCAGAATGGCTATGGCATTGACTTTGGCCTCTAACGTACTGCTGATTGAATTTCCATCTCTATATTTCAGAAGAAAACTTAATATTTTTCCTGGGGATTAAAACTATTCTTAAAGCTGATTTGATAAGTACTCATTGCTTTTATACATTGTTTGCTTAAAGTGTGCTATCTTTAATATTATGTGGTAACATTTTGTGATAACTGTGATATGGAAAGTATTCATTATTACCATATAAGTCACCAACACAATAAGCAATCAGCAATCATATACTCATTCAAATATATACTCATTCAAATATATACCTAATAAAATATTAAAGTCAGTGCAAGATGAAATTTCACTACAATTGAATATTGAGTTATTAATCCTAATAGATGACTCCTTACGGAAGTAAACAATATAATAAATAATAGTTCACGATCCTAATGGATAAACATGTGCAAGTCTAAATCCTTATATAAGTATAGCCATAGACATCTCTGATTCCAGACGTGCCTTTCATCAACTTCACAGAAAAACAACTTTCGAGGATTCCAAACTTATAAACACCAGTTTCATCTTTTTTTCAAGCAAAGTTGGTTTTGTGTTGTTTGCACGGCTGTTCTTTTTTTAAAATTCATTATTCTTTTTATTTATACTTTTGAGAAACATAACTGTTTTAGTTATTGTTGTCTATTAAATTGTCTTTTTCATGTTTTTGTAGGTACAACTAATTGAAAAAAGGTTTCTTAATTATTACTTTTAGCAGTTATTTTTTTTATCATACTTACACTTATTATTGTCTTTCTTGTGTTATAATTTTGCAAAACGTGTGATGCTTGGGTTTCTTTGTGTGCTATTTGGTGTTGTTTTCAATGGCGTTGATTCCTATGTTTTATTGATAAAAGTTTGAAATAAATGTTATTTATGAGAGGGTGTAAAGGAATATTTATTTCTATAATTAAACTAAAGTTATATTTCTGCACTTAATTTGTAATTGTATGGGATTTAGGGGCTCATTAGGATGGCGGTCGAAGGCACATCCGCGTTGCCGGAAAATGTCCTTTTCCGCACTCCATCGGCGGTCCTCGCGTCCGCCATATTACAATGGGCAAACAGAGCCCCTTTTCCGTCCGCTGCTAAGTTACCTGAACCACCAGAAATTTCCTTCCGCAACGGTGGCAGAGTGAGCCAATAGAGAAACACCGCCGGGCGGAATGACGTCCCGACCGCCGTACAAATCACGATGCCGCAAACAGCCCATCACACCGCAGCGGAGAATCCAGCCACCCGGAGACGGCGGAAGCACTACTGCGGAGAGCAAAACTCGAATCCCAGTCACCTCCACGCGGTCCTGACCGCAATGGATCCAGCTCTTCAAGCCCTTCCGCTGCTGTACCTCATCCACTACCAGCAAATAAGATGTCGCCGCGGACAACACCGCAGGTATGCAAAAACACAACTCCGCATACAACCACAACACACAACTCCTGTGCTGACATACGGTTCCTGTCCACATCAGACACTCTGGTGGGGACAGGAACATATCCCCCAGTGTACTCACACATGTCCTGCCTGATAGAAACTCACACCTCCGCATCCGGGTCACCCATCAACCGCGAAATCACTGCAATGTCCCGGGCAAGTCACTGCAGCGTTGAAGACGCAGGAAAACCTGCACACAATGTATTAGGCAGGGCCGGAACCAGGCATGGGCAGTCTGGCCAGATTCACAGGGCTCCACCTCCACCCTACCCACAGTACGCTTCCCACACCCATTTGGGCACATGCTGAACACACATCAAAGGACAAGGTGGATTGACTGGGAAGGTGGGGGTGAAGATGAACACCCTGCACAGAAGGTCAGGGGCTGGACAACCCTCCTCCTCGCACCTACCTTCCACTCATGTGAATCAAACTGAGTATAATTAAAAAATGAAGACTCACACTGCATATGAACAACCACTGAACTGTCCACACTGCTTGTCAAGTCCCTCAGAAAGATCCCACACTGACACACTGCCACATACACATACCATAGGTCAGCAGCAATGGAGGACAATAAATGTGCTAGCCCAAAGTGAAGTGGACAGTGCTGGAAAGCCATGGAGCAAGCCACATAGCATGTGTACATCACATGCAAGAGGAGGAACACATCACACCACCATTAGGCCCTCAAATCAGACATGGGTGGCACAGTGAGTGAAAATAAACCACAGTGACCTCTGTGCAACAACTCAGGGATACATCAATGCAAGCCATGCATAGGCACAGAAATGATAGGAAGTGTCAGAAGTCATACAGTGAACAGCCACACATCTGTGTCAACTTACTTGACATGTGTATGCCATCAGCACAACACACATGGCTAATTGTCACGCTCCCTGACTGTCAAACCCAAGTAGGACCTTCACACATGCCCCTCATCTACCCACCTCACACCTGCAAAACTCAACACCTGTGAGAAACACACATAATGGTGCAAATGATGTCCTGTGAGTTCACTGACAACCAATCACACACCCTGTGGTGCATCCACAAATGTCAGACTCACACTCAGGGATGCCTGAACCAATGCTGACACACAACCAATAGCCAAACACAAATCTCACAAACAACAACCACAGAAGTCCAACAAGCCCAGCCATGTGCAGCCAAACAGTGGAAAGGCAATGTGACCCTAGACAGAACAGGAATACACAACATTGTCACTCTGGACCAATGCACAGACACCATACACCAACACAAGCAAGAAGTGCATCATCAAAACACAATCATGAACAATAACTGGGATCAAGTGGACAAATCAGCTAACACACACAAACACACCACACCAGTCATCAAGTGAACGTGGTGCCATAGTGTACCACAAGCATGTACATGCACAAACCTGACAAGTGACAGGCCAAAAATAGGAGGACAAACCACTATTGTGCACTCAAAGCAAGTTCATGAACATGAATCCACATTGCTGCATGTGACATAAACACAAGAAATGCACACTACACATGCAACACACATCTGAATGTATCACAATGCACAAATTACTCACACACAATGTCATGCAAATAGAACATCACACACACATTGCACCTGTCAGCAGAAAGAGCCAACACAGGCCAAACACTGCATACATCCACAAGAAAAACACAGCAGAGGCACATACCAATCCATCAGATAGCAAACTCAGCTGGACATCAGGGGGATGCACACCAAGCAAGTACAAGGCATGCACACCAAATAGTGTGTGCACAACTACAAAACCAGTAGCACACATATCTGAGTGCCCCACCATGAACTCACACAACACAAATCATCAAAGCACACAGATAACATCACACTCAGGAAGGGTAGCAGTACCTCAGCAAACACACATGCAGCTTAGCCTTCACCCACAGATGCAGAACTCAGGGAACCCAGATGCAAAAAACATGACTAGAGGACTGTGCTGCTCAAACATATGCACTGCACATGAGCAACCATGACTGCAAACTAGTAGAAGAAAATAACATGAAACTAATTGTGAAACTGTCCTGAGTGGCACATTGGTCCTGTACACAGATCATCCTCACACAGTATAGTGTCACACTATGAAGTGGTGGGGAGGCTCACACACTGGCAAGGCATGGGGTGGAAGACATGAGACTGAAGTGGTGTGTACATCAGTATTGGACAGGTGAGGAGTGTACAGTCCACAAACACATAGAGGAGTAACTCACAATGTGTAGGCATCAGAAGCACCTATAGTGTATGGTATGACTTCTCATACCACATCCCATACTGGTGCCAAAAATGGGTCAAGTGACAGCAATGCATGAGAAAACTCACAAATAATGTCAGTGCGGCTGAGCAGGTCAGCACAGTGAGCACAAACCGAAACAAGACACATGGCTGATTAACAAAACACAACACAGACTTTGCAGTCACACAATCTGCATACTCACAACTGGCAGCAACAACAAGTAGGTGTCCCCCAGGAGTGCAAGGACACACCGACACACTGCACAGTGCTCAACCTACAACTCTTACATGTGCCCACAATCTAAAGCACATGGCTGACAATTTAAACAAACAGGCACTCGTTACCTGGGTCATACATGTGTGTAGTTGGCATTGCAGGGGCACACACACATCAACACTACTGACAATGACAGGCCATTCACACTGTATGACTACTCAAGTGCACACATTCAAATGTACCCATGTGACTATGAACACAGGCACACACAAGATGACTTCACACCAACTTTGCTGTGCACACATCAAGAAAGAGCCCACAGAAATGCCGGACCCATGCCACCCAGCAAGTAATCCTGTGGATAGCATTCACCTCTGTACTGGTATTGCATCCTGACATGACATGTGTACAATTTAGCAAACCTGAGCACAGCATGATTAGGAGAAGAGTAGACCATCACGAACAACCATCATTGCACCCTCAAGCCTCAGACTGAGAAGAACAAAAGTGCCTGTTACCTCTGGGAACCTCTGAAAAAGTAAAACAAGCAATTGGCAATGTTAAAGTGGCATACAGAGCATGTGTCACATGAACCTATACCCATACATAAAACCTTTTATTTAGCAAGGACATTGACAAAGCAGACAACAGGAGTAACTGTCTTTATTACATAATACCCAGATAGGCATCAAAAGTACAAAACAGTAAGGCCATCGGCCAGTACAAATTCAAAGTATGCACATGTGTGCATGAGAAACTGCACAGGGAATGGGCATCCAAAGTGACAAACAGCAAGGCCATTGGCCAGTCCATAGTTCCGGTGTGCACATGTGTGCATGAGAAACTGCACAGGGAATGGGCATCCAAAGTGACAAACAGCAAGGCCATTGGCCAGTCCATAGTTCCGGTGTGCACATGTGTGCATGAGAAACTGCACAGGGAATGGGTAACACCATCCACTGCCATGGGAATCACCCCAGCTCAGGGGATACAAATGGGCAGTCCAGGCACCGCTGTGGGAGAGATGGTGTTGGGAGGGGAACTTTGCCACAAATTTGGCTGTCAGTTGAACTGGTAGGTGGCTGATTGTCAGGGCCAGTTGGAGTACTGGACCTGGGAGAGAGAGGACCCGCTGAGGTAGAGGCATCAGTGGCTGTGGGAGCCTGAGGGCTGCTTGGACCGGGTGGCGTGGTGGCACGGGGAGGCGGAGACATGCTGCCGTGAGACACAGTGTGTGAGGGTGAATGTTGAGGGCTGGGCCTCAACTTCTTGGGGATTCGATAGCCCACAATTGTCTTGGCCGGAGTGGGACGTGAGGTGGGCACAACAGCCTCACTCTCTACCTAAGGTGTATCAGGTGCAGGTGGCTCTCCCCATGGGGATTTGCTGGATCTGGTAGTACGCTGGGGTGGCCTTGCCATTTCCCCTCCATCCCCTGTTGTCCAGGTGAACCCCCCCACTTTGCTCTCCTGTCCCCGCTTCACAGGGGTGTGGGTGGGAGTTGAGGTTGTGGGTGAATGTGCCTTAGAGAAGTGTTTGTGCTGAGTCGTTGCAGGCAACAGGTTCACAGCAGACAGGGCAACTGTTTATTTGTCTGTGTGAGCAGGTGTCGGGATGGGAGTGCCCTTGGATGGGGGTGATTTGGATGAATTTGAGGTTGAGGCCTGCTTCTTGGCCTGATGCCCCTGAGTGTCACGTGATGGGCTTTTGTCTTTGCGCTCCTGTGTGCCTGTTTTCTGTTTTGGGGATGGTGTCTGTGGTCTGGGCCGCTTGGAGTGCTGCTGTTGTGTGCTGCGTGTGGAGGACTTGGTGCCTGAGGGCTGTGGCGTGTGGGCACTCTCATAAGGTGGTGCCACTGGCAGGGTGGTTGCTGAAGGGACTGGAGCTGGACTGGGAGCCTGTGACAGCTGAATGGCTGCCGTCACTGTGGAGGACAAAGACTGGACAGTTCGGTGTAGCCCACCCATGTCAGAATGAATTCCCTCCATGAAGGCAACTACCTGTGCCAACTTCTTGTCATGATCCTGGAAGGCATTCAGGAGAGCAGCCTGACCCACACACAGCTGGCGCAAAAGGTCCACCGCCTCCACACTGAGGGCAGCAGGGGAGACAGGGGCAGGGGCAGCGGTGCCTGGGGGGAAGGAGACTGTACCCTTCATAGGGCTGCGGGCACGGACAGCACTTTTGGGAGCATCCGGGAGGGTGGGCACTGGACCATGTGTGGTGGAAGAAGAGGCAGATTTGGAACTCCCTGTGCCCGCCAGCATTGAGGAGTCACCGCTGGAATCTGATGATGTTGAGGTTGGTGTTTCCGGGCGTGATTCATCCAGGGCACTCCTGTCCCCCTCCGAGGCGCTGGTCACATCAGTGTCAGTGAGCTCATGTGTAGCAGTCGTGCCAGAAGCTTCACCACTTGTGTCCATCCCCTGTCCTTCCGTGCCCTCAGTAGATGCTGCAATAGACAGAGACATAGGTTCAGTATAGTGCTATACTCACAAACATAATATGCAAGCAAAGCACCAAACTAGAAAATGATCCCCCCATGTTGCCCACCACCATGTGCAGTCTGCATGTGCAACCTTTATGCAACCATCAGAAGATGCATGGAAACATGCATAGTTGACATTAATGACCCATGTGACGTTGACACAGCCAAATAGCTGGCCCGTGCCTCCTTGTAACCTAACATACTAATCTCTGTAAGCATACCTACGTGCTTTGAGGTGAGATAGATATACATCTCAACATGTTGCCTCTGTCACATATGGAGTCACTTTAAGGGAACACCACAGATACAGACTCCCAAATGTACTTTTGCAATGGGCATAAGCTCCTGATATCCACCATGTTGTTCTTTGAAGCACAACTACAATTGCACATTGGTGTCAGATGTGTAGTTCTCACAAATTTTAAGTTGTGCACAGCACACATCTACAAAAGTACACTAAGATGATGCTCACTGCTGTTCACTGCCAGGTGATGTCTATGACACCCATAATGCAGCATATGTCACAAGGCCACAGCTCATCTTGCAATGTCAAGGGTCATTGTATTAAACACATGAGAAACTTCATGTTGTGAAAATGCATGACAGCTGCACTCAACACAGAGGCCACTTAGAAGCCATTGCATCACACTAGAAACATCACAGAGCTGCGCACTGGCTCAGGGTTTGGATTCATGCAGTCACTCACACCCAAAGTCACACTTCGCAGAATACTCACCCCCAACTTGCTGCTGATGGGTCCTCAAACGTCAATCCAGCTCTGGCTGTGTCACTGCCAAGATGCGGGCCATTAGTGGTGTCATGCTCCTGCGCGCCAACCTGCCACTCCGAGGGACCACCCCCAGCGTCATCTCTGCCACGTTTTTGCTCAGCCGGCAGATGTCATCCCACCTCTTGTGACAGTGTGTGTGCTATCGGTTGGAGACACCCAGAGCCCGCACCTTGCATGCAATGGCCCTCCATATGGCCTTACGCTGGTGGACCTTAAGCTGCAGGCATGAGAGACAAGAAGAGGAAGTTTCAGTGACACTGTTTTATGTACCACTGTGTGTCAGTACAGGAGCATGAAAAAACATAGCACACCAATACATAAATGTTGAGCCGAGGCCATACAGCATGACACGTAGTATACTTGCATCAGATACCTTCATATAAATGTATACATGTATGAGGATGGACACAGTACATGGCCATCTTATACACATGCAGAGTGCCAGCACAGAAACCAATGTGAAGAAGACCCTCATCTGTGATGTAGTATGTGAGTGAGCAAGACATACAGTACATTTGAAATGATGTGTCGGGCAGACTCACTGTGTCCAACACTACACACCCCTCAATGTCCTTGGCCAGTGAATGGCTACCTGTGTCATGGAGGTCACATTTAGGGCCATGATCTTACATTCTCACACTCTTCTCACAAGGTCTGTCTTGTGCAATCCTCAGGCCTAAGATAGCTCATTGAGAAATAGGGTGGCAGACAACACATATGTTTCACTCTGTCCATTTACTGATGGGTCCTTGTCAAATTGGGCAGTTTCTGTGCAGTCCAGGGGGACTCACACTGAGGTTAAACGTGGGCCATCAGAACATTCACATGCATGTACAATATGAGAGGGCAAACAGTGCCTACACATGCGAGTCAGAACACATAATGAAAACAATGGAAGGATGATATCTCCAAATTACATTTATCTGATGTGTCATAGGTGAATCACCACCAAAAGTGTTACACTCAGGCATTTTACTCTTGTGCATAATGCACTCATATCCATGGGGGCAATATGAAAACTGTACACCCATTCTTCATTACCCTCTGGAAGACATACCTTTGCAATGTCACAAATGAGAATGTGAAAACCTCGTGGACTATGTCATCACATAGCCCAGGCAATGTTTTTTCAGACTTCGACTGTGCAAACCAGCAGTTTGACAGTATGTCTGCAAAAACACTGCATGTCCCTCCCATCCTTCAATGCAGCCATGGATCTGTGGACATAAGGCTACACACCACATCGACATGAAGTCAGCATGCCAGGCAGTGTATCACTCAATTACATTACCCAGTCTCAGACCAACGTTTGTATTTTACTTGCTGGAGAAGGGCTGTTGAAATGTCCATGTTTCCATCCTCCACAAATAGTCAAGTGCAATATTTACTAGGCCAGGTATGGAGCATGGTACATCAAAAATGAGGATGCATGCACATTAACTTGCACACACAGGGACATACTACTGCAGAGCAATATCATGTGAGCACTGTGAGCACTCTCAAACTGTCACTCTGAAACACTTACCAGTATATCTGGAGCACCATATAGCCTCCCATACTGTGAAAGCACCTCGTCCACCAGGACCTCCAGCTCCTCTGTGGTGAAGGGACGGGCCTGATGTTCTCAGTTCTCGCCATCACTGGGTCCAGGAGACAGGAACAGCAGCAGTTGTTGGTGAAGAATGGCAGGCAGCAGTGTCTGGATGCAATTGAAATGTGTGGCTCTCTCACAGACATATATAGCCCCCTGGGGTTGTTTCAGTGGTACTCAGCTGCTGCAATTGGTGTTCCTGGTCAGCTTTTTTCAAATGTAACCAATGACCGGGACCGTGGTGGCGGTGCACGCCTACCGCGGGTTTCAAATGTGCAATTCACTACCGCGATCGCGGTTCCCATTGGCTGGTAGGGCATGGGCATTGGCGGTGTGTCAGTGTGCCACTTCCTTGGAGTCTGTACGTTGCTTTATGGGCCCTCCTCTCGGTACCTCCAATTCAGTATGCTATTGCAGCACTGAAGATTAGAGTGACCAAGTGCGGGGAAGGGTCTGGGGAAGGGAACAGCTGGGAAGGAGACCTGTACAACAAAGAAATACACATACAAACAATAACACTAAACATAAATATTCTTTAGTGTTCAGTTAGTGTTCCAGCAACAGTAATAAATGCACTCTGTAGTTGTAGCTTCACTTTGGTGCCTTAAAATATTCTGGACTAATGCTACGCGGACTTCTTATTCGAAAGAGTTTTGTTACATCACCAACTCTTGACTATCATGACCATATCACGAGCACGTGATACAAACTATACAGGAAACAAACTTTCAATAATGGGTTAACATCACACACGCGTAGCAGCAATATTTTGCTTACAGTTCACAATACACTATGCAAAAGAGCCCCAAGGCGCTTGTCCATGCGCTTGAAATACAATATGTAAATGAGTCTCAAAACCTTTGTCCATGCGCTTGACAATATATACAAATGGCCCCAAAGCGCTTATCCGTGTGCTCAACGATACAATATGCAAATGAGCCCCAAAGCGCTTGTCCATGTGCTCGACGATACAATATGCAAATGAGCCCCAAGAACGCTCGTAACTTCAACGCATGCCCGAAATGACTATAGCATGCACGGACACATTCACAAGATTCAGAGGCTTCGTAGTCAAGAAAAGAATGAAGATTTCTCTGCTGTCAGCAAAACAACAGAGGCTTACCTGAAGGCCCAGAGATTAAGGGAATAAACTCACGTGATCACAGAAACTGCTCCCACACGGAAGGATCCCTGAATAGTGAGTAACGCCCAAGAGGGCGTGGCTCCTTTTATAGGCAGCCCTCACCCAAGATGACTGCTGTGTGGGACTTCTGGGACATGTAGTCCCCATATTGAAAGTCCTGGAAAAAAGAAGGAAAAATACAAAAAGGAAAAAGACAAACATGTACAGTATGATGACAGTACAAGGAGAATACGTTACAGTGATCAATGCACAACTGCGGAACACCCCAGCCACCACCTCGCAGCAGGAAAATGTAGCTTCCCACACCATACTGTCATAGTGCCATGAATACAATGTCCACGGAAATTCAAATGGTTAGTGGGGGCGGACCCTAGAACGCGCGCCACAGTGGCGACGCTAACACGGTGTCACACCACGGGGTCCAGGCGGTCGCTACCGTGAATTGGCATTTTTCAATTGTGGCCAATGACCGTGATTGCGGTGGCGGAGCATGCAAACGGCACCTATGGACACATCATGCTGTAGCAATGGCAATGGCCAATTCTCATCATTGAACACTAGACACTTACAATGAATCATGCCACCTGAATGGTAAATTCAATGCTAGTGTGATATTGAACTCACTGATGACTACACATGCCATGTAAGTGCACAGGATTACATGCATTGGCATGTACTTCCTCACATGTCACATATGATATTTGTGTGCATGTACACAGATCTGTTGTGTAATGGACTCTCATATTTGTGAACATGTCAATGTGTGAGATGGCTAATCAACCCACAGTAATGATGGACTGACTACATAATGTGCCTATTTCACTGTGTAGATTGCTGAAATCATTTTGATAGTTGATCTGCTTACACACACTGTGCTCATTGTGTTGAAAAGGTGTGCTCTGTCCAACTTACGCAAGAAGGTGTGGCAGGTACAGCAGCTACATAGTAGCCAGCAGTGTTGCTGTTTCAAACATGTGCTGTGTCAACTACTCTCAGGGCTGATGGCACAAGATGTCGGAATGTACCATTTTCCATTCACATAGTCAGAATATGTTTTAGAGGTACTCAGTATGTACATACTGAACACATGTACAACTACTTGAGATCATGGTGTCTCTGCATGTGACTTGTGCTTTAAGCTGTTGTTTCAGTCCAGTCATTGTTTGCGCTGTGTCAGTCAAGACGTAAGATGTTGGACACATCTCATAGGGGAATTGAATTGACATGTGTCCACTTTCATTTTATGTAGGAGACAACCAAATGTGCAACGTCCATTCACAGTGCTGGCGGACATGGAGGATGAGGACATCATAAGGAAGTTCCGTTTGGATCGACTTACCCTTCAAGACCTATGTGGTCAGTTGGAGTCCCATCTGAGGCCTCACAGAACCTATCCGACTGCTTTGACACCAACAGTTAAGGTGATGGCGGCCCTGCATTTCTTTGCAACTGGTTCGTTCCAGTGCACGGTGGCCAGCGCAGGTGGGATGTCTCAACCAATGTTCAGCATGGTGCTACGTGATGTCCTGTCCGCAATGATGACATACAAGGACCGCTACATCCATTTTCCCAGGAGACATGAATTGGCAGATGTGAAGGGTGATTTTTATGACCTTGGCAACATACCGAATGTTGTTGGCGCCATTGACTGCACACATGTTGGCCTGGTTCCACCACAAGCACGTGAGCACATATACAGGAACAGGAAGCATTTCCATTCCATTAATGTGCAAGTGGTATGCCAAGCGGATATGATTATCTCCCATGTCTGTGCCAGATTTCGAGGATCAGCACATGACTCCTACATACTGCGTAACAGCATCATACCACAGCTGATGGCAAATCTGCATCCGGCGCGTGTGTGGCTTGTTGGTGAGTATGCAGAGTCAAGTATTGTGCTGTATGTGTGACATGCTGTCCTCAGCTACTGTTTATATTACAAAATTGGTCTGTGCATCTCACACCTAGGTGACTCTGCGTATCCCAACCGGCCTTGGTTGCTGAGCCCACTGAGGAATCCCAGGACACAGGATGAAGTCCTCTACAATGATGCACATGGGAGGACACGTCGTGTGGTGGAGCGTACTTTTGGGCTTCTGAAGTCTAGATGTGTCTGGACAAGAGCGGAGGGGCACTACTCTACTCTCTCCAAAAGGTGTGTCAGATCGTAGTTGCATGCTGTATGCTCCACAACCTTGCCTTGCGCAAAGAGATCCCCCTGCTCCTGGACGATGATGAGCAGCAGATGCCCCCCCCCAGCAAACCCACACATGTCCAGTGACGATGATAGTGTGGAGAGGAGGAAGGTGTTGACCTGCGTCAACAGCTCATCAACAACTACTTCTCTTGAGGGTGAGTGACATTGTACAACAGTGACATTGTCTGTTGTCTTTGATGGTAGTGACAAGGCCTAGAAGAGCTTTTTGACTGCTGGCTGTTGTTGGCTCTGTGCTAATGGCTGATGTGTGTGGCACAGGGTATTTATGACCAGCTACATAATGTCTATGTTGATGTTGTTGCTCATTGTTATGTGTGCTGGTTTGTGTACCTTGATGACTAGTGGTGTGTTCTAGCTGTGATGGCATCACCTGACAAGTAAATGTCAATCTCTTGTGTCTTTCTAGGTCCCTTCACCCTCTCAATGCCTTGTCACAATCAGAGCTTGTGGTACATTGGAATCTGAGTTGACATTGTACATACTGTGACAAAATGGTGCTAAGTGAATTTCTGAGTTGTCAGTGATGGTAAATGAGACAATAGAGTAGTCACCACATTGATGTAGTCACACAGTCCAACAGACACCTGCCATCAACATAGCATGTGGGTTAGGATAGTCTACAAAGTCAATGTCAAGGGAACAGAGGTGCCATCATGGCTGGCTCGGTGACTAGCTTTTGGATGGTGCATTGCCACGTGATCCTCCCCTGATGTTTCTTGGATGGCCCCTTGTGCGTTTGGCAGGGGGGGCCACTGCTGCGCGCTCAGCGGTGTCTAAGGAGTCATTTTGTTGCAGCTCACCCCTCTCTGTGGCCACAGCTGAGGTGGTGGGAGTATCATCCTGTGGGCCACTGGAGGGGGGTTGAGCTGTCCTTTGGGCTGCATGTCTGTCCCTCAGAACACCCACTAGCTGGCCCATGAGGTCCACAATTTGGCCCATATGCGTGTCCATGGACCTCAGCAGCAGGCGGAGCTCACGCACTTCTTCCACAACCTGGCCCATGTGTCCCTGGGTCTGCTCATATGCCCCAAGGACTCTGGCGATGTTGGCCATGGCTTCGGTCCCAGTGTCCTCTGGAATTTGTCCCCCAGTTTCCCTGCCACCTGCCCTGCTGACCCGGACTTGTGGCATTGGCACTCAATGCACCCGCAAACTCTCCCTGCCCTCCTCTGATTGTGTGGTGGTGTTGGTAACCACTGAGGCAGGGAGAGTGTTGCAGGCAGAAGTGGTGCTGGTGGTGGTGGTGGTTGAGGCCGACAGGTCTTTGCAGCAGGGGTCAGCGCTGTTGTTGTTGCTGTGGTGGTGGTGCTGGTGGGGACAATGGGGGCCTGGGACGTGGTGCGCCCTGGCAGTCCGGATGGGCCAGGTCGTTGCTCCTCATCCGAGAAACGTAGGGAGTCTGCATCCGAGAGTTCATGTTCCGGGGGGGGGGGGACTGGCTCTGTAGGTTGGTGTTGTGTTCTGCAGCAGTTGCTTGTGGATCTCCTGTTGAACAGAGGTGAAATGGTCATATAAGTGCACTCCACAAGCTTGGTGTTAGACGTTTGGATGTTACATGTGATACACCACACACTTTACATTGAAATCACTTTATATGGCTGCAAGGTACTGAGCATCATGACATGATGTTGAGGTACATACATTACTTGTCCATGGTGTGACATAAATAGAAACCATGTGCCACGTACAGATTGTGTGATAACAAGGACATGTCGTCATCTAACGACTTGCGGCACATCAACTTTATGTGATGCGTCTTTTTGGTTTGCTCTGCATGGAATCAGTTTCAGCTAATCAAGAACTAGCCCTTGTAATGTTATACATACCTTTTTCATATCATGTACTTTACTTTGTTTTTCCAATTGACCATTCATGTTTTGTGTTCATATGGGCCTTCATGCTCTGACACCAAGGCACTTACACATTACATTCTGTGCTGTGCATGATTGGTCCCTGAATTTCTTCAACATGTGACTTGGTGAGTCAAAGTTTAATTTCAGTGACAGTTACGTACGCTTAGCTGTCTGCACACTGGATGTGGCTTTTGGATCTATGCCAAGTTGGCTGGCATGTGAGGGCTGGTGTGGTCATACGGCTCCATGCATTTTGAGAAGGATGGCAGGGTGCATGCACTGTCTACCTACCTGTTCGGTGACACAGTAGAGGGAAATAGCTGCCACATGGTTGTGGGTGTGGGGGTGCTCCATCCTGCTGAGTTGTAGGACAAGGGGGCCTGGTGGGAGTTGTAGTGCAGGCTTCCCACCCACAAACACCCATCCCTGTTAAGATGGCTACCTACCTGTGAAGTGGAGCAGAGGAAGGGAATAGGTTGCACATGGCTCTTGGATAGGGGGAGTGTTTCATCCTGCTCAGGGGTGAGACAAGAGAGCATGAGATGGCTACCTACCTGTAAGTTTGAAGAGAGCAATGCAATAGCTGCCACATGGTTGTGTTGTGGGGAGTGCTCCATCCTGCTGAGTTGTGGGACAAGGGGGCCTGGTGGGAGTTGTAGTGCTGGCTTCCCACCCACAAACACCCCTCCCTGTTAAGATGGCTACCTACCTGTGAGTTTGAAGAGAGCAATGCAATGGCTGCCACATGGTTGTGGGTGTGGGGAGTGTTCCATCCTGCTGAGTTGTGGGACAAGGGGGCCTGGTGGGAGTTGTAGTGCTGGCTTCCCACCCACAAACACCCCTCCCTGTTAAGATGGCTAACTACCTGTGAGTTTGAAGAGAGCAATGCAATGGCTGCCACATGGTTGTGGGTGTGGGAAGTGCTCCATCCTGCTGAGCTGTGGGACAAGGGGGCCTAGTGGGAGTTGTAGCTCAGGCTTCCCACCCACAAACACCCCTCCCTGTTAAGATGGCTACCTACCTGTGAGTTTGAAGAGAGCAATGCAATGGCTGCCACATGGTTGTGGGTGTGGGGGGTGCTCCATCCTGCTGAGTTGTGGGACAAGAGGGCCTGGTGGCAGTTGTAGTGCTGGCTTCCCACCCACAAACACCCCTCCCTGTTAAGATGGCTACCTACCTGTGAAGTGGATCAGAGGAGGGGAATAGGTTATACATGGCTCTTGGATGGGGGAGTGTTCCATCCTGCTCAGGGGTGAGACAAGAGAGCATGAGATGGCTACCTACCTGTAAGGTTGTAGTGAGCAATGCAATAGCTGCCACATGGTTGTGGGTGTGGGAGTACTCCATCCTGCTGAGTTGTGGGACAAGGGGGCCTGGTGGGAGTTGTAGTGCTGGCTTCCCACCCACAAACACCCTTCCCTGTTAAGATGGCTACCTACCTGTGAGTTTGAAGAGAGCAATGCAATGACTGCCACATGGTTGTGTGTGGGGAGTGCTCCATCCTGCTGAGGTGTGGGACAAGGGGGCCTGGTGGGAGTTGTAGTGCTGGCTTCCCACCCACAAACACCCCTCCCTGTTAAGATGGCTACCTACCTGTGAGTTTGAAGAGAGCAATGCAATGGCTGCCACATGGTTGTGGGTGTGGGGAGTGCTTCATCCTGCTGAGTTGTGGGACAAGGGTGCCTGGTGGGAGTTGTAGTGCTGGCTGCCTGTACACATGCCCCCCCTGGCAATGTTGCTAGCTACCTTTGGGGTGATTCAGAGGAAGGAAATGTTAGATCTGTGAGACATGTGTTGGGAAGAGTATGTTGTACATAAGTGCATTTGGGCCTAGGAAGTGTAGCTTTGTAGTTGTGCAAGACAGTACATAGCAGTGTAATAGGAGACATTTTTTGTAACTTATCAGCCTCCACTCACCCAGCTATTCCTGTGAGACTCTCTGGATGCAGTGTGGCAAGCACCTTCTCCTCCCATTGGGTGAATGTTAGTGGTGGAATGGGAGGGCCACCGCCAGTCCTCTGAGCCAGCTCATGGTTCTTGTTGGCACGCTCTTTCACCCTGGTCTTGATGTCATGCCACCTCCTCCTGATCTCCTTCTGGGTGCGTGGGGTGGTCGCTACTGCATTGACTTTGTTGACTATTCTTGCCCACATTTGATTTTTGGTGGCTACTGGTGTCTGTTGGACCATGCTTCCAAATAAATGTGGATCTACTCTGATTACCTCATCTACCATCACTGACAACTCATTGTCAGTGAATTTGGGCATCTTCTTCTGTGACATGGTGTGTGATGTGCAAATGTGGGAACAGTGCAGTTGTGAAGGTGGTGGTGGTGATGTGTGTGGTGTGTGTGTGGTTGTGAGGGGGAGATGTATGCTGATTTGCCTCTCCTTTGTGCTGTGGGGTTGGGCTCTTCACTTGTGGAGTTGTGCAAAGGATTCTGGTCAGGGAAAGGGCTGGTTTTATACTCAGCTATGTGGGTGGGTCAAAATGGAGTATTCATGTCAGGTGTGTTGTGTGGGTTGACCTGGGATTTGTATTTTTTACTTGCCATGGGGATGTGTCATTGGGGTGTGTTAGGTGTTTTTTGAGGCTGAGCCAGATTAATGGCCACACTTGGAAGCTTTGTTGTGTGGTTGCTTTCGACGGCCATTACTCTTCCTGAGCCCTTCCGCCAGCTCTCCCATTCATCAATTGTTGCGATTGCGGCGGTCGGAATACAACAGCCCTTCCGCCGGCTCTCCCATTCATCAATTGTTGTGATCGCGGCAGTCGGAAACAACTGATCGTTCCGCTGTCACCGCAATCATATCCTAATTTCACTTGAGGTCATTCTGCTGGTCGAACGGCGGTTTTGGCTCTTTCCGCAGCAAATCCGACTGCCGCGGACGGATTTTCACCTGCTCTGGACGGTCCCGGCGGAGTTTCGTGGGATCCGTCCGGCGCGGTCGGATTTTTCTGGCGGTTCATCCTAATCTGACTGCTGGTTTTCCTGCGGTACATGCGGACGGTTAATTTCCGCTGCCATGGCGGTCGGAATGGTTTTCCGACCGCCATCCTAATTGACCACTTAGTTCTGGAGAGTGTCATAGTCTTCCACTTTGTATCTTCATTCGGACAGAGTGATGCATTCCAGCAGAGGTGGCTTCTACTGGAGAAGTAAGTTGGACATTTTCGTCTCTTTTCTTATATTAGGAAAAGTGTTTGTATGTGGTAACTGTTTTTAAGTTTAATTTGATTTGTTGTCGGCTTAGTAGTTTGAATTTTTTTATACCTTATATTGTAAATCCTCATTATGTTTTTTTCTGCTAGTTGAGTATGTTTCTTTTATCTTTATCTAATTTTCTTATTTAAAGTAATCAATATAAATATATATATATTTATCAATTATTTTAGTGATATGTCGGATATTTTTGTTTTAGCATTTTTGGTAATATTTCTTATGGTTCATTATAATATTAACATTGAGTATTTCTGCATTTTTGTTTTCGATACATAGGCATTTTGGATATTTTTTTAACGTCACTATTTTTGTCATTAATTTTGTCTGTGTTTTATGTATAAGATGGTGATATCTGCAATAGCGATTTTTTGATCTTACTATATATGTTGATATTATTTAGGTCAATATTATGTAAATTAATCTGCATAATGTTTTGTGTTTTATAGTTTTATTTTAATGAATACATAATATTTCCTTTAAAATGAATGTTTGTAATGTCAGCTCTGCATTGCATTCTTATAGTAGCCTTTTTAGAATTCTGGCCATAGTGTGGAGGATGGCCTTCTTCATTTGAGTCATCCATCATAACAAGAATAGTAAGTCCTTTTTTGGAAGCAATATTATGTAGCATTGCACAACTTTCTTCTTTTTTACAAATGTTTTCTAGTATAAATTGTAATGTTCCACCACTTTTATATACACACCTTATTCTACTTTTCAAAAGTCCAGATGTATGCTGTACTAAAAAAAGTTTTTAACCTTTGTGTCATGTTATATTTAATCTGTTTTGCTCTAGTTGAATGTTGATGTGGAGTAGGTGTCCAAGGCCAAATAGAATATGCACTATACCTTACATAAAATATCAAATCTTAAGATGTATTTTTAAATAGGTTGCATCAGTTTCAAAACTCTTGAAAGCTAATTGAAGTAAAACAACGCCCTCTCCAAAATATCCTCTAGCCAGTTAGTTGGAGAAGATACAGTGTCTGAAAATAAAACAGTCAGGTGTACTTCAAGGACACAGTGACACAAAGTGACCATGATGCTGGGCAGAGTCGAATATGTGTGCCATCCATACGCATGTGATGTGTGGATATTGCACAATTCTGTTACATTTTACTTTATTACTGATTATTTCCTGAACTGAAATTAGAAATGCTTTGTGAGTGTGTATTTTGGTTAAAATAGCAGTGAGATATGTCTAATAAATCTGTGAATAGTACTCTGGGAAACCACACCTGCTGCATACAATTGATTGCTAATTTACCAGAGGCAGGTGGGTTAAGACAGCAACGTACTTTGACATATGTGGCTATATCATGGCCCCTATTT
The DNA here is from genome assembly GCA_963921515.1 of Calotriton arnoldi. Classification (NCBI taxonomy): domain Eukaryota; kingdom Metazoa; phylum Chordata; class Amphibia; order Caudata; family Salamandridae; genus Calotriton; species Calotriton arnoldi. The sequence continues at coordinate 936,242 of CAWUFW010007333.1, read as the reverse complement.
GTTTATTTATCTAGCAGTGGCTTCAATTCATTTATAAAATCATATATGATTCGTCTGCTCAACCAAAACTTTAACGTGCTCTCCTTTCTTTGATCAAAAATGTCAATCCTTTCCCTAAAAACACTATCCTCTCTTGGCTTCCTCCTGTACTGGGCAGCCCAAATCCTCATCCTCCTTGGCATGCCATATAGTGCAATCATTCTGATGAAACATATTTTTTTCTGGGCCACATTTTATACCTTGCACTTGAATATCACCTGCTTCCACTTAGTGGTAATTTGCAAAATCAAAATCACCATTATGCAGCTATTTGCAATCACCAAATGTTTGATATGTACAAATTTCAAGTTTATATTATAGAATCACTATTTGAGAATTGGCAATTCATAAGTAACAGCTATTTGTTCTGTTTGTTATGCTTAAATATTTGGTGGTACAAATATGAGCTTTAATACATACTGATTACCTATTTTAGCATTTACTAACTATTTTATGAATGTTAACAATTCGCGAATCCTAAGCACACGTGTTCCTTAATTCCCTGTGTTTGCTCTACTGCTTATTCAAGGCCGCAGTTTTGACACCGATACACTGTTTGTCTCCAGGCTGTCTTGTAGGTTTCTGCCACAGAGGACGTTTTAGGGCCTTTGAACAGCTTCTTACCTTACCACATCTCAGGAGGGTGTTGTCTTCCTATATTATAGTTACATCACACTTCTATTATTCTTGAAAAAATCTTTGACTGTGTTCAACATGTTGATTAAGAATTAATAGAAAACGGATGGGCCCTACATGTCTACTGATGTTGAGCAGCAGAAGGATAACAAATTATCTCTGATTTGAGTCATCTACCACTCATATTGTTTTTCCAAATCTTTTTATTATAATTTTAAATCAATTACAACACAGAGCAATATTAAAAACGATTGCGTCATATACCCATGGAGCATTAGTCCCCCTCACCCCTACTTCTGGTCCATGCCTGTGTCACACAAGTGAAGTCAAATGATTGAAGTGTGGTACTCTGTGGTAACCGTATTTTGTTCCTATTGCATTCAAATACAGCTGGTTTAGGGTGGGGGGACTGCCCTCCAATCAGGGGCGTGAAATTCAAAGTATACTATTCGCGTTGTCTCAAACAAGAGCAACCTCCCCACTTAGCACTCCTGGATAAATTCCATCCAATAATTAATATTCCATCATATCATCATCATTTTCAATTGAAAATGTATTGATTTACTAGATCCATTATTCATAAATCACATTTGTCGTGTTATGTAATCACACGTGATTATGTAAATTAAATAATCATTTTGTTGAACAGATCCCGTTAAATAGATCTCAATACATTTCGGGATAAGCCCTTTATCAGGGGAAGGTATCCTAAAATGTAACCAGAATACCAATAGTCAATGATCCAAGAAATGTATTTTCCATAACTGTTCCAAGTATAGTGGAACACTAAAATAAAAGATCCTCTAAATGTTAAAGTGACTAAAAGAAAAATTCACTCGTTTGAACGAAAGAAAAAGTGCTAAGTGGATTTAAATCAAAGGAAATTCATAGTGAAGAACACAAACTCCCTTGTAAGAGATATCATGAATAAAATAAACATAGATGAAAATAGCACAGTAAATACAGAAACAAACTCAGGTAGCTTTGTGCATGTAAACACCAGTGGCAAAGTGTCGGTGAGAAAAATATAGGTCAAGCAAGGGTTAGATACATTCCGTTTGGTTAAAGGACCCAAGACTTTAACAGTGTGTATGTATTGTTGCATAGAAGTGAAAATAGCAGTTCGAGTGAAAGTGTGGATAAAACGATGGACGCACTGAAACAGTGATTCGTGAAAAAGAAAATAGCGTGCACAGTTGAAGTGAGAACATACCGTTCATCAAAACCAAACAAGGTTTTAATCTGCGTGCCCCTACACGGTAGCGCGAGTGGAATAACCATTCAAATGGGTGTAGAAATAGAAAGAAGACGAAACGGAAAAGAAAAAGGACGTGGTGTATGAACTGAAACACTTGTAGCATTAAAGTTCCCGCCATCTTGAAACAAAAATAAGAAGGAAAGTTAACAAACATGTAGAGTAAAATGTGAAATCTAAGAGTAGTTAAATCATCTTATTCAAGATCCATAAAAGGAAACATAACAATAGAAAACCCACTTGATAGGTTCGCAAAGATAAATATGAAACAATCAAGTAAACTTCTAAACCAGTAATTGAAGCGCACGGTGGGCATGAAATGCGTATAGCAATTTTTTTTTTAGAGAGTTCAGATGAGCCACAGGACAGGTTAAATAGATTGCGACAGACAAAATGTCGCTTTACAAATAACAACTTAAATCCAACCGTTTGTTTAGACCTTTAGGATTACATGAATCCAATTTGTCTATCCAGAAGGATTCTCATTGTAGTGTTGTAGGGATTCTGCACATACACAGAGCTATGCACAGGATAATAGGACCTTGGAATATAGTGGTGAGCCAACCATAAACCTTAGCACCTAAAACCCCAATCCGACTAGCTTTAGCGTCTCATTAGCAACAATGCTACCAATGATTAGACAACCCAGAACACGGTATCTCTCTCTCTCAGGACTCGCAAGAGCAAGAACACCCTTTCATAACTCACTCATACCGGTCCACAATGTGCATAATAAGAGACACTGTATAGTTTAAAATGTTTATTTCAACTACCGTGCTCTAAGATACAGTACACGTGCCAGTACTATCAGCATAATGCATAAGGATAAGACAATCAGCATAGTTACAATTCCATTGAATACAAACGGGGAAAGCATTTCATAAAGCAGTGGATATAGGGCTAAATGACCATACCACCCTCCCCGTGCTAGTAGCTAGTTTATTATAAAAACAGAAGACCTCTGGGCTTTGTCTAGCGAACCCCCATACCTCAATATCTAGATGAAAGGTTTACATCATTAGACAAGCACAGCTCTTCTCTCTGGAAAGGTTTTTCTCCAAGTGTCTCTAACCGTGAAATCACAATATTAAAAGCACACAAATTTCTCCAGGGCAGCTGTACATAGTGTTATGTCTAAGTGCGAGGGACTGGCCAGATCAGCAAGAACAAGGGACGTTGTTTTTTGACCTTGTACATGTTTTGCAGACGTAGCCCAAAGGGAACAGGAGAAAAGGTGAAAGACAGAAACGCAGACAGTTCTAAAATAGCCGGGCAGAAGCAGAGGCTGTAAAAACAACGGCACAAAGTAACGTGCGCAAAAAGGCACCATGGCAGCCAGGCCTAAGCCAACGTACCAAGGCAGACCAGGAGGCCACAAACCACAAGACACCCTCCCCTGGGCAGTCCATTGGCCAAGACATAGGACGAAGACAGAGTTCAAATTGATCGAGCAGAACAGAAACTTCAGTTTTGGAATAGTCCCCATGAAGGACAATGAATGGGAGAGGAAAAAAAACTGTAGAATAAAAAACAATCCAACAAGGCAGGTCGCAGAAAGCGAAGGCCCTGTCAATCCAACAGAGTGTAAGTGCAGAAAAATGCCACACCTTCCAAGAGGACATCATTCGAATTGTCGGAAAAAAGCGACGCTATCCAGTCCAATAAATCAAAGCTGCAGTCATGTTCCTCGCAAGAGGGAGCAGCGAACAGCATTGCGGGACAACTTGCGTGGTACTCAATATAACTTTGTTGTAGGAGATTCAGAGCAGCCGCCCAGATATCCCATTGTGCCAAAATCCCCAGTGCAGCCGCACGCGCCATGTAGCCTGCACCGGAACAGTCCCGTTCATGGGCCTCTAAGGGACCCACCAACTGAACAAAATCCGGAACCGACAAAGATGAATTGGAGAGGCAATAATCCATAGTCCACGAGAAAGGACAGCAGATGCAAGACATCACAGGTTGCACGCAAGTGAAATACGCAAAGCGAAAAGAAAGTCTATAGGACACACTCAGCGTCGCCAATGGCAGGATGCCATAGCCAGCTAGGATGCGCTCTCGAAGCATCTGTAGTCGACCTGGGTCGAGAAGGGCCCAAGGAGTTGCAGCCATTGCGTAGTAAACAGACCAAAAGCAGCACACCAGCCGCCAAGGCGAGGATCAACGGAAAGCCGCCAAAGGCGCTGGAAAAAATGGAATGAATAAAAGCCGGTATGACACCAAAGATAGTCTGAAAGGAGGTCACAAGGCCAGAACCCACAACCTTAAAAAAGTGCACTAGACCCTCAGTGCGTGACGCATTAAAAACACGGTGAATTAGTTCACCGAAATGTTGTGGGAGGTTAGTGTTCAAAAGGGCCTGTATTTCACTGTGGGTACTCGCCACCTGGAGAATGAATGTCTCCCAGGCGGATGTGAGCATAACCTCCTGGTTCAATAATAGCGCCTTTATTCTGCTCAATTTATTGAAATCCGCCTTCAGAGTAGGAATGGAAGGCCAAACGGAACTATCTATGATTTCGTGCGGGGGAGGAAAAAGCACATTTTTACAGCAGACAACGCAGTGTGAAACTGTAACAATATAGGGTATGCCGGCCAGCATGCCACAGCAGTCTTGATTATTCAAAAGCAGATAGCTACCATTTGCAAGCATAGTGAAAGTAGGAGAAATAGCAGGAGCAGGAATGCCCTTTAAAACACAAGCAAGATTCGGAGCCGAAACGTTACAAGCTCCGTGCAATTTAATGTTCTTGCAAATAAGGGAGTTACCCACAGTAGAATCGCACGACTCCCCTGTGAGAAAAACATCCTTTCCGTCCCTCAGGCATTTATACATGAAAGGCAGGGACCAAAGTTCATGCAGGAAGGCACTGCCCAAGGGCTGGAAGCGGCCCACAGGATAATGTTTCATGCACAAACTAAATTCAAACAAAGAAAAAGGCAAGGCGATTACCCCATGAACTAGCCACACGGCAGAATCCAATTCCGCCACAGAGAATGGTAAGGGCTCTATTTTCTCGATATGTAACAGAGTGTATGTTGCATCTTTCATGGACATGAACTGCTGTTTGTCAGTTAAATTAAAAGGCAGGAATAAGGCAGAGGTGTTCAAAAAGTGCCAAGGAACTTTACACATCTTAAGTGTTTGCAAAGTCCATGCAAACTGCATAACTGAACGCAATTGATTCTGACTATGATATAACACAGAAACATCATCTTGTACAATATCAACAACAGAGGATACAATATTCTCTAACATGTAAATGCGGGAAGACAGGGTATTAATACTATTGTCAACAACAGCAAGCACCTTTTCCAAATTTGCTTGGTCTATTTCCCTTAGACGGGAAGCAGCTTCAATTTGCGAAAGCTTCCAGAGTTCATTATAGGTCTCATAAATGAACCTCTTAGGTCGAGGGCCCCGAGGCCCCAGAACAAAATCGGACAGATCAATGTTGCCTGATAGCAGGGACAAATGCTGCTTTACAGAATCTAAAGAAGAGTGCTGCAACCACTGTTTACATAATTTACCAACAGAATATGTTGTGACAGTACGAGAGTTAGAAAACCTAGGGTCTGGCCTATCCTGTTTGTACCCAGGAGCTGAGTCATGAAAACGCAGCTGGCAAGCGTCTGCTGCCGTTGGCCAAACCAACCAGGGTGACTGAACAAACGTGGAAATGTTAAACGAATTGTTCTGAAACAAAGCTTGCACTGATGCAAGGGACATATTGAAATGCAAGCTTGAGTTGGTAGTGGAGGACAAAACAGGAAAGGAAGGTGCATTCAACTGTTTGGAAGTAGCCAAACCCCAACACATAGGGGCCGATTCCGATTCGGGCCGGAAATCTCTCCGACCGAGCCGGACTCAGAGAGATTTCCGACCGAATCGGACCCTAGCAGCCCGACCGAATGAGTACGATGCGCACGTATGCCATCGGACTCGATTCGGTCGGACTCCCATTGAAGTCAATGGGAGCCTGTCGTACAACGCGTACGCGGGCTCCCATTGACTCAATGGGTGCGAGGCAAACAAGGGCGCCCCTACAGCGTGTACGCGGCGAAGCGACTCGCGCCGTACACGCACAGGTAGGGGGGATCCATGGGTCCCCCCTGTGTGTGACTCGCGCGGCTAAGCATACAGGGGGGTCCGACACAGACCCCCAAAGTACGGCTCCGACTGCTCCTTCGAGCCGGACGGCGCGAGTCGGTCGGACTGCTCGCGGCGCGCATCGTACTTGCCCGGCCGGGGAACGTCTCCATTGTGCGGTGCGAGGCGTGTCCGAGCGAGTCGGTCGGAGCGGTCGGCTTTCGCGTACGAGTCGGTCGGTGCGGTTGGGTCTCGCGAACGAGTCGGTCGGAGTTTTCGCATCGTACTCGCTCGCCAGGACGCACGAACGAATCGGTTGGGAAACGGGGCTCCGAATCGGATCCGGTAAAGCCGAATCCGATTTGGAGCCCTACCGGCCGAGATCGGAATCGGCCCCAGAGTCTGATAGATGGTATTATTCAAAAATAAAATTTGGGCCGGGATAAGGCAAGCACGGTGCAAGGCTTCTGTGCCTTGCACCTGCCATGGTTTAGAGCCCCAAATAGATTTCAAGTCAATGGTGTCCCTCCAGTACTCATAACCGCCCACAGCTAAGGCGCTCAAAAAGGAACCCGAATATAGCAATTTGGTGTGGGTCAAGATGATTTTATGAGTGGATGAAGTGTTTAATTTAAAATAATAGGACCCAGGGTTCGATCTATCAAAGTCTGTAAAGTAAGTAAATTTATTTCTAAGAGTCTGGGAGCTACCTGGCAAAGGGATCGGACAATGTTCCCATTGGGTGTAGTTAAAAGGACCACGCAGTGCACTTGGTTTATGGACAAAGTGATTGCCCCAATGCTGGTAACAATATAAATCAGCATAACTTGCAGAATTCATATATAAATCTTCAGCATTAAAAGCAGCATAATATTTCAAATCAGTAAATAATGATTCAACTGCATGCACATCCCAATCGTCAGAATGAATATTACTTTTAACGACATCACCCATTGAAACACGGAGGACATTTGGTACATTAATAATCTCGGTTGGTCCATGAATTTGGAACTTTAACGCATCCCATACGATGCCATCAGCGACTGGGAAAGCTGAAATGTTCACAAATGTGTGGTCACGCTTCATGATGTGAGATGAAGAATGTGGAGCCAAAGTTCCAGCGACACAGTTCACTGCAGAGCGTTCTGGTAAATAGTGACCATTGATGAGTAGAAAAAACACTGTGACAAAGCCAATGGACATGAACAGAAAAATCAGGAACAGTACCAACCAGATGTATGTCCAAGGGGGAATCAAAAAATTGTCTCTGAACCAGGATACACAAATACTGAATTTGGATGGGACAAGTGATGAGGTGGAATCCGAGTCAAAGGAATAACGTGTTGGGCTCAGTGGCGTTGTTGGTAGGTGTGCCACCGACTCGTTAGCGGGGTAGGTATACTCTGTCTCCTCGTTGCCGGGGGAGTCTGGGTCATCGAGTAAGCAATCAGGCAAGTCTACCATCTCGATAGCAACATCAGTGACCGTTCGGGCCGGAGGGCCACGAACATTTGTCCGGGAAATGACAGGACAAGAGACCGCTGGTGTAACACTATTCAGGATCGGCCAGATGTTGTAGCTTGACATTTTCCACTGAGATGTATCTGTTCTCCTTGTGACCAGGAAGCGGTGGTAAGATGACTGTACGAGTTCCCTTCAAGCCAAGGACTGGAACTGGTGCCCGATAAGAGGGGCCAAATTCTTTTTTGTTCTCCACCTTCTCTCGAACCAGATCTCCAATCTTCGGAAGCCAGCCGGCAACCAGAATCTGCAGTGCAGCGTCTGTGGCTGAAGGTACATGTGCGAATGCAAGTTTGTCTCGGGCTTCTTGTAAGTCCTGTAACATAGTAGAATGGTTATCTACATCAAAGATGGCGGATTGCGCCTCCATGTCTAGACCATCAAGGTCGGGCACAAACATTCGTATACCAAAGAGCATTTCGTATGGGGTCCGCCCACCCAGAGGTCTTCTAGGGAGATTATTAAGTGCACGTTGTACGGTATACAAGTGGGCCAGCCAGTTCCTGCCAGTACCTAAGACTCTAGCTGTCAAGGATTGCTTTAAGTCACGGTTCATTCGTTCAACAATCGAGTTGCCCTCAGGCCGATATGGAGACGAAAATTTCACCCGCACCCCCAGTGAACCCATTGCGTCCTTGTAAGCCTTAGAGGCGAACGCCGGACCTTGGTCAGAATGGAAGGTGCCGCAGGCGAAAATTCCCACAAAGACACGCAAATCCCTTATGACATTTCGAGCGTCAGCACTCCGTTGTGGCCAGACCCAGATGAAACATGTGCACGAATGAACTGCAACTAAGATGTATTTATATGCAGTGTCAGATGAAAAGGGACCGCAGTGATCCAGGTAAACACACCCAAAAGGTCTGTTTGAAATGCAGAGCGGGTCTGTGGTGGCCGTGTAACCGTGGAAGGCTTAATCTGCTGACAAACGTCACAAGAAAGCACATAAGTACGGGTTTGTTTGTATAAACCACGCCACCAGAAACGCTGCTGCAAGATGGAAACCGTCGCAGACACGCCAGCATGAGCCGAAGCCATGCCTTCGGGTGCGGCCGTTATCAAGGAAAGTCTGCGGTCCGCGTTGGGAATCAGCCGATCACCAACGTTTGAAATTCTTACGTAAGGAGACTGTTCGGGACCTAATTGATAAGAGTATTTGGAAGGGAAACCCCTAGGGTAATTAGCACCTTCCTTCGTCGCAGCAATAGCTGCTAAAATATCATTATCTATTTTAGACATGGATCTTGTAACTGCTGCAACTGAGCACGTGACTACTGCTGATTTGGCAGCTTCGTCTGCCAAACCGTTACCGACAGTGTGTGCGCCCACACGCTGGTGGCCAAGAGTGTGAACCACCTGTGTGAGAGGCAGACATTGTTTCAAATCTGCCACTCGAACCCAAAGCATTTTATGCTTAATTGTGCTACCTTTGGCGTCTCTGTAGTCGTTTTGCGACCAAAAGAACAGATTGTCATTGTAAGACTGAACACAGTAGTAAGAATCGCATACAATTAGAGTGGTCACATCCGGATTTGCGAACTCAAGTGCAAGCACCAATGTGCGCAGCTCGGCCAATTGTGCAGTACTGTCTCCTAGTGCCTGAGTGTGCACTACAGTTGATTTGAACTTTCCGTTCACCATGGTACCTGCAACAATAGCACATGATGCTGAATAAGCATGCTTGGAACCCGTGGGCGGTTGTGCCGAACCATCGGTATAGATAATACATTCGTATTCCTCAAGCGGTAGCAAGGACAGAGGAGGAGGATGAACGAATTCATACTGTAGAAACTCCTGAGTCTGAAGAGAAGAATCAAAAATAAAAGTGACATCCGGAGACGTCAAAGATGTTGCCCATTGTATCCAGACGGGGTGCAAAGCTTTAGAGTTCGGAACACTTGCCTTTGTCACAGCCTCCAGGGCAGGATATGGTGTTACCACCAGAATGCGTTTTCCCTGTGCCAGTGCGCGTTCCTTTAGAATCGCCATTTGCACTGCAGTCAAAACTTTCTCCACAGATGAAAAGAGCATTTCTGCGGAAGTGTAAAGATGTGACTTGTATGCGATGGGTACTGTGTCACCTTCGTTAAAGGTTAAGTACGTGAAACCCACTGCCCCTGGAATGATTCTAATCACCAGGTTTGTGCGGTTATCACGAGTCAACAAGAATTTAGATTCAAGTAGGTCTGTCTGCAAAGACTGCAGAATGGAGGTATGCTCCGGAAGCCAGCATGACTTCGAAAAGTTAGGTTGTATCAAGGCATACAGTGGCTTGATACGCTGGGCATATTCGGGAATGTAAGTACGCCCGAAGTTTAGAAAACCCAGTAAAGACTGAAGTTTCTTCAGAGTAGTAGGAGGGCACAAAAGTGCACATTTCTCCATGAAATGGGGGGCTAAGCCCTTACCTTCATTGTTGAGCTCATTGCCCAAAAACAAAACGGTAAATTCAGCAATGTGAGATTTGGCAAAGATAAACTTATAACCTAAAACCGCAAATTCTAGAATAATGCGGTCCACTCGGAAAGATGCGGGTACAATTCGTTGTCTGTCAGATAAATATCATCGACGTACGAACATGCATCTGGGTCTATGCGCCGTCTAACAAAGAGACAACACGGGCAGCGAATACGCCTGGACTGTTCTTGTAGCCCATAGGTAAACGCCAAAATTTGAATAATTTACCACCGGAGGTAAAAGCGCTCCATTGGCTACTCTCCGGGGCCAAGTTGTGCGTGTAGAATCCATTGGATAGGTCAAGTGTAGTTTTATATTTTTTACGAACAAGACTGTCTACAAGCGCAGAACTATGTGTGTTTTGCACCGCAAAGGTCCGACAATGGGAGTTCAAATGTCGGTAATCCAAAACTAAGCGGTACGATCCATCGGGTTTAGAAACCGCGAAAAGGGGATTATTCATTGGTGATACGCATGTTTCAATTACTCCCTGATATTCTAACTGGGTCAGAATTTCGGAAACGGGACCTTTAGCTTCCCGTTTGATGGGATATTGGGGTTGTGGCTGTGGCAGCGACCGCAAAGGTATTTCATGGGGGGGAGAGTCTTCATCCCAGCCCACGTGGTTGCGGTATAACGCTGGAGCCAGGGACACAGCCCACTCAGCTGCGAGAGCCTCTGCTTTGTCCTTGGGGACATGACGAGAAAAGCTCGGAAGGATTACCTCCTCCCCTTTACGCGCAGCAAGTACGAATGGGGGTGGCCAATTCGCCTCCTCTAACAGAATGTCGTAAGAAGAGGTCAGATTCTCCCAAAAAATCCGTTTAATAACACGCTGTATGTCACCTTCAATTTGAAGGACAATATTATATAGTCTGTCAGGGGGTGCCACTCTGGTGTCTGCTGTCTCGACAGTAATGAATGTCTCAGTTGCTGTCGCCTCCACATGAGGACGTAGCGCCTCCCGCACTATGGTAACTTCCACGGCGCTGTCTAGGAGCGTTACTGCCCATGTCCAATTCAGGAGTCTCGTTCTCACCATCTGTGGCATATCTCGCTGTTACAGCGGCAACTTTCTTCTTCTGAAACTGTGGGCGAGAACGTTGAAATTCTTCGGATTTCCCTCGGACTTGTTGTCGAGGTTGGTCTCGTCCCTGTGGAGCCTCTCGACCCCTTCCTCTATCCTGGCGATCTCCTCCACCAGCCTGCAAAGTTGTTGGTGCCTGTGAAGAACGAGGAGAACGCGAATCAGGGACTTGAAATCTCTCTGGAGATTTAATTCTCGCCCTATCGCGCAAATCATATGTGCGTTCAGAAGAGACGGAAACCGGGGACGCGCCTCGCGACCCCGGCTTCTTCTGTTGCTTACCCTGTTTTTCCAAACTCCAGCTCTTTTTTTTGTAAAGAACGGTTTCTCATCTTTCTCAGATTGAGTTTTTGGTTGTTGTTGCGATTGTGTTTGCGGTTTAGCAAAAGGCTTAACTCCCAAACTATTGCGGCCAATTGTTTTGTAAGCCTGTGCAATAATTTTCGGTAATTCGCGCGGCTTGTTCTGGGACCAAAGCCAAAGCATTAGCTACTTGAAAGTTAACTGCATCGCCCTTGACATTTGCAAGGATCAAATCAGCTACTACGTCGAACACTCCCACCAGTCTCATCCCTAATTCCACAGCCGCTTCAGGGCCATGCTCATCCTGCACACGTTTAATTACAGAGGGGAGAACCGTCATGGAAGGAGTGCCGAAACACTTTGCATATACCGCTGCGAATACCCTACCCCAGTTGTTACATTCTGTCAACTCAGGGATCAAGTCTTTTGGCAAACTAATCGTCAGAATCCTGTGTTTTTCCACGGGAGAGGTATTTGGAAAACTGCCTCCAGCTGGTCAAATTTTTCTGCAAGCCAATAAGGAAAATCATCCTTATTTTGTGGGCGCTTGCCCATCACCGAATTAACCATGACAGGACTTATGGTTACACCGCCTGCTCCAGCTGGATGGGCTGCAACTCCAGGCGGGGCTCCCTGGATGTTGCCTGTAACATGCAAATTACGCAGTTCACCGACTGCCACCGTCATATAACGCGGATGTGGGGTATACCCGGCCAAAACCGGCCAAGTGGCCCCTTCAATTGATAAGGGGCCTAAACGAACTGCGGTAACTGGTTGGGGGAGGGCGCCATCAAACCAAACACGGTGTTGCCATGCCATGATCGGTACTTCAAGATTCCTATAAGGTCTATAGTGATTAGGAACAGCGGTGGCTGTATATTCATGGAACAAATTATCGTTCCCATCCACCGCCGGAAAGGTGACCCAAGAGTAAAACACCTCAAAGTGGTAAGCCGGATCCGCTTGTACCACAAAGATCAGATCAACACCCGCGTCAGGCACTCCATACACTGTCACGTGAGCCCGGAGCGCTGCGCGGCTATGTGCCGCAATTTGGACAGCCATTTTAGGCTAAACATTTTCGACAACCTAATGTGAGGCAGCACAATATAGGGTTTTATTTAAAAAACCTTTTAACAACTTCAAGCTTGAAAGAACCTATAAAAACGTCAATATAGGAGGTATCCCCGTCACACACGCTTCCGGAAGCGTATGCGAAGGGTGTTGTGGACAAGCACAAGTACTACTCAAGCGTCTCGCAGATAAGCAGCCCACTCGTTGGTTGCGCCATGTTGTAGGGATTCTGCACATACACAGAGATATGCACAGGATAATAGGACCTCGGAATATAGTGGTGAGCCAACCATAAACCTTAGAACCTAAAACCCCAATCCGACTAGCTTTAGAGTCTCATTACCAACAATGCTACCAATGATTAGACAACCCAGAACACGGTATCTCTCTCTCTCAGGACTCGCAAGAGCAAGAACACCCTTTCATAACTCACTCATACCGGTCCACAACGTGCGTAATAAGAGACACTGTATAGTTTAAAATGTTTATTTCAACTACTGTGCTCTAAGATACAGTACACGTGCCAGTACTATCAGCATAATGCATAAGGATAAGACAATCAGCATAGTTACAATTCCATAGAATACAAACGGGGAAAGCATTTCATAAAGCAGTGGATATAGGGCTAAATGACCATACCACCCTCCCCGTGCTAGTAGCTAGTTTATTATAAAAACAGAAGACCTCTGGGCTTTGTCTAGCGAACCCCCATACCTCAATATCTAGATGAAAGGTTTACATCATCAGACAAGCACAGCTCTTCTCTCTGGAAAGGTTTTTCTCCAAGTGTCTCTAACCGTGAAATCACAATATTAAAAGCACACAAATTTCTCCAGGGCAGCTGTACATAGTGTTATGTCTAAGTGCGAGGGACTGGCCAGATCAGCAAGAACAAGGGACGTTGTTTTTCGACCTTGTACATGTTGTGCAGACGTAGCCCAAAGGGAACAGGAGAAAAGGTGAAAGACAGAAACGCAGACAGTTCTAAAATAGCCGGGCAGAGGCTGGAAAAACAACGGCACAAAGTAACGTGCGCAAAAAGGCATCATGGCAGCCAGGCCTAAGCCAACGTAGCAAGGCAGACCAGGAGGCCTCAAACCACAAGACAATAGGAGCCATTTTTTGGTGTCTCATCCTTCTTCAATTGGCACGTCTTCTAAGATTAGAAACCTTAGTTGGCTAACATTGTGTTTGAACTTAGTAAAGTGTACAGCAACAGGTGATTTCTCATTGTGATTACGAATATTACTTTTATGTTTGGTAAGTCAGATTTTCATCTTGTGCTCAGTTTTGCCTACGTATACGAGGCCACATGGGCATTTTAGCATGTACATGACATTTTTGGAATCACAAGTGGCTGTGGTGTAAAGTTTAATAGAGGTTCCTTTCATGGGGTGTATGATAGTGTGTCCTTTGATTATGTTATTACAATGTCCAAAGTTTAAACACGGAGTAGTCCCTTTATGAACAGTGGTGGTAGATTTGGCTGACTTTGAAAAAGCTAAAACTTATAATTGCTCATTTTGATCTTAACTCTGACATCCACAGATCACTTTCTCAGGTTCACAATCCTGGCTGAGGTCACAAACTATGAAACTCTGGGACCTGTACAATGTTTGCTAACTATGAAACTTGTGGATACTTGATAGACACCTTTCTATACGTCAAAGACAACAATAGTTCAATTGGGTATGTTGAGACAGTATATACACATTTGGGTGCCATTTAACCAATGTAGGCCAGAGGACGGCTCTAGGCCATCCCTGGCACCAGTGCTTATGTGCTGAGGATGGCTCCAGGCTGTCCTAGCACCTTAGTCCAGAAATCCCTTTGGTAGGAGCACCAGAAGGAGTTCCTTTTATTTTTATTTTTGTGCAATGACGATCGCCACATATGATGAGCCTCGACATCATTGCACAAAAAGTAAAAGTAAAATGAGCAGATCATCTCATTTACTTTAACTTATATTGGTGCTCAGAGGCATATCTCATCCCCCCGAGCACTGATTTGGATTGGGGAGATATCACTGGAAATGATAAAATCTCCCCTTTCCAGTGTTACTTCTCCCTAATGGATCTGTGCTTGGGGAGTGCCACAGGAGGGTGATCCCAAAACAGGGATCCACTGGCCTAGAGCCAAGGGACTGTTTTTTGAGGGGGGAACAGCCCTCTCGCAATGGCCTAATGATTCCCCCTGTCCCATGCCCAAAACACTTTCTGTACCCCATGGGAGCAGATTGGAGGTTTTGACCTCCAATCTGCCATGGGGGGGGGGGTCAAAAAGACCACTAGACACCAGTGATTTTTATAGAGGGGTAAATGGGTGGGGGCAGCCTACACAGCTGAAGAAGGGGGTTGTTGCAAGTTCAGTGTATTTCATATTGCAGAAAATTTACCTGCCTCACCAATATGCAGAGTGTTCAACCTCCAGCTCCGTTTCTACAAGAGCCTGGAGAGCCACCTTTGAAATGGAATCTGTGGCTATGATCCTTTAAAGCCTATTTAGGAGCAATTGACATACAAACATTCAGACCAGAAAGGCGTAAAAGTGTAATGTACTACCACCTGGGTGTAGAGGGACAAAATGTGTACAACCATTTACCTGAACATGTTCCTGTGGAAGATGAAGCCTTAAATGAATTTGATACAGCGGTAGCGCAACTAGACAAATACTTCTCCAAGACTAAGAACATGGTAGTGCATAGTTATAAATTCTTCACAAGAACACAACAACCCAATGAGAGCATAGATACCTATGTTACAGCTTTGAAAATGTTAGTGACCAAATGTGAGTTTGACAGTTTCACTGCAGAGTTGATTTGTGATCAACTAGTGGCGAGATGCCATTCAAAGAAAATACAAGAATGATTACTAGCATGCAAGAACCCATCGTTAGACAAAGCTATAGATTTAGCCAAGAGAATTAAGGGTTCTTTCACTGATGCAAAATTATTAGAATAATCCCTGGCTAGGTCCACGATTTCAGGTGCAGTGGTTAGTAAACCCATTTCCAAGAACTTTTCAGGAAATCCCTAGTCAAAACTGCCTTTTAGACCGAATAATGCACCACAACAATCCCAGAGAATGCATTGTTTTAGATGTGGTTCCCCATCACATGTATCTTCTTTCAGGTTCTGTCCTGCCCTGGGCCAACAGTGTAAGAAGTGTGGAAAAGTGGGACATTTCTTAAGAGTGTGTAGAGGAGGGAGAACAACCAATGTTCGCTGTAATTTGAACGAACACAGGGAGGATTATGATGAAAACAATTATGAAGAGAGTAGAGAACTACTTCTGGTGTAAGAAGTGTAAGCACTGATGATGGGAAATTTGTTGCAGATCCAGACCTTAATGTCACCATTGAAGGTCATACTATTCAATTGTTTGTTGATACTGGTGCACGTATTACTATTATCTCCCAAGAGTTATTTGAAAAATACTGGCACAATAAAGTCTTAGGTCCTTCAGACATCTTAACTGTGGCATTTGAAGGAAATAGAGTAGATCTGATTGTTTTTTTCAGGGACAATATCAACATTTTGGAGGAATCTATTAAAGGCAAGGTATATGTGGCCAGAAAAGGAATTCATGTCCTGCGTCGAATTCT
The DNA here is from genome assembly GCA_963921515.1 of Calotriton arnoldi. NCBI lineage: Eukaryota > Metazoa > Chordata > Amphibia > Caudata > Salamandridae > Calotriton > Calotriton arnoldi. The sequence continues at coordinate 920,177 of CAWUFW010007333.1, read as the reverse complement.
CCAGGCTGAATTTGGAATCACAATAAGACCTGGCTTAGACCAACCTATTACAATTGAGAAAAAGAGATTGCATTCTGTGAGCGACACAAAAAATGTGTTGGATGGGAAATTTTGCAATGTATTTCAAGATAAACTGGGGAAGATATCGGGCTTTGTCTATACCATTAAAGTTAAGCAAGGCATTTCACCAGTCAAACACAAACTGCGAAACATTCCTCTAAGCGAAAGGGAAGACCTTTCTATGATGCTAAAAGATGTGTGCACAGGGCATCATTGAGAAAACAGAAGCAACACTATGGTTATCGGCCATTGTTTTGGCTAAGAAAAAATCTGGTGAACTTCGAATGTGTGTAGACATGAGAAGTGTTAATGAAGCCATATGGGTGGATAGCTATCCATTGCCCAGAATTGAAGACTTAATAACTAAGGTCGGGCAATCCAGTTGGTTCACCAAACTGGACTTAAGAGCAGCATACCACCAAGTTGAATTAGCAGAGAGCTCCCGTCATTTAACAGCTTTTGTAACTCCTGATGGAGTATTCCAGTTCTGCAGAATGCCTTTCGGCATAGCTTCTGCTGCAGCAGTATTTCAGAGACTTATGGCAGAAATGTTTAATGGTATGGATCATGTTGTCATCTTTCAAGATGATATTTTGATATTCTCAAACACAGAACATGAGCATGATTGTGCATTGAGTGAGGTATTGGAAGTGTTGGAAAAAAGGGGTGCTACTTTACAAACAGACAAATGCATATTTAAAATGAGAGAAATTGAATACTTGGGCCAGGTATTTTCTGAACACTGTGTGAAACCCAGACCCAGCTTAGTGAAAAGCATTGTGGATGCCCCTGCTCCACAAAATAGAGAGCAGTTATTGTCTTTCTTAGGCCTATGCGAGTTCTACACAAAATTCATGCAAAATTTTGCCACCGTTACTGAATGTTTCAAGGTTTTACTAAAAAAAGGGGAAGAATTTGTTTGGTCTGAATTATGTCAGAGCACGTTCGAGAGAGTCAAAAAGGAAATAACCTCAGCACCTGCACTGCAATTGTTTGTAAAAGGCAGAAAGACGATTGTCACTGTGGACTATCCCAGTTAAATGGCAATCATGAAACCACAGTGGGTTTTGCCTCTTGGACACTACGTCAAGCTGAACGCAGAGACTCAGTCATAGAGAAGGAACTGTTGGCATGTGTGTGGAGTGTAGAAATGTTCAGGGCGTACTTGTGGGGGAGGGCCATTTATTTTGAAGACCGATCATCGTCCCTTGGTAGACATATTGTCGGGAAGAAAATTGAAACGTACAACTGCTCGAATTGCTAGACTATCTGCTAGGCAATTGGAGTTTACATTTTCTGTGGAATACATACCTGGTGGGAAGATTACCAGAGCAGATTGTCTCTCTAGACTACCTATTGAAGATTCCAGTGAGTATTAATGGGAGCCAGAAATTGATGAGTGTTTATTGCTCACATTGGTGATATCAGCATATGTAAAAAGGAGGGTGAATGGACAAAAGCGGTGAACAATGACATAGTATTAACAGAAGTCATGCAGATGGTTGAATCAGGTTGGCCAAAAGAGAAAAACTTGTCTGACGAGTTACAGATATTTTGGAAGGTTTTGGATGAACTGTCAGTGGAAAGTGGCAAACTAGTGCATGCAGATAAACTGATACCCCCCTCTGTTTCCATCAATGCATAATTAAATTGGTGCATTCAGGTCGTCTGGGCTCGACGGCTACCAAAAGGAGAGTAAGAGAAGATTTCTGGTGGCCAAACATGGATAATGAGGTTGAAAGTTTTGTTCAAAGATGTGAGAAGTGCAAGGTGAGTGATAAAGTATTGAGAACTGAAGGTTCAGTCGAATCAGCTGTAATTTGTCCTGGTAGAGCATGGCAGTGTAAGGGAGTAGATTGTCTAGGACCTTATCATGTTCTTCCCAATTGCATGTGGTATTTTATTGTCATGATAGATCATTTATCCAGATGGGTGGAGGTCAAAGGTGTTAATGGACCTACAACCAAACACGTAATCAGTTTTTTCCAAGATGTCTTTCGTCAGAGAAGGTATTCCTGGGGAGATCTTGACTGACAATGGAGTTCAGTTTACTTCTCTGGAAATGGTGTCCTTTATAGTTAAATGTAGTCATAAACACATCAGGAAACCATTATACCACCCTCAGAGCAATGGTAAAGTTGAACGTTTTAATAGAGTGTTAGCTGAATGTATACAGTCCACATTAAGATGCAAAATAGATGTCGAGAAGGCAATTAAAGAATTGATTTCGTGTTACAGAACGACACCCCACAGTGTCACAACTAAGACCCCTTTTGAATTAATGCGAGGCAGGAAGGCTACCAGAGAAATGTGTCCTTTTTGGATGATTAAGTTATTCCCAAAGGACACAAATGTGAGTAAGTTATGGTGTATAGCGGAGAGTAGATCAAATTCATTCAGTTCCAAAAGGGTAGAAGTCGATAGTATGAGCAGATAAAAAATTGGTGATTGGGTAGGTGTCAAAAATCGCAGTTTAGTTGGAAAAGGCTTTTCCAAGTTTAAAGAACCAACACAAGTATGTGAACTAAGAAGGAACTCTGCCAAATTGTATGACGGGAATTGGTGGAGCACTTCTCACTAACCCGGGGCAGTGAACTACGCTACGCTCGCGGAGCTTGCGTAGTTTCGGTAACTTTGCGATTCGCGTAGAACGCGAAGTTACCGTGCACTACGCAATTTGCGGCGTAGGGTAGCTGTTTTTCTTCTTCGCGCGCTCAATATACGTTCTCGCGCGCGCGGTAACGACCTACCGTGATTCTGTGTTCGCCGACGCGACTTCCTATCCATTCGCGGGCGCCACGAGATTTGGAATCCGGCCGCACGATCCCACGAGAGTGTGCGAACGCGAACACGTCATTCGGACTCGCGATCTGACTTCCGGCGGCAGTGTTGGTAAGATCGCGATCCCGAACATGAAGAAACTAAAATCTGGCGAAGAATATCTCTCGAGCATCATAAAACCTTCTCGAAAATGATGATTTTGCTCCAAAAAACCCCTCAGATTGTGATTTGGCTGTAGTTTTTTGTGCAAGGAGTCCTTTTTCTTTTTACTTTTTTTCCAAGAGGAATGAAGTGCCCCTGATTCTCAAACTTCCTGTTCCTGTCCAGCAGGCTCCTCCCAGTGCTTTGTCCATGTGCTGTTCACTTTCATTTGGATTTGGAGCTGGAAGGATCACTTTTTGTGTCTGTCTGCTGCATCATATCATTGGATTGGATTTGAGGACTTTTGGATTTGAGATTTTACAAGTAAGTTGGAGAATTGGTGTACTTGTTTGTTTGATTGGGGCTTGTTTGTACCTACATTTTTTGGGGGATTTCCATCGTTTTTAAAATTTATTGTTGTGGCCTGTAGTTTCGGCAGGGGCCTAGTTGTTTTTCTTTCATTGGAATTTCAGTCAGTAGGCCCAGACTAGAGCCAGAGGTACCCATGGGTGCATGTTTCTGTGGTGTCTGTTGAATTTAAACATCATGTAGGGCATGCATGGACGGCATTGGATTGAATTGGTAAATGTGGTTTTTGGGGTGTATTTCACTTTTTAGGTGTAATATATACCTTTGTTGGATGTGTGTGTGTGCTTGTTGTGTAACTTTCCAACCTTTCGTAGCCCTGTGGATTTTCATTTTTGCATTTTTGTATTAAAGCTGTGTTGTTTAGCACTGCAGGCCTCCTTTGTCTGGTCATATTATTATAGACCTGCTTGAGTTCATTGTTTTCCATGGCCTGTTGTGACTGTGAGTGACCACGTGGCTTGGGGCCATTTTGTGGTGGTAGTTTAGTAGTGTGCTGCTTTTTCCATATAGGCCTGCATGTCTTTTCTTTGTTCCCCTTGGCTTATGCTTGTTGTGAACTTGTGGGTGGCCTGGCCATGTGGTGGCGGCCATTTTGTGGGACCAGCCACTGTGCTTTTGCCATAGGCCTCCAAGCTTGTGGCCTAGTCTGCCAGTAGGCCCAGAGGTAGTCATCCTCATGGGTGCATAAAAACTGTTTCTGTGTTGTCTGTTGAATTGTAACATCATTTTGGCCATGGATGGCATTGGATTGAATTGCAAAATGTGGGTTTTGGGGTGGTATTTCAGTTTTTGGGTGTGTGTTAAATAAATAGGCCTTTTCTGCCAGTAGGTAACCCTGGGCGTTCAGCTCGCGGACTTTGGGCAACTCCGCACTGCGCGACAACGCGGACTCACACTTTTTATCTTCTTTGCGCGCTCAATATACGTTTTCGCGCGCGCGATAACGACTTTTTGTGACTATCGCAATGCCGAACACGCAGAATTTACAATCTGGCGAACAAATATCTCTCGAGCAGCATAAAACCTTCTCGAAAATGATGATTTAGTTCATTTTGCACAAAAAACTCCTCAGGTTGTCATTTAGATGTAGTTTGGTTAGCAAGGAGTCACTTTTTTTTTGTTTTACAATTTTTTTCAAGAGGAAGGAAGTTGCCCAGAGTCTCCAACTGCCTGGTCCTGTCCTTTGTCTTCACTTTCTTGTTATTTTGGGTGGCCTGGCCATGTGGGTGGCGGGCATTTTGTAAAGCCAGGCATTGTGCTTTTGCCATAGGCCTGCATTGTCTGTCTTGTGTTCCTTTTCTTGTTGTTGTGGGTGGCCTGGCCATGTGGTGGCGGCCATTTTGTGGGACCAGCCACTGTACTTTTGCCATAGGCCTCCAAGCTTGCGGCCTAGTCTGCCAGTAGGCCCGGAGGTAGTCATCCTCATGGTGCATAAAAACTGTTTCTGTGTTGTCTGTTGAATTGTAACATCATTTAGGCCACGGATGGCATTGGATTGATTTGCAAAATGTGGGTTTTGGGGTGGTATTTCAGTTTTTGGGTGTTTGTTAAATAAATAGGCCTATTCAGCCACTAGGTAACCCTGGGCATTCAGCTCGCGGACTTTGGGCAACTCCGCACTGTGCGACAACGCGGACTTACACTTTTTATCTTCTTCGCGCGCTCAATATATCTTTTCGCGCCCACGATAATGACTTTTTGTGACGATCACGATGCCGAACGCGCAGAATTTACAATCTGGCGAAGAATATCTCTCGAGCAGCATAAAACCTTCTCGAAAATGATGATTTAGTTCATTTTGCACAAAAAACTCCTCAGGTTGTCATTTAGATGTGGTTTGGTGAGCAAGGAGTCACCTTTTTTTTTTACAATTTTTTTCACGAGGAAGGAAGTTGTTGGGTGGCCTGGCCATGTGGGGGCGGCCATTTTGTGGGACCAGCCACTGTGCTTTTGCCATAGGCCTCCAAGCTTGCGGCCTAGTCTGCCAGTAGGCCCAGAGGTAGTCATCATGGGTGCATAAAAACTGTTTCTGTGTTGTCTGTGGAATTTTGACATCATTTTGCCCATGGATGGCATTGAATTGAATTGCAAAATGTGTTTTTTTTTGGAGGGTCTATTTCACTTTTTGGTTGTGTTAAATAAATGCCTTTTTTGCGTGTGTAATTATAATTATGTGTTGTTGTAGTGGTTGTCTAACTTTCCAAACTGTTTTTAGCCATGTGGATTTTAGTTTTTGCATTAAAGCTGTGTGTGTTTTATCAGGCATCCTCTGTCTGCCCATATATAGGCCGGCTTGAGTTCATTGTTTGCCGTGCCTTGTGCCTGTGAGTCACCATGTTGCTGGGGGCCATTTTGTGGTGGTAGTTAGTAGTGTGCTGTTTTTGCCACATAGGCCTGCGTGTCTTTCCATTGTTCCTCTTGTCTTACTGCTTCCAAATCCATCCCCATTGACAGCTGCAGCTCCCTGATGCTGCATACATCCCACGTGATGCACAAATTTAGGCCAAACATGCTCCACTACATTTTAGTCTTTGTTCTTTACTATTCTTATTCTTCCAGAGTGTACACACTACACAGTAGCCAGGAAAGCCCTGGCCTTGTTGTCAAAGTCTCATAAATGGCTACACTGTGTGTTGTTGTTCACTGAGTTTCTAAAATTTAATAATTGAGGCCACCACACACTAAGTTCTATATTATATTTGTTTGATTTGTGCTATCGTTTGACTGATGTTGTTCTGTCTTTTTTGCTTTTAGGTGCACAAAGACTGAGGAGGAGGTGTGTCATCATTGCCCGTTGCACTGCCAGACAGACATCCTGCTGCTGTACACAACGTGACGTGTGACCTGACCAGACATCTCTGCAACTGAGTGCTGCTGACATCTGAAGAAGATGGGCCCAAAGAAAGCAGGTACCAGGTCCTCCAGTACCAAGAATGTTGCTATTGAGAAGAAGGAACAGAAGAAGGAAGTGACACTTAAGTCTGGTGTGCCGCCCAATACCTTTTTGAGAAAAAAAAATTACGCCTGCAGCAGCGGTGTCCGGGGGAAAGCTGGGGGCAGCACCTCCGCATCAGTGGGCCCAACCCACCAACCCAGGCCCAAGCACATGAGTGTGGAAGAGGTAGCCAGCCTAATGGTGGAAAGCAGTGATGCTGAGCCTGAGATAAACTTATCGCTATCTCAAAGTAGTACCCAATCAACGCAGGAGGAAACACAGCAGATAAGTGGTCAACAACAACAGCCGCAACCACCGCCCGCAATAGTAGTTGTTGTTCCTCCCGAAGTAGGGGCAGTTCAGGAAATTGAGCCTCATGCAGAGGTAGAAGAAGAAGCCACTCATTCAGAAGATCCATTGTCTTCCAAATCTCCAGCAAGGAAAAGGAGGGGTAGTCCATCAAGTTCTTCGCCAAGCCCCCCTTCTGATGATCTAGATGCCACTTGGAAGCCACAAACTGAGTCTGAGAGGGAGCCACATCCCAAAACCAAGCTAGGGAAAAGGAAGGTTCCAGAAAGCCTTACACTTATGGAGGTCGATGTAGAACAGCAGGATGATGATGATGAGCCAGTCATCACGAACATCACTCCCGGCCCCGAGGAGATGGAGACCAACATTATTACCCTATCCAAAATCGCTGCGAGGGATGTAGCATGCATACCTCCACAGGTAACACCAACACGACCTACAGCTTCCATATTTGCATTAGCAAAGGCCCGGCAGCGACCTACATCCAGCACAACCACCACCTCAGTAGAAGTAGGTAGTGGTACAGCAGCACAGAGTCAAATTCAACACACACCCTCCAGTTCATCCGGCATTGGAAGTGGCACCTCCAGCAGGAGGCCAAAGTTAAGCTCCCCAGTTTGGGACTTCTTTACGGTTAGCGAAAAGGAGAACATTGCTATATGCTCCATTTGTAATACCTCTGTTAGTCATGGTAAGCTTGGTACAAACTATGGTACCGGAGGCCAAATGACCCATCTGAAAAAACACCACTTGATCAGCTGGGAGGACCACCTTCGCGGCATAAAAACTGCAACCATTGGTGTTGGTGGGGATAAAGGAGTAGAAGATCCGATCACGGTGGAAGAGGAAGGACAGGGAGACATTCTCTCTGGTAGTGGTACACAAGGTGTCCCTGACCCCAGCAGTGCAGTGTTAACGTCGCCCACATCTTCAGCAACATCTCAGTGGCACAAGAGTAAGAGTCAGCCTGAGACACCAAGGAGTACCGCAATCAAAAAAAGTGCGTTGTTGAGCCTAAGAGAAAGGAAAACCATGCAGCCTACCATTATCAGCATGTTTGGGGGAAAGGGCAGTACGAACGCAACCACCCAATAGCACGTTTGTACAATGCGAAGCTGGCTAAAATGTTAGCACTGGACCTTCTCCCTTTTTCTTTTGTTGAAGGGGTGGGTTTTCTGGAATTTGTGTCAACCATCTGCCCAAAATGGCATGTTCCCAGCCGCTACAATTTTGCCATAGTTGCTGTTCCAGCACTACATCACGACGTGCTGGAATTGCTTGGAAAAGCCTTGAAGCAGAGTGCTGTTCACAGTATCCACCTGACAACAGACATGTGGACCAGTTGCCAAGCCACAGATTACATGTGCATCACTGCACACTGGATCTCTTTTGCGGGGTTAGAGAACAGATATCTGCTGGTGTTGACGCTGCTGAGATTTTTCATGCCACTCGCAAACATGCAACTGTAGCCATGTTTGCCATGGAGAAATCTCATACTGCTGCAAACATTTTGGAAGAGTTTAACACCAAGGTCTTTGAGTGGCTGCGCCCAAGAGGGCTTAAGATTGGTTTTGTTGCCACGGACAATGACAGTAATGTAGTTAAGGCCATGGGCGATGGTGGCTATTTCAGGGTCCCGTGTTTGGCACACCGCATTAACATTGTTGTTCAAGACTTTTGAAAAATGAATCCAAAGTCAGCAACTTACTGGCCACCTGCAGAAGAATATGCACACATTTCAGCCATTCTTTTAAAGCCCGGAAGCAGCTGAGGGTCATTCAACGTGAGCATAAAATGCCAGTCAAAGCGCTCATCCAGGAGGTGCCAACACGTTGGAACTCAACTTATTACATGCTTGATCGTCTGTTTGAACTGTACATACCACTCAATGCTTATGTCATGCAAAGATTAGGGGAACCTACTGTGAGAGGCATGACCGTTGAGATGGGTCAATGGGACCTCATTAAATGCCTGACTGAGATGCTACTTCCTTTTGAGATCTTCACACGTGAAGTCAGCAGGGAGGACTGTACTATGGGCCAAGCTATCCCATTGTTGCACATGCTAGAGCAACAGCTGAAGGAGGTGTCTGAAACGTACGCAGGTGTGGATGACAAACAAGACGCATATCATTTGGCGGAGACCTTAGCCGCTCGCTTATCTGAAAATACAAGGATTCAAAATAACATTTTGTCACAACAACATTACATTAGTGCCACAATTTTGGATCCATGGAACAAAGTATTTCTGAACAGCAAGGCAGTAATTCCTTTTTCGGAAGTGGATGTTGCCAACTACAAAACTTTGATAGCTAAGGAAGCCACTATTTTCGAAAACGAACGGCTCTTAATTACAGGCCCCCCACCCCAGGCCAGAACAAGTACTACAGGGCATCCAGAGTCAAGTTCTACTTCGGAGTCTGAGGGCAGTGCGTTTGCCTCCCAGCAGTCACCTACACCAACAATAACATCAACAACAGCAAGAACAGGATCATCCACAGTGCAATTGGCAACTGATTGGTTTCTACGGCAGGGGTATGGTAAGTCCAGTGCTGATGCAAAGGCAAAAGAGGCCGAGCACATCGGAGCACCCCTGAACATTGAGCGGACTGTCCAGGCCTATCTGGATGACCCAACAGAGGTCTTCATGGATCGAAACCCATTGGTGTATTGGTATGGGAAAAGAAGCCAATGGACAGTGCTCAGCAGGCTGGTGATAAAGTATCTGGCTTCCCCTGTCGCAAGTGTCTCTTCTGAGCATGTTTTCAGTGCTGCTGGTGCCATTGTAACTTCGAAAAGGACCAGTCTCTCGCCCAAAAGCATGGAGAGGTTAACCATGATCAAAATGAATCAGCACTTTATACCACCGGATTACAAAATACATGAATCACAGCAGGAAGAGGAGAGCGACTTGGATGACGTAAGTAGTGCGTTACAGGAGCTACTTCTGTCCGAACCACCAGAGTTTGAGGATGAGCTCCTCTTCCCTGACAACTAGGCTTTCAAATTGTTACTTTCTTCCTTCCTTTATTTGTCTGTGTATCTGTCTTTCTGGTTCAAATCAAATCACAACAAATCCATCACCACGTCTTCTCTTTTTTTTTCCCTATTGGAGTTGCACGTCTGTGCATTTAACTGTCCACTCTTCAGAGTCCTGCTTCATCTTCCTGTCTCGCCCTAGTACATTTCCATCAAGCCAGACATTGGAGTACAAGAAATGTTGCCTTTAACAGTCCCTCCATAAGAAGTGAAACGTGACTATAGCTATCCTCCGTTTTGTTTCCGAGCCGAAACTCATCAGTGTCCATAGGCTACCGCCTCTACAGGCATCCACAACTCTTCACTGTCAGAACTTGGGCAGGCATCCAAAAGTGAACTCATCACTGTCCGAAGGCTACAGCCTCGGCAGGCATCCAAAGCTCCTCACTGTCAGGACAGAAGGTACTTGGCAGAGAAAGACAAGACTCTTCGAATAAACTTGCTGACATTTGTGCAAACTCAATTGACCAGCAATAGCGCTACCCAGGCCACGGCCCATCATCACAGTGCTGACCATGTGAAGCAACTTAAACTGTGACAAAGTGCCACAGATGAATAAGACGAAAACCGAAACAGCGACTAACACTCATAATGAATGTGGACTGGAGTAATGATGAGGCCACTGCCCGTTAAAAAAAAAAACACACACCTGTCAGAACTAGGCATCTGATGATCTGACAGCCAAAGAGAAGAGCAAGACAGGTAATGATGGAATGCATTGGATGCTTGCAGACTCTGAGCGATTGCTGTTGTTTGTTGTGTTGATGTTGTGCTTGAAGTCGAACTCTACTCTACTAGTTAATCTACAAAGTGACTCAAGTGACAGTCAATGTTTCCCTTCTTGTTTTTTAATAACCAAATTGTACTCCTACTACTGCAGGTGCAGGCCAATATCTGTTGCAATTTTTTAATATGGAATATGGACCTAATCGGAGTCACTACAGACTGAGTTGGAGTTGGACAACACGTACCACACCATGATGATGACCATACTATCTTTGCACGCAGTCAGTCAGTTGGATCGGAGATGATTGAAGGAATAACTGCATTTCATGAAGTGGCATAAGGTAAACATAAACACAACAATTCAACAAGAAAGTAAACACAGCAGACCTACATGTCCATGTAGTGGGGGAGTCGAGTGGAGTCATGACTGACAGCGGCGCATTGATTTTGTCACTTAATTTTGAAAATGCTAAGTTGCTGTATATATGCCTTTTGCCTGGCTCTGTCAAAAATTAAGGTAAATGGAGGTTGGGTCATGGGCTGGTGCTGTGGTGGGCCTGTTCTGTCCTGTTGTTGTTGTAGCTTAATGCTGTAAACAGAATATACACGATATATCCAAGCCGCCTCAGTCTGAAAGTGTTCTCTCTTCTCTTCTCTTCACTCCACCGTAATTGATGCTTTTTTTTATTCATTGATTTTTCAATACCCCTTTTGTTTTTCCATCTAGACGTTACAGGCCGGCCTTTACCCTGTGTAATACTGGGAGACACAACTCACATTTACCTTACCAATCGGCATCAGGAAGGCCACCAAGATTGATGTGCGGAGCGTCCATGGAAGATAGGACCAAGAGGAAGGACGAGATTCAACTCCACAATTTGACCAGGATAATACAGTAACTTTAGTATCATTCATCATTCATCTTTTAATTAATTGGAATCCTTTTTCTCTTCAATCATTACGTGTGTTGTGTGTTGTTGTTTATTTGCTAATTGATCCCTACAACTATTTTTTAATTTTCTTTGCTATCTTTAAAAGTAAGCCCAGTACAACATGGAATTTGGGTCTCTGAGGGCATATTACAGGCAAGGCAAATTGCATAGAATATACTGCTGCCCTGTACTGTCTAATTGTCTAGTAGGAGTTAGTAAGTACTACTCATTAACCATCAAGTTATCTTCATCATCATGCATGCATTTCCTTTTTCTCCCTTTATAGATTTTTGGATAAGATCATGGTCGTCTGCCAAGATTGCGCTTTGCTTTTGTTGTCCATGCGTACTGTTTTTCTTTCTCAAACCTTTCCCCAAACCCCCCTTCCCATCCATTCATCAAACCCTAACCCTCTTCCCCCGGGCTGCGATTTATATTGAGGTGTGATGTGACTACATAAAATGTACACCAACTAATCACACGCTTGCTGGGGCAGATGTGGTGAAAGCAACACTAATTCAATTTCAAGGCAGGGCGAGGAGCTTCTTCTGCTTGCCCACCCATGCTCAGTCTATGTGCAAGCCATCACCGGCTAATAGTACATCATAATTAATTGCCGGCATTGATTGGATTCATCATCAAACTCCTACCACACAGCAGTAAAGGTTACGAATTACGATTGTGTTAAGTTAAGTGACTCACTCGACACAACTAGAGTTTGTAACTTCTTGTACTAGGCTGTCCCCGCCACCCTTATGTTTTATTTGACTTGCCATGGTTGTGGTGGTAGTAGTAGAGTAGACACTGGCAGTAGTATTTAACTTTAGCAGTTGCAAATGCAATATTGTTTGTTTGGCAGTCTTCTTCTGTACTGTATTTTACTTCGTTCTACTACTCCTCCCACAGTCGCTCTCAGGCAAGTGACTGTCTCTTTTTTATTTTTTTAGCAAATGCTACTGCCCGTGTCTACTCTACTACTACCACCACAACCATGGCATCTTCTCCATTCTCTTGGGATACCATGCAGCCATCGCTGTGCCAAACGTAATCATCATCACTCACAGGTAAGATAAGTTTGGTGGGAGGTATAATGGACTAGGAGGAGAGACTGACAGTACTAGTAGGACAAATAACTCAGTGAGGGGTACCGCATCTATCTGTTTGTGTTACATCATCGGCAGATTATTTAAATCAAACACTGGCTGCGGCCCTGCAGCAGCAAGGAAACCATGTGACGTTAATTCGTAAAACAGTAACCCCCACAAAACATTAACATTGTATGTTTAAGTATAAATATAAATATAATGTATTACCCTAACAAAAATAAACTATCCCATACCTGACCCACCCCTCTCCCTAACCCCAACCAATGTCCAAAACGAAAAAAAGTCCAAAGAATATCCAGAAACCCCAACGCCCAATTCCCACCCACCAACAAAAGGAATAAAAAAGGGGCAATCCAACAGGGTCCTATGGTTCTTATATTCGGCGGGCTTTCAGGTGTTTGTCCACCAGGATCTTGACACGCTCCTCTAGTTGCTCCTCTAGGCGTGAAATCCGGAGGAGCATCTGACGGCGAAATGCCCTGCAGTGGCATCCAGGGTGGGGGACAGCAGTGCTGGCTGATAAAGAATTGCGGCGCTGGGCGGCTGCCAGACTGCGGCGCCGTACCACTGGAGGTGGGGCCTGGCTGGGGCCCGGGTCATCGGACGAGGCTGCAGCTGCTGCCACCTCCGCCTCCTCCTCCTCCGCCTGAGCCACCAGCCGCCGGTACTCCTCACAGATGGCCTCCAGTATCCGGCACCTGGCCCTGGCTGCCAACTCCTTCCGGGATGGTTTTTCTTGGGAAGGAGTACTATCTATATCAAGAAAGAAAAAGAATATTGTTGTAACCAGTACTCCTAGCAAAACAGTAACACAAAATTAATTCAACACATAATGGCACAGTAGCACTAGCAAGAAGCACAGTACATAACATTTGTGGTAATAATCTATCTATCCTCCCACTTCCTCGGCCTCTAACATTTGTGGGAGTTTCAGGCATTATACTAGCACTATGGACTCCAGTACACAGTACACCAGTCTTCTTCTTATCTCTAGTTTAGCGAAATGACATAACCTGGTTGTAGCCGGCATGCCAGCTCGGTCATCTATGCTTGCACCCAAGACAAACAAACGAGTCATGACGCAGACTCACGTTAGCTTGATTTACTACTGTCTGCAGGTGGGGAAGCTCGTATTTTTCTATTACGGGTGGCACTGGCCATACTCTCTCTGTTACATGAAGGGCAATTGGTCAATTTCACTTTCACAGTGCCCTGGCTACTACAAAAAGGCAGATTATATATCTGATCCAATGATCATTGCTTTTATATGGGACGACGACATAAGGTCAGTAGCGGTCGGTGGTGGGACTCGGGGAGTGCTGCCGGGCGGTGACGTGGGGAGGGGCAGGGTGGGGGTAGTAAACTATGGATTACGGCCAATTACAGGTAAGTAAACATATAAATAAATAAAACTAATTTTGTTGCGCCCACTGCATCGCATTTGGCGGTGCAGTGCGCACAATGAAATTTGCTTTATTTATTTTTATGTTTACAGTAAAGTTACCTGTATTTGGCCGTGTAATACATTGTTTACTACTACCCCCCACCCTGCCCCTCCCCACATCGGCTTTGCTACTCTGGCGCGGTTTCTTTTATAATTCCCTTAAAACTAAAACTGTGAATCCCGTGACAGTCTCCACCTATGCTGTCTATGATGAATGCATATAGGCATCCATCCATTCTAAGTAAATGTCAATCATTCTTCTTAATCTCTCCACAAACCTTACTTTGTTTCACCAACAACAACCCATGCGTCCACTCACTCCGTTGCTTGCCTTGGCTTTGAGTTTCACCCAAACACCGCTGATGATTCTTGCTATCCACAGTATCCACCCATACTGTGTCGCCCACCCAGGCAGGCATCCATTCTTCTTTCACCTTCCACCCATCCTTCAACAACACATGCATCTGATTCCTATCAGCCACCTATCCATGCTACCAACGTATCCTTCTCTGCCAGTCATCATATTAAATCTTGCCCGTCCTTCCTCCTTCCACCCTTCTTTCCCTTTTTGTTCAACACATCCATCAAGGTCATCTGATCTGACTTTTAGTCTCCTCCATAAAACTTTCACAGCTGAGTTGGAGTCAGATAGAAGAGGCCATTGGTTAATCAAGTCACGCTGGTAATGCTATTGCTACTGCATTGCTAATGATAAGTAAAGGGTGTCTTCTTCAACCGTTGTATAATGTTCACTACAACTTCATACCTAATAAGTCTCAACAACAGTACAGTGAGTGAAGTCAACACCCTTCCAGCTAGTGCAATGTCAATAAGTAATGAATATAACTTACCACCGCCCGCCACTGCTGCTGGCTCACCCCCTGTAGCTCCTGCAGGTGCCGCATCTCCTGCCCCCTCCGGAATGGTCGAATCGACGCTGGCCCCGCCGGCACTGGTGGTCGCTAGTACGCCTAGATAAAAACATGACACATTTTTAGATGCCTGTACACCTCCCCCTATTTATTCGTTTTCACTAGCAAGATTGAAAAAAAAGTTAATACATACATATTATACATCACATTCACTAGTCCAAATCGGGTACTAGAGTAGAGTCAGTAGACACTAGTAGTGTTATGGTCCCTAGGGTCATTATTATACTATACTCTACTCTTTGCAAAGTTAGCCTGAGCCATGCAACCATTTTTCGCTTCATGTCTTTTGCGCATGTTACCTCGCAGCTTGTTGTGCAGTAACAGTAAGACGCCTTTTTGAGCCCACATGAGCACATACAGCTACTGTCTGAGCGTTGCGTACAAGAGGTCAAAAAACAAGCCACTTTGTTATGGAGTTCGGTTAGTCCGTAATGCTTAGCCATAAGTAACATGTTACACTTTTTGGGCAGGACTGAGAAATGCTTGCATTATACTATCTAACGCGCACCATTTTTCTCAGGCAGAAGATTCCCTTCTACGAACCAGAGATTTGCAGAGCTTATGAATGATGCATGTAACCAGTAATTCTACGTTCTACGGTGAGGAGTCTCCCAGAATTCGCACAGATCTTTTGTCTTCTATCATCATGCACTTGTTGTAACAATGTTTATTGTTTTAATCTTATGCATTTTGTTGGAGCTGGCTGGAGTACACTGAATTTTATAGAACAACATACAGAGCTTGTTAGTTGAAAATAAACCTTTTGAACTTACACATAGACTCTGTGGTATTTGGTGTGGTGGTGGTGGTGGACTTACACGAGTGAGTGAGCGAAAGGGTGTTATCTGTTCTGGGTTGTGTAATCATTGGGTATCTTCAGGGTGGGGGTTCGGGGACCTAATGAGATACTATAGCTAGTCGTTCAGGGGATTGTGGGTTCACTTCTGACTGAGGTGTGAGGAACGTCCAAGTTCTAAACTCCCATCACCAACATCCTATTTCCTTGTGCATAGTTCTGCATGGGGCTGTGCAGAATCCCCACATCAGCAGTAGTATGTACTATATCCTATCAAAAATAGTCAAATATCTGGTTGGGCATTATGTTTGTGGTAATTGTCAAAGCCTCAAGATTAAGAAGCCTAGAAGAGGACAACCGAAAGGACTGGACTAAGTGGCTAGAGCTATTGGTCAATCTGAGTTTTATTCAAAACCGTAAAATAAAGAGTGGCAATGCAAACTGGGCAAGCTTAGCGACAGACTAATAGTAGTAGTACAGACATTCATAGCAGAGGCAGTTAGAACTTAGAGGCAGGGATAACCAGAATTTAGAAACAGATAGTCAAGTCAAGATCAAAGAATCTTTTGTAAAAAATAGAATTAGGGAGTGGAACCAGAATTAATAGTTCTGAAAAAATAAGGTGCAGTAAAAGTTAGGGCAATATAATTGTTAATATTAACCACTGGAGGACTTACTGGGACCAGCAGCAGGGCCCTCGGTAGAGGAGCGGTCCTCTGGTGGTTGTCCCGCTGACTCGGACCCTGTCTTCTTGCCCCTGGGTGCTGCAGATCAGTGATCATGTAAGATAGTAAAGAAAGACACAAACATTAATGATTGCTGTGAAACAAATAAATTATCTAAAAAAACGCTCCAAAAACGTTTTAGGAAACAAAAATTGCAATAAAATTGACCTATCTAATCCGATCGACTACTGGCTTGCGGGATTCACGGACAGTCTACTTATTTAGGAACACTAATTCAGTGTTCCATTCTGATTGATTCAAATAAAATCCAGAACACTAACTAAGCCTAAGTACCACCTGACCTAGCCCACCTATTCCAGGCGGGCCAATTGTTCATTAAGTCTGCATTTCCATTTTTTTAGCCCTCAAAAATGCATAGATGAGAAGGAGGACACATGCATAAATTGGTGCATAATGCATACACCAAATTGTTGGTTGGTTGCGTCTGATGTTCTGCAGCTGACTGACACTGCTAAGCCCACCACTCACTAAACAAACTACAAAAGGTTCTACTAAGGACTGGGGTAAGCAGCACTCAGTGACAGAGGATGCGTCACGCAGACCGCTCAAAAATTATCAACTAATAGTAACTAAACCTAGTATCAATACATCCACCACTATTTGACAGGAGGACAAAGGAAGGACTAGAGTCTCTCTAGCAATAGCATTACCTAACTGAAGTTCTCTAAAGTAAACTCTTACATAATAATAAGGACAAGCAAGCGCAAAGTTGCAAACAAGTAAGAGTAGCGCCCAGCACCTGTGTCCTACAATCACAGAAGATGTTGAAACATAATTTACCTGCAATGTAAGCAGCAGTATTCTTGTTATTTGTAAAAAATGTATACACAAATCACAATACTTATACTACTATATATATTAGCTACTCACCAAGTCCCATGACCTCGACACCTAGCAGGTCCAACAGGTCCTGCTCCCGGTCCAGGATGTCTGACCACCGGTGTGCCAGCTGGTTATGGGTGCGCCGGACCCCTGAGCAGCGAAACACTGCCCGGCGCACCTTCGCCCACCGGCGGTGACGCTCCTGGGTAGGGTACCCGGAGCCTGGCCTGCCGCCTGCTGCCAAGGTCAAGGGGAGGTGGCGCTGAACAAAAAAAACAAGGGCGGCCACCTCCGCTTCACTAAAAAGCTGGCGGGCTTGCACCCCTGCAGGGCGCAGTCTGCCGCAAGGCAGGCGGCTCTTGGGCGCACGCTCCTTGCCCTTCGAGCCGTTGCTGCTGCTGCTACCCTTCGCCATGGTTCTGGGGTGGGAGGAGGCGGAAAAGAAAAGTTAGAAGGGAAAAATAAAGTTAGGGGAAGAAGTAGGAGCTTAAAGAAGAAAGTTATATAAAACAGTCAAAAAGTTAAAAAAACACAGTAAAAAGTAGAAAGAAATGCAAAATATAGACTTAGGCAGAGAGAGAGATAGATAAGAAATAAATAAAAATTGAAAAACAGTGTAAAAAACTAAGGATTGCAACGATTGAGGGAGGATAGAAAAGCAGGCCCAGAACCATAGCATAGAGTGAAAAACAAGATGGCCGCGCCCATCGCGACCGCGTGGGTAAGTTCGCGCGATATTTCTCCCCGAGCACGCAAAAATCGTCGCAAACATGTACGACGCGTTCCCGAACATAAAATGCGCATCGCGAGCATGCTATACGTGACCCAGAACAGGAAATAAGGGATCGCGAACGGGCGAGACAAGTGAAAAACAAAATGGCCGCGCCCATAGGCGACCGCATGGGTAAGTTTGCGAGATACTATCCCCCGAGCATGCAAACAGCGTCCCGAACACGCACAACGCATTCCCGAAGAAGAAAAAAGCATCGCGAACGGGCGCGACAAGCAGCTACGCACGCTCGCGTAGCTATGCGTAGCTCGCGTAGCGCTCCGACGTCTTCGCGTAGCGCGACTACGCGAACTACGCCAGGGTTACTTCTCACATAGCATTGGATCCCAGTGCTTGTAATGACGACAAGTGTAATTGTGAACGGTTGCACAACAAAATGAATGGGGGAGACATGAACAGAGTTGTGAGAAGGAGTGTTCGCCCTAAGTTTGCACCTCATAAATGGCAAGATTTTGTTTGTGATTAAGCTTATCATGCTCTATCTAGAGTTTCATTCCCTTCAATTTTGGGGGGATGGGAAGGTATGTATTAGTTTCCATCTTCTTAGTCATTTTTAGTGGACAGTTTGAGCAAAATTGACAAGTAAAGTCAGCAGGGACTGCTATGCGAAATCCAATATGAATGATTATGGAAGGTTGTAACATTTCTAATGACAGCACAGTAAATGATAAGAGGAGTGCAGCTTTGTCAGTCTCACAGCTTGATCAGTATCATACCAGTGAGTGTAAGAAGGTAAATCCTAAAGGAAACATCAACAGCAAAAAAGAATAATGAAACTCCACTATCTCTTTTTATTAAATGGTGCATGCTAAAACTCTAAAATGGGAATTAGTTGACAAACTGCACATGTTGGGCGTATGTGTGTCATATGAGCATGTTCGAGAAATGTCAGCAACAATAACTAACAAACAATGTAAGCAATTCTGTAATGACAGGGTTGTGTGTTCAACAGGCCTTCAACTCTCTACTTTTACTTGTGCTGCAATAGACAATATTGATCACAATCCCTCGTCATTTTCATCCACTCCGTCATTTCACGGAACTGCCATATGTTTGATACAGAGAAAATCAGATGTGCAGGGTAAATCATCATTCTTAAAAATTTAAGAAAATCAGTGGACCAAGAAATGTACTTCATCCCTACCAGAGTGGTATTTGCAGTTACATGTATAAAAACAAAAAACAGCCAAATGTACCTGAAAGTAATATCAATGCCTTCCAGCCTCCTCCTATTCATAATGAACCTATGTCAGATGAATAGCTGCAGATGATTCAAACTCTTGATCTCCATAATCTAACCAATATAAGCCACACCAGTTGGGCTGCTTTCCACTCCAACAGAAATGGTTCTGTCACAAAAAGCCATAAGGTATAGCTACCTTTATTAAATAAGTCAATAAATTATCCTTCTATGGTACGCCACTGCTTTGATATACTAAAGCATACATTGGCCACAATTAATCCAAATCAGACTCCTGTGGTGACATGTGATCAACCAGTCCATGCAACAGCTAAACAATTACAGCGGTTGCTTCCAGAATTGTATGCGGAAGACAAAATGGTAGTCATGATGGGAGCATTACACATTGAAATGTCATTCCTTGCAGTTTTAGGAGATTGGCTTAATGGTAATAGCTGGGCCAATATTTTAGTTGAAGTCAATGTTACCATTAAGGGTAAAGTTGAACAATGTCTAAAAGGGCCTCATGTAAAACAATCCTGCTACATACACAAAGTTAGTGTGTATCACTGTGTATACTTTTGAAGAAGGCTTATGGTGTATTTACTGATGGGCAAATATCCATGAAAGAATGTATTACACAAAGAGTTGCAGAGTCTGTTCATTTTAAATATTCAATTCAAATTACTGCTATTCCAATTTCTTGATGCCATTCGATCAGCAAATTTTGAGAAGTTTATTGGAACCCTACAAATGATCTGTCCCTGGATGTTTGCTATGGACCACACCCACTATGCCAGGTGGATGCCAGTGTTCATTAAAACGATTGTTGATCTGAAAAAAAGAATTCCAGATGCTTATAAAGAATTTTCAAATGGATCTTTTGTTGCTGTAAAAGTGGTAGAACTTATTCCTGCATATCTCATGATCAGATGCATGAGCAGTGTAACAAGGATATAAAATCAGACGGTGGGGCTGTTGATATTCTTGATAATCCTAGTGCATTGATGAAATGGATGGTGTCTGGACCTCTTATTGTCAACTTACTGGGACAACTCGATGAAGAAATGGGATTCAGTGAAAAAAAAAATAACTGTATTAACCATGAAGACAACCTCTCTTGCAACACTCAATTTGTAAATGACGTTAAGGGACTTACACAAGTGTTTTTTCATGATAACAGAAATCCTTATGCCTGTGGTATTGGTGAAAATCGTATGAATGTTGCATCCACCCTAATCATGAGAGATCATGCAAATAGATCGGTGTCCATTGCTGCCGATGTGAGGAGAACTCAATATGGAATGTTTGTTTAAGAAAGCCTGGTACGCTGCGATAAATCTATTTTTGAACCTATTCCGAGAAACAAGCTATGTTTATTTCATAAGGTAGTCCCAAAATCAGTGAACCACAAAGTATCCATCTTAAAAAGCGACTGCTCACTTTTCACTAGGCTGTATGTTGTCTGCCAAGATAGTGAAGGAGATTTAAAGGACTTTTTTGCCCATGAGAATCTTGATCATCCCTCATCACTTTCTGAGGGAGGATTGCTAAGAAAAGGGACAAAGTCTGACATCATCTCTTGTTTGCAAAAGCATTTTTGGTGCTGTAGATAACATGAATATTATCCCAGACACTGTAAGTTGTGTTATTATGGATCGATTGGCAATAATTAAACCCAACAACATATGCAATTTTCAAGATTACAGCACCTATATATTGCAGCCTTATGTAATGAACATACTTAACAAATCAAGACTAGTAGACATAGTATTTGACCGTTACAGAGAGGGGTCTCTGAAAAAGGAAGAAAGAAATAGGCGAGGTCTTGGTCCACGCTATTGTGTAAAAGGTTCAACAAATAAACCAAAAAGCTGGACGACTTTTCAACAAAATGAAGATAATAAAATGGATTTGTTCCAATTCTTGGCTTCTAACTTTTGAGTCTTGAGATACTTGAGGGTAAAATTGTAGTACTGACAAAGGATGACATGGTGAATTTTCCAGGAAATCTGAATGTATCTGAACTTAGACCATGCAATCAAGAAGAAGCTGACACCAGAATACTATTACTTGCAAAACATGCTAGTGAAAGTGGCCAGGAGTCTATACATATACGTAATGTTGATTCCGATGTAGCAGTTATTGCTCTTTGTGCATCTAGCAGCCGAAATCTTTCAAATTTGTGGATTGATTTTGGTATTGGAAAACATCAAAGGCTACTCCCTATCCATAAACTTGGCAAAAGTGTTTGTAATGGTATTTTGATTTTCCATGCATTTACAGGTTGCGACACTGAATCTGCATTTGCAGGTCATAGCAAGAAAACAGGTTGGGAAACGTGGCAACATTTTCAGGATGTCACAGAAGCATTTATTAACCTCTCTTTGCCCACCAGATATTTCAAATAACAGTTTCAGTCAGCTTCAGCGATTTGTAATTAGATTATACAATAAGAACATTAAAAAAGATTCTTTTAGCGAATGGCAAAGAATGATGGTGACCAACAATTGCTCTCTAGAAAATGTGCCACCAAGTGAGGCTGCTCTTTTACAGCACAGCAAGAGAGCTATTTTCCAAGTGGGTTATGTGTGGTCTCAGTGGTGGAATGTGAATCCTGAAATACCTGATCAAGCTAAGTGGGGATGGCAGAGGGAAGATTATGGATATGAACATCTGTGGTCACTTTTGCGGATGCTTCAAAATGATGCAAGGGACTTGTTAAGTGTGGATGTAAAACATTGTGTATCCATGCTTGAAAATGTAAACAATTCTCTCCTTCGTGTACTAGTCATTGTGTTTTTGACAGACAATGCAATCAGGAGGACGTTTTAGATGATTGACCAAATTGTAACCTTTAAAAAATCGTGACTAAAATAACAATAAACATTAATAACAATATAATTTGTATCTTCATTCTTTTTCAATAAAAAATGTTTTAATGTTCAAATGTTACAAAACCCGTTTTTATATTATAACAGAAAAGACAGCAAAAATATGCAGGGTGTCATTTAACATTTTGTAATGTACTTTTGGTACACCCTGTATAAGGGGAATAATTGCCACTAAAATAGCAACAACATAAACTAGACATTTTTTGATGAACCATGATTTTTGTTTGAAATTTCTATCTTTAGATGTTCAAAGGTTAAGGGGGTGAGCAAGTTATGTGGAACACCTTTTATATCTACGATATATCTACATACTTATCATAGTTTACTATGAGTCAATTAAATCAAAACATTTTTTAAATCCTTGGCTACAAAACCATTACAATTATGTCCTGGAAGACTAATATTACATTTGTGACAATTTACTGGCCCTTGCAGCACCTATTTTGTATTATGACATCACACATCTAAAATGGGGATCAGATTTTAGGGATTTATATAAAAAATCAATGTTCATATGACAACCTAGCATTGTGCCAAGTGCCATATTAGTATCACATTTTACATGATTCTGTTGTTTTTTTACTCTAAGCTACCTCACCATGACAGTTGCTCTGTGAGACTCCCATTGACCTTGGTTGGATGATTGCCTCTCACATTCTAATCAAAATAAAGGGGACACTGTTCCAGAGGAGGGGTGCAACGTATCACCCACTCGCTAAGAAAAGAGAGGAACGAGGGGAAAGGGGATTTCCTAGGTCTAGAACCCACCAGTGAGAGGGAAGAACAGGTCTTGCCTCTTGATGCCCTCACACACCCCGAAGGATGTCATGCTTCATCATTGGGCGTTTGCTCCTCGTCGGGCTGGCGCTGCAATGCCCTATGGGTCCCCCGAAGGGTCACTTTAGCGGAGATCTTCTGAGAACTGCTGTTTGATATGTGCGGGTGTGTGGGGTGAGTCCTATGTGGAGGGTGATGAAGTACGTGCAAAGTATTAAAACTGACTAAGGGTCACCAAGGGGTGTGTTTAATGTGACGGTACCCTTGTCAGAATAAAAAACCCGTAGGTTTATGTGTTACCCCAATAGGTGCAATGTGCCAAGGTAACTAGAAGGTCGACATGTTTCGCGCCTAAGTGGTCACATGGATCCTTGGCGCTTCTTCAGGACCGTAAAGCAAAGTGAAGTGAAATGGACATGAGAAGTGAATAAAGAGGTGAATACCCTCTTAGGTTTCAGGGCGGGCCAAAGGACTGTGAACCCTACAGTAAGGCTACAACTAAATAGTTGATACCACTCCTGAACACGACCTAATGAACGAAAGGAGAATTGCTCCAAAGGCTAATAGCGTAGGGTGCCTGCATCTTACTGGGAGTTAAGCTCGGGTGCCGGCTCGTTAGCACCTACCCCATCCATACGCCTGCCCGACCCTCTTTAGCTATTTTACACATTACTGATCCTATGTCTTGTTATCAATTGAATCAGAATGTTGTTACAAGTGGAGATACAGACTAAACTGCCTAAGTTTCTAACCCTGCCATTTTTAATTGTGTATGGCCTTTTTATGTATCATGATTGTTGAGTTTATGTTGTTTTAATGTACTTTTATGATCTCGATGATCAAATAAAGTTAGATGATACAATCCTACTGATGGTATTCATACACGTATTTGGACTTCTGATAGACTTAAGTCTGCCTCATTGTATAAAGAAATTCAACAACCGATATGTTTTAGATTTCAGTCAAAGATGGGATTGAACTATTCTGGTAATCCAACCTACAGTGTTCATGGAACACCATTTTTTCTGATAAAATATGGGCTGACATTTCAAAAGCATTCAAAATTGCTGTAAAATCCTAGACATTGAGCCTCATTTACAGTATGCTAGACAGTCCACCAGGTCATCAGAGAGATGACCTTGCAGAAGGCCAGCTGCCATACTTAGGGCCTGTTTCCGACGTTGCCGGTTTCTCAGCGGGCTAACACTCCAGCGCCCTGCTGCAAGACTGCCAAAGCCCTCCGCCGACTGCCAGATTAGAAGCTTTCTCCTGGTCTGGCTGGCTGGCCCAAGGGTGTTGCCTTTCAAAGGCTCATATGTGAGCCTTCGAAAGGCAGTGCCTTCCTGCATGGCATGGAATGTGAAGTTATGCTGTACTGGAACTGGGGGTGCATGCACACAGGGGGCATACCATGTGCCCCCCTTGCATGCATCCCCTGGCCCTGAGGCAACAGGGGGCCTCCCTGTAGGGCCTCCTTTGTTTCCTCACTGCAACACTTTTCATGGTGGGCTCACCACCATGAAAACTGTGGTGTTGAGGAAACGCGTAATATGCTTGGCGGGCCTCAGACCGTGAACCACCGAATGGGGTTGTGGGATCCCCATCGGCTGCAGCAGTCCTTTGGTAGTCCGACTGCCAAACTCATAATAGGGCGGTCGGACAACTGGTGCGGCGGTTTCCCTCATCGCCACCGCGGCTACGGCGTTCCCTAGGACCACCATAGTCATAATTAGCCCCTTAGTAACCTCAGCAAGGCAGGCAGAGATATCTATGCCTTCAGCAGAGCCTTCATGGGAATACTGCAGACACTGAAGCTTTGCTGAGGTGGCACCATATCTAATGTGCCCACTCAGCACATTTTTAGCAATTAAAAAAAAAAAAAAGTTCCAAAGCAGAAGTTTATTACTGAAAAACAGAAAATAAGTCACACCTCCAAGGAGTTTTCTCCCATTGTGTGTACATATTTTCTTACCTTTCCTGTTCCAGACCCCCAGGCTTTCACTGGCAGTCCCAAGCAGAAAATATTGCTGATGGAATGACTGCTCTCGATAGGGCAGACATTGAAACTGACAGCCGAGTGGCAGACAGGCCATCAGTCAGAGATTTCAAGAGGCTCTGCCGTCAGAAACATGGGGATTCTTCGGAGTCTAAGTCATGAGTGAGGTGAACAGGGCGTCCACGAGGATCACTGACAAAATATCGAGTAACAGAATATTGTGTTCCCAAAATATCGGGACATAAATATCGATGTCAAAAATATCGACATCCTATCTTCATAATGGTAAGTACTAAAATATCGAAGAAAAAATTATAATTGTTAAAAATATCGAAGAACAAAATATTGTTTTTTTTAAATGTATAAAAAATAATGTAAAATAAATTAAATAATACATATAACTTTAAAAAAATTTTTTAGAATTATTAGAAAATTTTAACAATTGTAAGTAATAAACGTAATGTAAAAATAAATTAAACATACATATATAAAATGTAATATATATATTTACTTAATAATATTTAAGAAATAATTATTTTAATAAATTATAAAATGTTAAAAATATATAAAAAATGATAAATACATATATATATACATACACCTGTAACATAAAAATATATATATTATTGATTTAAATATTAAAATATTTATTATTTTTTAAAACTACATTTTACACTACATTGAGTACAACAGTAGAGAAAGTGTTGGATAGCGGAGGTGAATAAATTACTATTCCCACTCCAGCGAGTGCAACAGTAGGGAAAGTGTTGGATAACAGAGGGGTAAAAACTACTATTCCCACTCCTGCGAGTGCAACAGTAGGGAAAGTGTTGGATAGCGTAGGGGTAAAAATTATTATTCCCACTCCAATGAGTGCAACAGTAGGGAAAGTGTTGGATAGTGTAGAGGATAAAATTACTATTCCCACTCTAGGGAGTGCACCAGTAGGGAAAGTGTTGAATAGCGGAGGGGTAAAAATTACTATTCCCACTACAGCGAGTGCAACAGTAGCGAAAGTGTTGGATAGCGTAGGGGTAAAAATTACTATTCCCACTCCAGCGAATGCAGCAGTAGGGAAAGTGTTGGATAGCGGAGGGGAATAATTTACTATTCCCACTCCAATGAATGCAACAGTAGGGAAAGTGTTGGATAGCGGAGGGGAATAATTTACTATTCCCACTCCAATGAGTGCAACAGTAGGGAAAGAGTTGGATAGCGAAGGGGAAAAAATTACTATTCCCACTCCCACAAGTGCAAGAGTAGGGAAAGTGTTGGATAGCGGAGGGGAATAATTTACTATTCCCACTGCAATGAGTGCAACAGTAGGGAAAGTGTTGGATAGCGTAGTGGATAAAATTACTATTCTCACTCCAGGGAGCGCAACAGTAGGGAAAGTGTTGGATAGCGGAGTGGTAAAAATTACTATTCCCACTCCAAAGAATACAACGTTAGAGAAAGTGTTGGATAGCGTAGGAGTAAAAATTACTATTCCCACTCCAGGGAGTGCAACAGTAGGGAAAGTGTTGGATAGCGACGGGGAATAAATTACTATTCCCACTCCAATGAGTGCAACAGGAGGGAAAGTGTTGGATAGCGGAGGGGATAAAACAAAACATTACAGCTATTGAACCTAAATCCCCAAGCAAAATAAAAACAAAACAATTACTAACAATATTTATCAATTAATAAATGAATATTAATGATCAACTAATGATTAATTTATTTAACGTATATTACTTTCAACCCTCTACCCCAATAAACACAAAAACCCACATCTAAAAACATTTACACAATTTCCATAACTAATTTTGCATTAATAAATGAATAACAATTAACAACAAATCATTAATTAATTTAAAAAAAAATTCTTCCCAACATTTACAACTATAAACGCCACAACTCACACATCAAAATTATTCCACAATTAGCATATTTAATATGTAATTAATTAATTAGCATTAATTAACAAATAATTAATTAATTATATATATTTTACCTCCCACTATATTCCCCTATAAATTACACCACCAATGTCGTAAAACATGACACAATTAATAATGAGCCTCACCTCAACCTGGCGACAGCTCAGGGGAGGGGCACCGCTCTCTCCATCGGTACCTCAGACTGTCTTTGATCTGCTACTGGAGGTCTATTTTCTTGTCCTAACCATTTGGTACTTTCTGCCTGTGTCCTGGGCCACATGACTTTGAATATCTTGGCAGCTGGCAATTGTGTATTTCTCCCAGACAGTGGACAAAGGGGATAAGTAGTTGTCAGGACCATCTTGCCAGGATGGATGGGGCAGAGCTGTTCCCTGCCCCATGTATATTTCAAAGGGCTGCCTCCAGCCGACACACACAAAGTAAGCTAAAACCAGTTTTTTGTCATGCCAGATTACTTGGAACCTTGGCATGGGAAGAGAAGAACTTTCCAGAACCAGATGTGGTGGAAGCCAAGATGTCATCCCCACTTCAAAGGCTAACAACAGATATAAAGTTGGACCTCCTGAACCACCTCTTCAGTACACTCCTAGACCTCTGGAAGAATTAAGAAGGGTTGGTTTGAGCTTCAGATGACTTCCCTGCTGCTTGAGGCCTGCCTTTTTCTTCAGACGACTGTCCTGCTGCTACCAGAGATCTACCCTGCTGTTACCAGAGAACTTGTTCCTCAAAGGGTTGCCCTGCTTCTTGAGGCCTACCTTGCAGGTTGAAGGAGAGAGGACCATCTCATTGAACCCAAGACTACCAGAGTAAATCCAAGGGCTAGTTAGATGGCCTCCTGTGTTAGCTATGGGGGCATAAAAAGCTCCAGAGACCTGAACCCTGCACCTGGCCTCTGCTAGAGGGATACCTAACCCCCCAAGTGGACACTTGTTAGAGGTGCTGGTCCTGCCTAACCCTAACTTAAAACAAGTTTCAATAAACAATGAAAGAAGACCTGACAGAAGATGAGGACCTACATGCCATGTTCTTCTCTGTGTGCAACAAAGTATGGGGATACCCTGTGTTCTTCAGAACCTGGGTTAAATATAAGCCTGGGCGGTAAAATCCGCTCCGCTCGCGGAGTTTGCGGATTTTTGGCAACTCCGCGTTCCGCGTAGAACACTGAGTTACCAAAAACTCTGCGATCCGCGGCGTAGCATAGTTTTTCCCTTGTTCGCGCTTTCAAAATGCGTTTTCGCGCACGCAGTAGCGACTTACCGGGATCCCTGCATTCGCTGACGAGTTTTCCTATCCGTACGCGTGCGCCACGAGATTTTGGTAGCCGGCCGCGCAATCCCGCAAGAGTGTGCGATCGCGATCACGTCATTCGGACGCGCCATCGGACATCCGCGTTCGCGAACAGGAAATACGCATTGCGAACGGGCGGGACAAGTGAAAAACAAGCTGGCCGCGCCCATTGGCGACCGCATGGACAAGTTCTCAAGATATTTCCCCCCGAGCACGCAAACAGTGTCCTGAACACGCAATACACGTTCCCGAACAGGAAAAACATATTGCGAACGGGCGGAACAAGCAACTCCGCGTGCTCGCGGAATTCTGCGTAGCTCGCGGAGTTTTTTTACCACTTCGTGGAACTCAGCGTAGCGCGACTACGCGATCTCCGCCCAGGGTTAGTTAAATAGTATATAACATAATGGTTCTGTCAGATATATTTTCAGGAAACATGCTCATTAAAGGAGTCCACCATGTGGATTTTCCCTCAAGGTCAAAACATGTACCAGCCAATCACATATGCACATAGACGAGCAATGAGATTAGTAGAGTATTATTATCTTATCAAAATGTATAACAAAACATCATTGATTAAACATTTAAAAAGAAAGAAGAGATGCTCTGTGTGAAGTGAATAGTAAGTGCTTGGGCGATAAAAGTAATGTTGCTATTGCAGTCAGTCATGTATTATTGGTTTAAACATTTTACAAAAAACTGTCCCATTCTTGAATTTTGAAATCGTGACATCTGTGCATTTACAAATATACACTGACAGACAGTTTCAATGGTACAGAATAAATACAATCATCGATACTTCGCCCCCAAACATGCAATGTGTGATTGAAAACATCAACAAGGGTCTTCATCAGGAGAACATGAGAAATATACCATATGGAGACACCCTAAAGATTAGAAATGAGAATAGCAAATTACTCCTATGTGTAATGGAAACATAACACAATAGTCCGCAATGTTTTCATCAGGCACTCACTGCAGCACAAGAGTGAGAATGTTCAAAAGGTTCCAATAGGTCTACAACTAAATCATCCTCTCCTGCGGCCTGAGTTTCAAAGCAAAACTGTTGAAAATAATATGTTTACAAATTGTAACTTCATAGTTACTGTGTCTAATATAGCTCAAATTACACTGAGAGGTTTATGTTTCACTAACCTCTTTCCCAGATATATGCATGCCACACCAACCTAAGGATAGCTCTATGAGTGTGTCTTCTGTAAATTGAACCATTACATCATATAATGGCCTTCTCCATGGCAGCAAATCCTGTGCAACAGGACCGTGGAGCAACAGTATCTGGCCTCATGGAGCCCTCCTTGGCTATGTCTTGCAGCTTGATGGAGGCTTTTGACTTACAAAAAGTTGTCCAAGTCTGAAGGTAAGAATCTTCACTAAGCCCGACGACGACAGGCTCCCAATCGACTACAACAACCTCTTCATCCTGGAAATCTGACTTTTCCCGCTTGGTGATTTTTTTCGCCAATGTCAACGGCTTTACCGAGACCTCATCCAGTGCTCCCTGGTGATGATGACTTCTCCTCAGACACAGCCTGCAGCCTTACCCCACTGAACTCTACCTTCTCCTGGACTCCTTCAAGGAATTCAAAAGTCCGAAGGTAAACCGACAGCGGGGCCAATCCACGTTGTGTATTTGAACCGTGCTCTATCTCGTCAGCCTTGACTTTTGACTTTGCACCAGGTCTTGTACGACCAGATATCCATGGTTGGCACCTTGATCTTTTAGGTGCTATTTTTCACTAAAAACGTTTAAATTCATAATGCCATTTTAAACTTATTGGATTTAATTTTTTGTTATTTTATTTACAATTTTCTAAATTTTTCTAAATTGGTGTGGGATTTTTGTGTGCTTTCACTCTATTACTGTTTGAGTGCTGCAAAAATACTTCACACATTGCCTCTACGTTAAGCCTGACTGCTTCTGTGCCAAGCTACCAGAGGGTTAACAACAGGTCAATTTAGTGACTTTTGTGGTTCACCATGACAAGGATTGTGATTGCTGCTTGAGTAGGTTTATCACCCCCCAATGAATAACCCAATTTCTTACAATTCCTCAGATATATTCCTTAGAATTCACTCTGGTGTATTTTCATTAGCTAGTGTGTGACACCACTGCTGTCAAGATAAGATTTGAGCTCATTAAAGCTTGAATATTGCTTTGACATTTTTCAGGCCTATTTTGAGACATGAACAGCAAAACCTAATTTGTATACAGTATGCATTAGTGGTAAAATGCATTTTGGCGTCTTTACACACCTGCTACATTTGACACAGAGCTGCATTTAAAATACCTCTCAGGTTTTGGACTTTTGAGTAGATTTAAGGAGGGCGGCATGTTGAATGTAAGCATATGCAAATTTGTCATTGAAGCCTACCAGTATTCCTTCATTGCTTAATGCATTGACACATGATCAGTGCTCAGGGTTCATGCATCCAGATTTACACTTGCTTTATGAACCATATAATGATCAGAAAATCACTGATTTACATATTGAAGGTGTCCATGATGTCTGTCAGGGGTAACTTGTAGGTGACATGAAGAATTCTTTCACTCTTCTTTTTGGTAAATAAAATGAATGATAATCGGGGGCAGAGCCTAGCCAAGCAGCAAGATGGCCAATCATTAGTGGGCTCTGCCAGCTGATTTTAAAATCCGCCAGATATCCTGCTTCAGAAAGCTTCCACATGTCTCCTGATCAGATGGCGGCCTGCCTAAAGAACCACTGGTGTGCTTGGTGGACCCCTTGGTGACAGGTGAGCCTGCTTGGTGACGTGCTGCCTTGTGGCCCACGCTGGGCTCTGGCTACGGCCTGATCAGTGCTGTCATGCCCCAGCCTATATTCTGAGAGGCCTGTGCCCACCTTGGAACTCTAATGAAGGCTACTGAGAGGGACGTTGGGGGGCTGACCCAACCTCTGCGTCACGTAGTCTGGAGTATCTGTGGCCTGGTGGAATCCAGGGCTCTTTTCTGGAATTGTCTGGGACCGCATCCTGACCTTGGTCCGCATCCAACTCATAAGATTAGAGGGAGACTGTGAGGTGAATCGAGTTAGGCCACCTTCCTTGCCCCTGCCATTGAGTCCTGCTGAGCCCTGCCAGGTGCTGGGCCTGGGCCCAGAGATGAAGAGAGAGGCTTACAGTTGAAGAGCGGAGGACATGTGGTGAGTGAGCGGTGTACTGCACCCCATGGATAAATTGCTCTAGCGTGAACCCCTGCCAAAATTGATCTTGCGCAGCTAGTCCTGAGGACTTGACTGTAATCCTGGGGCCACGACAGAGGGTAGGCTGTACTCCCCTGCAGATGACATGTGCCATTGTGGCCTGAGACCCCCGCTGTTCAAGAGGACCCCTGAGGTGGGGGAGAAGATTACACCCTGAGGCACCAGTGGGAAATCGTCAGAACAGCCGAGGCAGGGACTTTCCCCTGACTAACTACATCCTAGCCCAGGGCCTGCTTGTGCCCCTTGCTGTACCGGGATGAGGCGGGCCCAAGGGTCTCACAGGAGTCCACTGACCCACAATCGGCTCAATCTATTTGACCTGCCCCGTACAGCTACTTCAGCAAAGACACTGTAAGTCTGTGCTCTGAAGGTGCATGCTAGCCTTCTTTCTACACCCCAGATCCTGTGCTCACCCAACGTCCATTGCAGAAGTGGTAAAACAGGACTCGGGGCAGTCGAAGCTGACCTTTGAGTGCAAGTCACAAACCTGACACTCATGGGAGGAAGCACCAAACGAGGACCCTCCTGACCTGCTCCGTGGGGACTCTCAGCAAGATAATGACCTCAGAGAACTCCTAGTCGAGGTCAAAACAAGCCTGCGAACCTTTGATGAGAAACTCGATCTCTTGACATGCCGCTTAGACAATATGAAGGAGTAGGTTGACAAACATGAAGACTGCCTAGACCACCTCAAAGCCTGCATGTCAGTTGCAGATGAAACTCAATCCTCCTCCATCAAACAGCTCCTGCAAATGGATAAAGTGTTTGAACCCATCAAATCAAAGAACGAAGATTTAGAAGCACGCTCTCGATGCAACAACCTTCGTATCACAGGGGTGTCGGAGTCCACAGCCATCGACAAAATGGAAGACTATGTCGAATCCATAATCTGCACACTCTTCAGTGAAGCTCTATCTCTGGTCTTTATATGGAGGGTGCTCATTGCTCCCTCGGGCCACATCCCTCCCCGGGATCCCGTGCTGGCCCTATAGTCGCTAGACTACTCAAGTACAGGGATCAGGAGACTGTCCTGCACATGGTCGGGGAGTGCCATTAAGTACAATACTAGGGTAATGCAGTTTCATTCTACCCAGACTTTACATTTACAGTACAAAATGCCCAGCAGGAGTTCCTACCAGCCAAGAGAATCCTCCAAAAGACCGAGATCCAGCTAAACTGCGCATTCCCCATGAGGGGAAACCCCACTACTTTATGGACGTAAAGGCTGCCCTCAAGTTTGCAAAACACATTACCACTGGGAGGGCATCACCCCGGACATCCCTGCGGAGCCAGGAATAATTCCACCTCAGCGATAATGATTGATTCTGTGCAACCAGGGAGGCCCTGGGATGCCGTCTGTGGGGCCAAGCTTTCCCTGCCCAGCGGGGGCTGAACTAGTGCTCCCAGATGACAAAGCTGCACAACAGGTGTTCATACATAATTTTCTGGCTTCCATAGTCATTGACCTGGACAAACTACACTGGAAGACCCTAACTCACTTTGGGAGTCTCTGGTCACCCTCAGAGATGATTCCCATATCATCAGAATGTTTATGGGATGGGTGTAGGCGTGGGGGGTGGGATTGTTGCTCTCAACCATGTTTGGGGATTAGAGTGGGTGGGTTTTGTTTGTGTTTCACTGTTTAATGTTTTTCTCTCCCTCCATCAAGTCTTCTGCATGGCCGCACAGTACGCCGTTGTTCGTCCCAGTGGTAGACCACCATAGGCCCTCCCTCACAATGCCCCAACATCCCTTACACACACTGCCATGACCACCACTCAATGTCTGATTTGAAACATCCAAGGGCTCAATGACCGTAGAAAGGACCAACAGGTCCATGCTTACCTCAACAGGCCCCCGCATAGACATTTGTTATCTCCAGGAATTCCTTCTAACACTGCATACAGCTGGAGGCTCCATGCGGGCTGCTGTGGAGATGTGTGTTCATCCCTATACTCAAGGGGAGTAGCACAAAGGCACACCATCACACTTGAGTGATGATAAAGGGTGATACATACTACTTGCTGGCACATTACACAGACACCCTGTTATACTAGTCACAATCTATGGCCTGAACGGTTGTATGTTGGAACAACGAGTTCCCCAACCACTACTTCCCTAATAATGAGGTCGCAACCACGACCTTGTCTAAACCACGATTTTTTTTACCACGCATTCCTTTACCACGATTTTTCGTGGTAAAGGAATGCGTGTTAAAAAAAATGCTTTCCAACTAGTACCCCGATCCTCCCACCCCTTAAAAACGAATTCCCCCCAGCCTAAAAGTAAACACGATCACCCACACACACTAAACTAATTCCCTCCCACCCTAAAAATATACTCGATCACCAACACATCCTTAAACCAAACACGATCACGCACACCCCCAAAAAACTAACCCAAAACCCCTAAAAACTAACCCCAAACCCCCCAACCCTTGCATACTAACACCAATCTCCCCCGCCCTCCTAAATCTAATTCCCCCACTCTAAAAATAAACACGATCACCCACAAACCCTAATAGCTAATTCCCCCTTCCCTAATATTATACACGATCACCCACACACCCTAAAAACAAACACCATTTTAACTAATTCCCCCACCTTAAAACTAAACCCCAAACCCCTAAAAACTAAACCTAAACCCCCACCACCCTTACCTGTTCCTCGACGATCTCCTCTGCGACGCTCCTCGGAACTCCGCCCTGCCCGAACACTAGACCGAATCAGCCTTAACCACGCACATGCGTGGTTAAGGCTGAGTCGTTGTTCGGGCAGGGCGGAGTTCCGCTTTCGTGACTCCGGAACTCGTTGTTCCGGAGTCGTTGTTCAAGATGTTTCCCGGCCTGAACACAGACAGCCCCAACTTTTTCTCTGAGGTCTGAAAGTTGATTGAAAGCCTGGGCCCAGGACCATCCTGTGGGTGGAAACTTTAATGTCATACTAGACGATCGGCTAGACTGATCGGGTGCCTCTAGATGCCCAAATCCAAATGCTGCATCTCAACTCAACATGCTCATACAAGACAACTACCTAAGTGACATCTGGCGGCTCACACATGAGACTAGCATAGAGGGCACCTGTGTCACAGCCTTTCACAACGCATGGTCACATATTTGATTTGATTTCTTATAAAGCACAATTGAATGCCCTGAGACGTCATGGAGCTGAGTCATAAGGTAAGAAAAAAGACCACCGCCATTTGTTCCTAAAGAGCCAAGTCTTTAAAGACATATGAAACCTAACAAGAGAGGGAGCATTTTTTATTTCAAGAGGAAGCATATTCCAGTACCATGTGGTGCAGACCACAAAACTCCTACCTCCCCATGAGGAAAGTTTATAAGATGGCACGCCAGTTTTCGAGCTGAACTGGAACGAAGTGTCCTCTCTGGGACATACCATCTAAGTTTCATTCTCAGATAGGCTGGACCTGATCCCTGAAGCACTTTATATGTAATACAGAGAGCCTTGAACACTATCTGCTTTTGAATAGGGAGCCAATGTAGACTCAATAGGGCCTGAAAGGCAGACTGGGATCTCAGAAATTTCATCAGCAGCCTAGCTGCTGAATTATGGAGAAACTGGTGTTTGTTAAAGGCAACTTTAGGTAAATTTTAAGAAAGGCCATTACAATAGGGCCCCTTGCCTAGTGACACTTAATTATTGCATCTCTCTTCCTTCACAGCCTTGAGAAAGCCCTGGCTCAACTTGCCACATAGGGCGAAACACGTGTCGGCTGTTCGTTTCTTTGAAAACTGTCTATAAAATAAGTCAAAAGAGTGAAATGGATTTATAAAGCAATAAATGAAAATAAAAGAACTACTTTCACTCAAATCAATTTGGATTACTATGTTGTGTCTTAAAAGAGGAATCATCCTACTGCTTTAAAAAAAGAAGAGAGGAACATATGCTTACACCCTTACTCCATTACAATAGTCCATTCTGGACACCACAAGGGCCAAAAACACTCTCTTCAGCAAGTTACGTCGGAGAAACTGAGCTATCTTCCTAATTATGCAGAGCAAATAAAAAGAGTGAGTCTGTCATCAATCAGTATTCCAGATTTTTACTTTTTTAACTGGTACAGGAAGTGGACCCAGTTCATCTGGCTACCAAGATGGGTTACAGGAAGAAACATTATTTCCAAAGAGGGTAACTTCTGTTTTTGAGGAGTTCAACTTAAGACAGTTGTTATCCATCCAGATGCTGACTTCCCTCATACAGTTACGAAAAGTCTCGTTCAAGTCAGGGCCTATACTGGAAAGTGACGCCACGATCTGGTTGTCATCAGCATATGATACCAGCGACAAACCGAAAGATTTTACAAGAGCCGCAAAAGGGGTAACATAGATGTTGAACAGTGTTGGACTTAACGATGAACCCTGGGGCACACCACATGGCAAAGAGAAGGGTTGAGATGAAAATTCCATCAGGGTCACCATTTGTGTTCAATTGGCCAAAAAAGATCTAAATAAGGAAAGAGCCACACCATCTATCCCCAGACATTCTAACCGATCAATCAGAATGCCAAGGTTGACCGTGTCAAAGGCCGGGGTCAAGTCTAGTAAAATAAGGGCTGCATTGCCCCCTCTATCTACTGTAGCCCTAATCATCTCAGTGGCAACGATAAGGGCTGATTCCGTAGAGTGTCCCATATGGAAAATGAATTGGGAGTCATCCAACAGGTAATTGTTTTCCAATAATGTTGCTAATTGAGAATTCATTTCCTTCTCAATTAACTTAGCTGGAAATGGAAGCCTAGAAATAGATCTATAGCTGTTAGGGTCCAAAATTTTCAAGCGCGGTTCCTTGAGCGATGTCAGAATAGAAGTACATTTCCACACCTAAGGAAAAAGACCTGCCCTGAACATTGCATTAAAAATAGTTGTCAATTGTGAGGCTGCCGAATCAGGAATAAGCTGCATGATCTTGGGAGGGCAGGGATTGTTGGTGTAGGAAAGTAGTATCTGCTTTTATGGTTACCCCCACTTTTTGCCTGGTGCTCTGCAGTTTCTGACTAGTCTGACTGGGATCCTGCTAATCAGGGCCCCGGTCTCTGTGCTTTCTCCCCTAAATTGGTTATGGTAAGTACTTAGGTACCTCCCAGATTGGATTCTGGTGTGACCTATCAGTCCCTAGTATATGGTACTAAGGTACCCAGGGCATAGGTACACCAGGGGTCTCCCGTGGGCTGAAGCATGTATTATGCAACCCATGGGAGACCACTCAAACTGTACCTTCAGGCCTGCCAATGCAGCCTGTGTAAGCTGGTGCTAGCACCACTTATGAAAGATATAGGTCTCCCTACATCTAAAGTCACTGCACTTAAAACCTATAAGTCACCTCTAAAGCAGGTCTTTCAATCCTGAAGGCAGGGTGCTTGGTTCTAAGTGTGAGGGTGCCCCTGCATGAGCAGGACATGCCTACAACCTTTGGAGTCTATTCTCCCGGGTTGTAAGTGCATCAGCCATTACGATATATGGAGCGGCCGGGCGTCATTACGCGATGACCATCTCTAATCTGGCTGTAACAAACCC
This sequence comes from Calotriton arnoldi, assembly GCA_963921515.1. NCBI lineage: Eukaryota > Metazoa > Chordata > Amphibia > Caudata > Salamandridae > Calotriton > Calotriton arnoldi. The sequence goes on along the minus strand of CAWUFW010007333.1, from coordinate 883,398 downwards.
TATCATGTTTGGTATCAAACATGGTGGATTCATACCCCCACACCTTAAACGCTGTGAAAGGTATGATTCCATGCACTGTAAAGCTCCTCCGGGAGGCCCTCAGTGCTCCCGGTACCAGTCTTCTAGACCCGGACAGCATAACATGGCTGTAGCCGACCAGAGACACGATTCTGCCCTCCTGCTGCTGAGCCAGGCTCAAGCAGGGGAAGGCAGAACAATAGGTATCCTGTCACAGGGAGGTGTGACCACCTCCCAGACAGGGCTTAGTGTATTGGGGAATGGTGGGAGCGCTTGCAGCGCCACTCAATCTGCTTGTAGGGCACATTTGGTGCCCTCCTGGCATAGTCCAGTTCAAACCATCTCAGGGAGCCGTTGGCTCCCACTTTGGCGCGAAACTGAACAAAGGACATGGGAGTATCCTCCCGACTGTCTGACCCCTCCCCTGGGAGGGAACCCTGATTCACCCCAACCCTCTCACTAGAGTACCTAAGGGCTTACCTGAAGATGGGTCCCCAGATTCGTCATGGGACAAGATTCATTTTGAGATACCACTTCTTCTTCGACTGTCTGGGCACTCTGGACTTCGCTGGACTTCGCTCTGGGCAACAAGGCTGCAACTGGGAAAACTCTGGCTGCTCCTAATCTCGTTGCTCTGCTCTTCCACTGCAACAACCGTGCCTGTGCTCCATACAGGAACCTTCCAAGGCCTGTGGGCATCCAAGACACCTGAAGGAATCTCCCTTGAAATGAAGAAGTCACTTCCCTGCATCTGCAGGCACTGCAACTGCTGATCCTGGGCCCCCACGAACTCTGAAAGGCTTAGTAATACAGGTTGTGGTTCTTCGCATCCCTTGATGCCTGTCCTGCCCTCTCACCAAGTTTGAGGCCAGTATCCCTCGTCGGAGCTGCAGGAACCGAACCCCTGAGCACCGCGTTGACTTGCCATTGCTAAGGCTTGTTGGCTTCCTTCCATCATGAACTGCAGGCTCCTAGTAGCCCCCACCTCAAGCACCTCCAGTGACCAAGATCTTCGTCCTCACTGAAATCACTTGCATCGTGGGCTTGCTTCTTTGGTGAGCTGCTCGAGGCCCTCTTGCGACTCCAGTGACTCCGGTCTGTGGGTCCTTTTGAGGGTCATCTTTGAATTCTGTGGGCTCCCCTGATTGCTCAGGGCCTGCCTTGACTCCCCTGCTTGTGGTGAGTCACATGGACCTTGCTGGTCCTGACACAGCACCTTCTTTGCTTTCCATGTTGTTTGCAGTTACCAAGGTTTGTTGGTGCCCTCGACGGACACCGACCCCTCAACTCTCGACATCCAACGTGGGTCAGCTAGTGAATGACTCTTGGTCTTCCACAGCATTGCCTGGTCCTCACAGTTGCAGGTCCAAGGTCACCGTCATCTCTCCTGCACCACCCGACAATGGTGGGCATTCGTCTTCCATGCGTCCTGGTGGCATAGACTCTGTCCCCTCTGCTTGCAGTTACTTCTCAACTTGAATCCACCTTTGGGTTCCACTGCACACTTTCACCTTCTCCAGCAGCATAGAGTTTGACGCCACTTCACACCTATGCACTCGGCTTCGCTGGTGTAGGTAGCCTGGTTCCTAAGGTATACGCGGGTGGGGTGGCTCTCCAACCTTCTGTCTTCCACGGGGTTTCTTCAGGGTCCACTGGGAAGGGTCCTTCTTCTTTAAAATTGCAACAGCGACTTACCCATAGACTCGCGTTGAACCCGCGGTCGTGTTCCCACTGTGCACATGGCCCCCGTGGGGCTCCTGATTGCTTACCTCGGTGGTTCCTTGGGTCCCCGGCACTTTTACGTCTTCTGGGTATAGTCTTGACTCAAGTCATGGTTCGCATACCACTATTTAAGTATATGGTTTGGTCTCCCACTGGTGACCACTGTGTTATTCGTGCTACTTTCCTGTTTCTATTGAAAAGTATTGTATGCAATGTGTATATCTCCTGCTAGGAGATATCTGTGTGTGTTAGTGAGTGTCTTATAATAAATACATATTTTCATGAATACACTGTGTGGTTCTTTTTCACTAAATCTATACCTATAAGATTATGCTCTGGTGAAACAAGCTGCTTTACACTCCTTCTGGACTAAGCCTGAAAGCTGCTCTCCACAGATATCACTTAGAGAGCTTTCTAGGGTTGTCTAAGATCACTAAAATCACAATAAGGTTTGTCTGGATTGGTGCAGTGTGCCCACTTACAGAAGTGTGCATCATATACCAAGCCAGCTTCTCACAGATGGGAGATCCTGATTTGGTGGTAGGAACTGTCTGTTGAGCTTGGTCCTCTGAGAGAGATTTAAATTCTCTAAAAAGACTCCTATTTTTTATCCTGACGTGAATGTCCTTGGCAGGCTGAGGCATGGATATGTTAGAGGAGGATCTGTTAAAAATAACCTCTACTTTGTTCTGAAATTATTCGGCTAGGAAGTCACAAAAGTTCTGATTGGCAGATATATTGATTATTGGCTGCTATGACATGACTCACATACCTGGGCCATCTCAGTGGCACACCTGCCTCACACCCTCTCAGACCGCGCACCCATTCTCGCCCTGCCACAGTGTCTGCCCTCTCGGTGCACTCTAAGACGTGGTCTTCCATGTTGAGGTCGGCTGCGTGACCATAGACTACTTCACCATCAATGAGGGATCCATGACCTCCCAATGAACACTATGGGAAATTAAGGTGGTCATCCGTGGCACATTTGTCGTGAAGCAATCGGGTATCCTCAAGGCGATATGAGGGCAACTCACCAAGCTGGAAAGGTACCTCCGCTCCCTATAACTAGACTACTATACCTCAAAAATCAACACCACTATGGCTGATATATGGGGGAAAATCACTGAGTTCGACAAGGAGGCCTCAAGAAAGATTAAATCTCTCAGCTGAGAGGCAACGGTGCACCGATGTGGGGAGGGCGACCACCCAGGCAAAACTTTAGCTGGCATGCTTTGCAAGCCCCATGAATCTGAATACGCAATGGGGCTCCTGGATGAAAGGGAAGAGTACCATACTACCCCTAAAGGGCTCATGCAAATAATGGCCTCCTTCTACTCTAAGCTATATGAGGTCACGCTGGTACATGAAGCGTTGGAGCAGGATGTGTACCTGGATTCCAACCAGCTACTATGGTTGGACCAGGCACATCGGGCATACCTAGACTCCCCTTTTACCGTGGAGAAGATTGAGCAGGTCATTCGGAGCCTCCCAAGCAACAAAATGCCAGGGCTAGATGGCCTGACCACCACCTTTTACAAATAATTCACTACCATACTAGCTCATTATTTACTTGCAATGTATGAGGACTCTCAGACAATGGGGGCCTGCCACGTTCCATGCGAGAAGTGGCCATAGTGTCCCTAATAAAACCAGATAAGCCGGTGGACCAATGTTCCTCCTACCGGCCGCTCTTAATGAGTAATGTTGACAACAAAATCTTTGCCAAATTGATAGCAGACCGCCTCCTTCTTCTAATGCTCACTATTGTGCGACCGGATCAATCTGGCTTTGTCCCGGGCTGGTCCACCTCACACAACCTCTGCACGATATTCACCCTCATGCACACCCTGGACCCTCAGCTTGACACTGCTGTCACACTTCTGGGTGCCACAAGTGCATTTGACTTCCTCGAATGGCCGTATCTGTTCTGGTTACTCACACGACTTGGTCTCAGTCCCCAATTTATCTGACAGATCCAGCTTTTATTCTCCCCCTGCCCTACTGCATGTATCTGACTTAATGGTATGTTGTCTGACCCCTTCCTGATCACTCGCAGGACACACCAGCAGTGCCCACTATCCCCATTCTTGTTTGCCGTGGCGATGGAGACCCTCGCAGCCTTATTACAGCAGCATCACACCCACCGCCGCCTTGGATTCACAGCCAGGGGTCTGGTGGTATTGATGTATACAGATGACGTGACCCTCTACCTTCAGAAACTGTGGGATGACTTTGCCCCAGTAATCCCCAAGGTCAAATGCTTCAAGAGATCCTGGTTAGCTGGGCCAAGTCCACACTTTTCCCACTCACCAACTGCACACAGCCTTTCCCATCATAATACCCGGTGCAGGGGCCCTCTGACCCAGTCTGGTACTTGGGCATCTGGCTCAGCCGAGATTCAGATGAACACTGGAGTGCCAATTATGGCCATGCAATAGCGTGGCTGGAGGATAGGGTCCCGATTTGGTCTCTTCTGCCTCTATCCGTGATGGACGCATAGCAATTGCAAAAATGGTCAAACTACCTAAGTTCTTATACCTTTTTTCAAACATACCTCTTCTACTCACTGCTCAATTCCTGCACAGACTGTGCTCCAGCACTGTAATACTGATCTGGGCTGGCAGACAGCCCAGGATTTTATGGGAAACACTCACCTTACCTATTGAGGCAGTGGGGACTGGGAGTGCCTGATATGGCTCTTTATGCGCTCTGCACCCAGGCACAATACATCCACTTCTGTTTTTACCCCATGCAATTCTAGCCATACATGGCTATTGAGGTGGACCATGTGGTGTCTTGCCCCCTGGTCACAGTGCTCTATGCACCCTACCAACCACTTCAGGTTGTGATAGACATGGTGGATTGTGTGCCTTGCGTGTGGAAAGGCATGGGACGGCATGCCAGACTGCCATACCTCTACGTTCCTTCCATGCCGATTGGGAACAACCCCCTCCTGCCGCCCTAACAAGAGGAGGGTGCCAGAGCAAGGGCAGATGGGTATGATCTCGTAACATTTGCTGACTTGTACCCGGAAGACCACTTTATACCCATGTTTATGGCCACTGGAACAGCACATCCTACGGCGCTTGAGATCCTACTCTACCATCAACTTCGTGCCACCTGCTGTGAGATACATGACACCTTCCTCATGCCCCCTCTCTCACTACAAACTCTAGAGCCCATCCTCACTTTCCCCTCACCGTGTAAATTGGTCAATCACCTCTACTCTATTATGTAAGACAGGGCACCCATCTGGATACCGGCATTATGAATGGCCTGGTGTAGTAGACCCCCTTGGGTAAAGAATCCAGACGAGGCAAGAAGATAACTCACAAGTTGTGGTTTATTCATAGAAAGGACCCACGACCTCCAGCTTTAACAACACAGCAATACTAACTCTATAATTCTAACACTGGCATAACACTACATTCTACATTCTACTTCTAAGTTCTACATTAAAGGAACATGCCACTAAAACACGAAGTATAATAACACACTTACCATACTACACCTGGGCAACAGACACTGACCACCCCCCATCACAGATGCTCAGTGATCTTACTGCTGCTGACAGATGGCAGTTCCTCCACCAGCTCTATGGCTCTCTGATGCAGCTGCTTTGCAAGGGCCTGGTGGCAGACGCGCATTTTCTTCACTGGGCAGCCCCATAGGCCTTCTTCCTCCACCTTGCATGTGAGTGTCCATGAGTAGCCGATTTCTGGGTCAAGGTACTCTCTGTCATACAGACCATCACAGGCCACTCCCTACCACAGACTCCCTTAGTCGGCCTATTTTGTTATGTAAAGGATGTCCCACACAGGGACCAGCGACTAACAGCCCTGCTACTATTCGTGGCCAAACACAGAGTGGCCATGCACTGGTGTAGAAGGCTTGCCCCCACCACAGAGGCCTGGTTGTAAAATGTGACATACAGCCAGGAGCAATTATCCAACTACTGGGAACTAATGCCATCACGTAGCCGCCCCAAGGACATTTGGGAACCTCTACTAACTTTTCTCAGACAAAGAGACTCGCCCCCCTGCCAGAAGCCTGGGACCCCAATTCCGGAGGAACCCCTCCTTCTCAGGCCATTAAGTGCGACTGACTCCAGGGCCATGAGGAACTCTGTACAATCACACCTCAATGCACGCAAAACGATTGCTGGTAGCCTTGTGGTTGCACGCTCACATGACTGAAGGTCAGAGTACAGTGTTTACTAATTTTCTGGAAGGTTAAGTTGCCATTGCAGTATGAGGGGACCTCCACAGATGGGCCAATGTGTCATATACTACTGTACTCGTGATTGACCTGTGCTGTGCCCCCTTCTCCCTTCCCCTCCCGTTTGCTGATGTTGTAGCAATGTGTTCATTATCAAATGTTACTAAAGAAAGTTGTGAAAAATTGAAAAAAGAAAAAAAAATTAACAATAATCTTTCAACTTCTGCATGCAGTTATTCTTTGTGTGCCACAGTGCGCAAAGACAATAAACGAAAAAAAATGTAGGGGCATATCATCAAGACACATATCGCCGCTTTTTCGGCACATAGCGCCGAAAAAGCGGCGATTCAAATATCGCACAATCATCAAGGCGGCGCTAACATGCATTAGCGCATGTTAGCTGCCGTTTTCCGAACGCCTCGCCTTGCATCGCTAATTAATTGCAAAGTAGGCGTTCCTCACATAGAATCCATGTAAAACATCGCTGACACATCATCGCGAGATTTACAAGGATGCCCCAGAGCCGCAAAGCGCCGATAATAGTTGCGCTAATGCCCCTTAATGCTGGATCCTAACGTCTGGTATTTTCTTGACTACCCTATGTGTACTATTGGAGGTGGATTCTAGGGTTGAGGCCACAGGGCCCTATCAGCAAGCTCATCTCCAATTCTGCTGGATTATCGCTGGTTTTCCAGCGATGTCGCCCCATATTGCCGGCTATCGCTGGGAATATTATCGCCAAAGCGCTAAGCCTGGCGATAATTTCCTGCGATAGCTGGCGTTAGTGCAAAACGCGCTAAGCGCGTTCATCGCTGAGGCTTGCTAATATGCCCCGTAATTTGTTGGTTTCTTTCCCAACATTTTCTTTAAATACAACTGTAGTGTTATCCTTTGTATCACTCCTACCTATTATTCATAAATGATTTATTGTTTTCGCCGTAATTATACAGTAAGCAGGCCCAGGTACAGAGTGGAAGCAGGGAAGTCTTTGCGATGTCAGAACATTATTGTTCTATGGTGACAGTACTGCTCTGACATCATGTTTTTGATGGGAAGATAATGGGTATCTCTTTGTGTTAGCTGAACACATTCCAACGGTATTTCGGTATTCCTGAAAATCTAACTTTGCAGTTTAGAAAATGATTATCTCAACTTAAAAGTGTAACTTACAGTGCGATCTAGTTCTAATATCAGACTCATGATTGTACCTTTCCATTCCTTGTATTCACTTGGTGTAAATACCTGCTTTCGGTAAGCAAGAAAGTGCCATTTATAGCGCTTCATTATGGAAAGAAGAGAAACTACTTACCAGATTGCCTGTGGTAAATGCATTACAGCCAGTTTATTGTCAACGGAAAGAAGACCCTCTAAAAATCACACTATTTACTTCTGAAAATAAAACCACTTCTGAGCTGGTCTGAAATTATTTCAAAACAACAGAAAACAAGCACTACTTGAAGTGTAGGGTCGGTATCAGCTAGATTGTGAAGGGGCAATGTTTTTGTCTGGTGTATGCATGCATATCATCTAAGAAATGTCATTTGACATAAATATTCTGTCCTAAATATCATTTACAAAAATATTGGCCCATTAGATGTAGATTTTCTATCAGTCAACTCTAAATGTCGATATTTTGCATATGATATTTTGAACTCAATATTTATGTCAGGCGATATTCTGACAATATTTTAGTACCATACCCTTTTGGCCTCAGGGCTGCTGCTGTACCTTTGATTTGCAATTTTGTTTCTTGTGGAGGTATTTTTTACTGCAGTGGTAATCTGATGATAAACAATAATGTTGCCTTAGATGCTGAAAAACAGTGATTGATGGTGATAATAAACAGTAATTTTCACTCCTAACCAGTAGGGGCTGGTCACTTTGTTTGATGGGGCTTCGTCCACCCAAGTTCCTAAATCATAATTTTTTTATTACTGTTATAATGATTATTCTAATATTGAAACAATTAGCACTGCCTGGTTGGCTGTCACTCTCTGACACTCGGTGGAAGAAAGGTCAGACAGCCAGGCACATTTCACAGGCAAATACACTAGTGTGTATGCACACTCATCATAATTTCTTGGGCTAAGCCAGATTTTACCTTGTTGTAGCACCGGGCTACCTTTCTTCAGTGCCTTCTGACACACCCCTAGATGATACACAGCAAGCATAGCCTTCTACGGTGTCATCACTTGTTTTTAGCTGCAGCCTTGTAATGCCCAAGGTTGCACTGAGGTTCATCTCCCCACTTGTTACTACCACCTCAACGGAGAGTGAGGGGGCGCCAGCCATCTTTACTGATCCCAGCACACCCTGTGTCGAGATGGGAATGGGTAGGGTCACAGAAGCAAGAGACTGTGTAGGAGTCAAGAGGGTGAACCTGTTGGTGTCCATGTGATCTGACATCACCTCAGCAGAGTCTTGGGATTAGAGATATAAACCTCTAGACTCTGTCCCGTAACTAGTAATGATGGATACCTTCCACATCAAGCAAAAAGTGACAGTTGTCCCACCCCAGAAGTCATGTCACTTCAATACCGGGTCTTTCGGGCCCTGGGGGCCCTCCCCACCAGTGACATCAGTTCCGGGGGTCCCTTGACCGTGTTGGGTCATGTGTGTTGTGACATCAGCCTGGTCACATGGTAGTAATGTGCTCATGGTTCTACCATGTGGTTAAGATGTTATCATAACAGGTACGGACCCCATTGCCCTGTGTCTAGGGTGTTTCCACAGGTAAAATTGCAACACTAACGGGGTGCACAATATGTGACTCTCTAACAAAGCAAGCCCAGGCATGTTCAGACAGCCGCACTCGTGAATTATTGATGAGCTAGATGGAGGGCTCCTCAACGAGAGGCTCAGGAAATACACAGACCGAACCCCCAGACCCACTGTCTCCCTAAGCTATATGTCTTATCTTGGACAGTGCATATTTGACTTAAACAGCTCTCTTGTTAGAAACGTCTAGAAAAATTCATAATTGAATCAAGACTGAGATGAAATGGAACCAAATTACTCCGATGGCTGCTACTCATCCTCCCCAAAGTGGTCCCATTGCATAGTTAGCAAGATCTACTAAGTATAAAAAGCCATCCCAAGGCCACAAATACAATCAGAAGCAGCCATCTGCTTTGAAATGGAACCCAAATGCAGATAGCTGCTCCCCCTCACCAAAGTGGACCGGTCACATAATTAGCAAGCTCTACTAAGTATACAATGCCCTCCCAAGGCCACACACAAACAGAAGCAGCCATCTGCTTTGAAATGGAACCCAAACGCAGATGGCTGCTCCTCCTCCCAAAAGTGGGCCCATGTATAATTAACAAGCTCTACTAAGTATAAAATGCCGCCCCAAGGCCACAACACATTCACACACACACACACACACACACACACACACACACACACAATCAGAAGCAGCCACAAAATGCTTATTTTAAGTCTGTGCACAGATGGGCCCAAGCAACATGGAGAAAAGCTTCAAGCTGAATTGTGGGGAGCAACTTGTCGATACAGGACAACTTCTGCTGCAGGTAAAAACAAGGATAGCTTATATCATTTAAAATATTTTTCCATTCAATGTGTTGCATTGGAAAGCCCAGTTTCTGCTTTTAATGGCCTGAAATGTCTGCTTTTATTTATGGTTTGGAAAAAAAAAACGTGTCAGCTTGTAGTAGTGAAATCGTAAAAGTGTTACAGTGTCCCCCCAAAGCCGGTTGATGCAACGTTCAGAATAAAAAGCTAATGGGTGCAATTCTGTGTTGCTTACTTTCCAATATGTGGAGATGGTCTGTACCAGTCCCATATAAAACTATACATGTCAACAAGACAGCCCCTGGTAATATCCTGTAATTATTAAATGTGTGTGTACAATAGGGGTGTCAGAGGGACAGCTATTTCTTTTAACTGCGAGGGCTCAAGGTCCACTGTTGCGGTTTAGGGAATTGTAGCTGAAGCATGTTGTTTGTTTCATTGTATTGCATTTGCTTAGGAGGCTGCAGGCTGCATGGAAATTTACCTTTGCAAAATGTATAAAATATAATCTGTTGCTTGCCAGGGGTTTGCTAGGGTATTGCCAGGGGTTAAAGGTCTGCAGCAGGCTTTGAACCGGCCTGCAATGCAGGCTGCGACAGGCCACAGCCTGAGGCGTTGGTTGTTACAAAGTCCTCAGTGCAGCAGTAAACAGGATAGGAACATGGGGGCTGAACGGTGAGGGTTGAGGAAGAGCAAGTTCTATAGTCAGAGTTGAGCTTGTTTAAAGAGTTGGAGAGAATGTGGTTTAGAAACAGAGCCATGTATACAACATCCCCAAACAGCTGCATCTGTAAGGATGTAAAAAATGAAAGGGCTGTGTTATTTTATTTTATGTGCAGAAGACTCTTGCTCTTTAATATTTACTTGTAAATGTTTAATGGTCTTGTAATAGTACATATTGTTCTGAGGTAAAATTGTGTTGACCTTGAATATGCTTAGTGCAATTCTGTAAGAGGGTTTAAAGCTCTAACGCAGCCCATGGGCTTTGATGTCTGAAACGTTTAGTGCAGTTTGAAAGCCCCAGCTTTAATTAGCCTTGGGTCTATGCAGTTTGCTAAGAATACCAGTTCTAGCAACTGTAAAAGATATGTAAAAGTGAGTGTGAGAGAGCGAGAGAGAGAGTGTGTGTGTGTCTGTGTAAAACATGGCTGTCAGTTGGACTTCTATTTTTTTTATCTGAGAATCTCAAAGCCCCTGTTGTGACTTGCTTTACAAAGAAAAAAGGTTTAGCGCTTCAGTCGCTGAGGCTCCAGGCCCCGTGGAAATCAGCATTTGCAAAAATGTACAATTAAAATCTATTGCTTAAACCATGGGTTTGCCAGGGGTTAAAGGTCTGCATCAGGCTTTGGAACATGTTTACAAAGCCCTGAGCGACAGGCCGGGAAGGAGGTGCTGTGGGGTGGGGGGGGAAGGATTTAGCATGACAGAGGGCATGGCAGAGAGGGAGGGGGGAGTAGGTTCTATAGTCAGTGTTGAGATAGTTCAAAGGGTTGGAGCAAATGTGGTTTAGAAACTGAGCCATGTATACACCATCTTCGACATGGGCTACTGTAAGGATTTTAAAAACAAATGAAAAGGTTGTGATGGTTTATTTTTTCACAGAGGACTCCAGCTCCTGAATATTTACTTGTAAATGTTTAATGGTCTGTGTAATAGCACAAATTAGCTGAGGTAAAATGTGCATATTCACACTTTGCTAAACTGTGATGTGGTTAATTTGAATAGGCTTTGGCTCAATTCTGTAAGAGGACTAAATACCTAGTGCAGCCCTCAGGGCAAAGAGGCCAGGACTGTTTAGCGCCATTTCAGAGCCCCTGCTTTATTTTAAACCTACTGGCTCTGCAGCTTGTTAAGAATGCCAGTTCCAACAGCTGTAAATAATATTATTATATTGTGAACAACATGTCTAGAAGTTTCTTTAAATTACACAATCAACTAGGATAGGCAATGTTTGTTAGAGCAGTTTTAAATCAAATTTGTCTGCTCTGCACACAGGTTCTACCAGAATTATCATGGAGCGATATGAAAACAGTTGAATTTAAGCAAGGTACAGATATTTAGAGTGCTATAGTTCTGAGACTTTTGCTAATCTTATTGTCTCAACAGCGCAGACTTAAAAAAAAAAGAATATTCTTGTGTATGTGTTTTACAGGTTATGAGGCGGAAGTGCAGCTAGCAATTAAAGAGCTAAAACAAATCTTAGGTTCTAAAGATGCATCGGACAGCATCCAGCATAATCCTGCAATTACAGGTGAATAAAGGGATGGCCTTGTTGTATAAAGGATGTGTAATGATTAGCCGTACAGTCCAAAACCCCCCAAAATTCCATCATGCCCTCAGAGAGTGTGCTAAATCAGTGTATTATATTGGAAATGTGACAGTAATTTGTTTTCTTCACAGTTCCACTGCAAGCAGATTATTATGCCAAACCTCAGCAAAAGGTAGACCCCCAAGCAAAAGTGCTGGCCAGAGCCTCAACGAGTAATTCAAAAAATGGACCAGCTACAAAGAAAGGGGCCAAGCAGGTGTATTTTACAAAATGTAGCACCAAAAGAACCCTAATGTATTTTTGTCTCAAGCATCGTGTTCTTCCAGCATCTTGTGAGGGCTATAAAAAATGTTAACAATAGTTAGAAAGGTGGTTACAATCCTAAGGTTGTAAAGAGCCGTTCAGTCTTTTTTTTTTTTTTACTAACGTGTATTATTTTTTGTTTCCATTGTAGAGCCAACACAAAAGACCGGCACCAGAGTACCACAAAAGGTTAAGCTTACATCAATGCCGCTAAAGGACATCACACAGATCTATCAAAACAGCCCTACTCCAGCAACCGGTGAGAGATGCACAGTGCATCAAAACAAACCATGCATGGACTCTGGCAACGCATGCCTTAGATACACTTGTTACTCTAACCCCTACACTGCTTTACCAGCAAAACCCACAACCAGTACAGCGTACACGCATACAGGAAGGCAATTTTTGGTTGGGGTGTAGACCTCATTGAGTGCACACTTCCAGCCACAGACACACAACACCCAGGGTTATGTAAAAACTAGGAAGTAGATCTCATGCTAAACAAACCAAAATAGAGTAACCTTTGCCACGGTCCTGTACCTACAAACTGTCCCTTAAGAGCTATCCTTAAAAAACACAGTTACCGTGCAGCCATGTCCCGATAATCTTCATGCAGGCAAATGTTCACCATCTGAAAGGGTGGCTGCTGATGTGCTTCCCAGAGGATCCTCAAAACCGACTATAAGTATGTTACATAGCCTTTTGGACGAAGGGTTTGAAAACGATCATCCAAAAGCAGACACACTTATAAAAATCACACATACTCTATTTGTCGAAGGGCTTGAAAACGATCACCCAGTCCAGGACCCATATCCTGCAGGTATAGAGCTTCTAACCAGTAACCACAGCCTCATATAAAAATCTCACAAACCCTTTGATGATGAAGGGTTTGAAAACAATCATTCCCAAGTAGACACATCTTATTGTAGGTACAGGGTTTCTCAAGGGCCTGTCAAGGGTGCCATCAAGTTCTAAAACACCAGCTGGCGCTGCAGCCGCTCACTGTGTTCCTTTTAATGTAGACACAGAGGGGCAACAGCCTCCTGTTTTCAGCCCCATCGCTTCCTACACCTCTAATGCACAGAGCTATTATGACCAACATTGAAATTCAGCATATCCTATGTCACCGGTTACACCTCCATTAACATACGATCCCACCAGTCCTGGTCAAGTGCAAAACCTCCATCATCCACCTCAACATATCCCGACAGCACTACAAGATGAAGTGGGTGTCATAATCATAGCTTTGTAACAGAATATAACAGCGAGGCCCCCCAACTCCAGACCCTCAGAACGGTGTTAGTGGGGGTAGCCTGAGAGTGGTGCTCAGGGAAATTCAGGGTAATATATACGCTGCACCTCCATTGTCCCAGAAAATGTCCCGGGATATGGGTTTTTAGCCCAAAAAGCTGTACTAAGGTCATATGTGAAAGACATGCACCAGGTTGTTAGAAAACTAAAATCCAATCTGAACTCTAAGTCCATAAAATTGTGAAAGACAGAAACCGAGAACTGACTCTTGAGGGATGTACAGAGGGAGATAATCAAGAGGGTACAAAGGTGTAGAAGAGAGGTGTTACAATCTTGCGAATCAGCCGTTGCAGTCGTAGCGGTTATTTCATCTTGACGAGGTTTGCGGCACTCCCTAAAAAGCAAGGCTTCCAGCTTTATTAATAACTCATTCCAAAGTTCCAAATATAAATAGAAGGTACAAGACATGCTTACTAAAGCACAAACTTTCTTACGAGTCCGCACGGCCAAAAAGAAGGTAGAATCCTGCGGACAGCGCCTAAAAGTTCCAAATACCATGACAGTACATCCTAAAATTGCATGGATTAGACCACAAAACACAAATTTAGGAGAGGGACGCAGGTGCTCCAGGTGTTTCAAGCATTCATGGGACAAAGCTGAGAGACCTGGATACACCAAACACAAGGACAGATTTGAACTAAAGGCTGTAGCGGGGTATCAGGGAGGGCATTTTCACCACATACTCCTATGACCATTCAAACCGGCTCTGGGGGGGCTGCCTAAAAATGGGTGGCCAATAAGAAACAAAAGTGGGCTAATAGCGCCAAGCAGAGTAGGTTTTCAATCAGTAAATTAAAAAACGTCAGAATTTGTGCTAAAAGGAGGCTTAAAAATACACATCCTCAGAATCAGAGTCAAACCCCCCCAAAATTATTTGCCAGAGAGTTCAACATCCAACACAAACCCCCAATCTGAAGATTCTGGATGGTGTTTTTAAAGAGTGTCAGAAGGTACTGGCAAAATGTTGAGAGATTTAACGCTATAGCGTATTACGAAGGTTTCAGGTTTGTTAACTTAGAACACCCTATAGATATCGCTGAAGCTATACTTAGTGAAGAAATAGATCTCACTTTCCGCACTGAATCCTGGCTTAATGACCACTCTACCCCATTCTAGACCTGCTTACCCCACCTGGATACATCATCATTAGACATGACAGACCTAAAAGAATAGGTGGTGGACTAGCTATCATTCACAAAGAAGGAATACAGCTTTCCATCTTAAAAACCACAGAATACTCGACTTTTCAATACCTTGTAGTTGAACTTACAGTCAAATTCTCCTCTCCTATCAAACTATACACCATCTACCACCCTCCTGGTGATCACGCCCTCTTTACAGAAGAGTTAACTGCCCTTGTAACACGGTTCTCCCTAACTGACACAAAGGATGTGTTCTTGGGCGACCTTAATATTCACTAGAACAACTCAGAAGACACCACAGTCCAGAACCTCACCGACCTTCTTGAAATGAACTACCAAAAAGGAGCTGGTCTCACTTAGATCCATCTCACCCATTGACTGGTCCAACCACCATCTCACATTGCTTAATATCGATCCCCACCTCAGATTCCACCCAGCCTTAATTGATAAAACTAAGCACTGGACCAGGAAGATCAAACAAGTCCCAATAACTGAACTGGAATCCAGGATTAGTTTCCAACTACAGTGTCAGCCTCCCACTAATAGCATTGATGGCCCCACTGCACACTATAATACAGAGATGACAGAGGTTCTCGACCAAGTGGCACTACTCAAACTAAAACAATTGAGATCAATCCAATCAAAATCTTGGTTCAACTCAGATCTTGATAATGAGAGAAGACAACTCAAATAGGCAGAAAGGACATGGATACTGGACCCTCGATAATGCATCTAGCACTAGGTAGAGCCTCACAGCATTCATATAAGAAGCACATTTTTAGAGAATAAGCCTATTTTCTTAGCAGCCAACTTGACTGTGCTAAGAATAGTTTCTGGTAGTGCTTCAACATTGTTAAATAACAAACCACCCTCACATTACTACACAAAATAACAGCCACCAAAGAACACTGTAAGAAATTGCCGGCTTCTTCACTGATAAATTCTTAAAAATTGGCCAGTCCTTCACCCAAGTCACAAATCTGCCATCCCTCCTAACCTTTCCCACTAAGCTTACTAATGATCAAATGGACCTAAATAAAACTAATGGCAACCATGATCTCACGCAATGAAAAATTATGCTAATCGGTCTGACTTCAAACTCATGACAGAGAACAAAGTCTTCAATATAATTGCAAACTTAAAGCCTACTTCCCACACTACGGATACCCTCCCATCCATGATAGTACAAATTGTCAACCACATCATTGCCCAGTTCTGGACAAAAATCTTCAACAGATCTCTTGCCTCAGGCTGTATACCTGACTCCCACCAACTAGGACAAATCACACCCATACTCAAAAAACCAGGGGCAGAACGTAATGATCTCAACAACCTCAGACCTATATCCAATCTCCGGTTCCTCACCAAAACTATGAAGAAGTGTGTTCTTCAACAACTTAACCAACATATAGGTGAAGTCAACCTCCATGACACCTTCTAATCAGGATTCCTCCAAGGCTGTAGCACAGAAACTGCCGTGCTCAATATCTCAGATGACATCCACAGATCCTTAGATGAAGGTAACGCATGCTTACTCATCCTACTTGACCTTTCAGCGGCTTTTGACACCGTAAATCACCCAGCATTACTTGAGACACTTAAGGTCCGCTCTGGTATCAATGGCACAGTAGTAAATGGTTCACATCTTACCTTCCACAAAGATCACAACAAATTATAAATTATAATCAACTCATATCTCTCCAAACCCACACTAGTTTCACTTGGAGTACCCCACGGCTCAATTCTCTCCCCTTCACTTTTCAATCTCTTCATGGAAACCCTTACAATCACCCTGCGGCAAGCAATGGTCAAATATCACCTATCTGCTGTTGGCACTCAACTCTACTTCAAAATCAAATCACTGAGTGAAATCCTACAACTCAATGGCACACTAATCAATATACAAACTTGATTTAATTCGAACCAATTAAAGTTGATCCCCCAAAAAACTGAATTAATACTGCTCTCCCCTAAAAGTAAGCCCATACCAATCCAAGACTGGTTCAAGAACCTGGATGCCCTAAATTGCTCTCTAACCCTGTCCAACTTTGTAAAGTCCTTAGGCATCACCCTGGACAATAACATGTCAATGCAGGATCACATCAAAAACTCAACCAAAAGAGCACCTTACACACTAAAACACCTCAAGAAAATAAATCCCCCGATGATTTCAAGATGGTAGTACAATCTCTAGTCCTCTCTAAACTGGACTATGGTAACGCCATCTTCACAGGGACGCCAAAAATTCACCTCGCCTCCTCTAAGATCAGTTCTAAACATGGCTTACTGATTCATAACAGGTGTTAAATGGTTTGAACACATCACACCAGCCCTCAAGATTCTCAACTGGCTTCCCATTAAAGGAGGATGTATTTACAAGATTGCCTGCATCACCCACAAAGCCCTTCACACACAGACCCCCAACTATCTAGACAACAAATGTAGGAAAGCATTATGAACCAGGTCTCTGAGACGCTTCAACTCACTTCTTCTCATACCTCCAAAACTCAAAAGGAAATCCACTCAGACTCACTCTTTTTCTGGAAATGCACCCAGGATATGGAACTCACTCCCTAGAGATCTCCGATGCAACCCCTCCTTCTCCTGCTTCAAAAGGAACCTGAGACTCCTTCTCCTCAACAAATACTTTAACACACACACCAACTCTACTATGTTCCAATAGCTCACTCACTCTATGACTCAACCATTTGTGATAGTTGGTTGTTTGATTGTTTCAGCTGTCTAATATGTCAATTACTCCTTTAATTTGTGCTATTCCTCATACTGTAACCACCCTTTTGGCCGAATGATTCTCTTTGTCTCTATTTATGCTTGCTCTTGAATCTAAGTGTCTAGCATCATATGTAAAGCCCTATGTTGTTCTATTTTTCATTTTATGTAAAGTGCTCTGATACCTTCGGGTCTAGCTAGCGCGATATAAAACTTACAAATAAATAAACATAAACTCATCTCATCATGGGATTTTAGCTAATCACCAGGTCGTATAATTTCTCATAGATCGGTTGTTACATGACGTGGGGTCAAATGATTTCTTCAGCTCCGCTTCCACGGGCAGGATGTGAACAGCCCCTTGTTCGCCAAACAGATGCCCCACGATGTGTTTGACGATGTGTAATTTTTTGAAAACCTCTCTAAACTTTCATAGAGTAAAGCAGAAATAGCAGCATTTGGGACCTTCAGAACAGTCACCCTCATTGTTCGGGGTGGAGGGGGGATGTTTACAGACCATAAAGAGTACCTTTTACAGTAAAGTCATTGGACAAAAACAGACAGTAGTTGCTCAACTTTAACACTGGCATGACCAACACATGTCTAGGGGCTAGCATCGCTGGGTTACTAATGGATCACAGCACGTCAACGCGGACGTCCTGTCTAGAGTGGTTTATGCGATGGTGCACTTGAAATACCTCCCAACAGACAGGTAGGATTTGGCGAACTGGGTATTTTTGAGAACCATTTTGCCATGGCGGTAAAAGTTCTTTACTACAGCAGATGGTGGAAGTACTTCATATCTGGAGAGCCTGTGAAAAGTAACACGGTTTACACACTTCATCATGAAATTTCCTTTTACAGTATCTTGAACCTAAAGGGTTTCTAGGAGCCAAGTATGTGTGTACCCATTGTGATCTACAACACACAGACAGCTCATTATACACACTGGGGTTATTCAATGTATCCTTAAAACAGACTGTGCAGGCGCTGCACAGCCGCTGATCATGAATGCAAAGGTATGAAATGCCCCCGGTGTAAGGCGGTTTGTCCTCTGGGAATAGAACACGTGTGCTACATGGCCAGCCTTTGGTCATAATACATGACTAAAGGCCGGCCCCAGACCAAAACAGAAGACTACATAGTGTTCGATACAGGGTGTATCCAAGAGAATGGAATGCACCAGCCTAACTATAGTTTTTGCGCACCATCTATCTTCCGGGGAAAGGGCCTTCTTGCATGAACAAATTCCTTAGCACATTCATGTAGACTCGTTCTTTATTTTGCAATGCATGATTTGTGAAAAGATGCCTGTAGAACTCTTCACCCAGGCTCCAAACTGATGCTGCTAACAGCTGTACCTTTTCATATAAAGTTCATAGATACTTTGCATTTTTTACCACTTTTTTAACACCTGGGTGAATCAGAATTATGAGGGTCTCATGCCTCCGCCTGACAGCTACGGTGTTGAGTATATGATGCCGGAGGAGAAATAGAGTTTTCTACAGTGGTAAGGTGAAAACCGAGAAAAGAAGTCTCATTTTCAAACTGAGTTGAAAGCTTACTGTAAGGCAGATGTAATGATCTTGAGAAAAACTTGCAATCGATTCAGCGACGTTGTTGTAGAGATGACAAAACAAGAAAAGGTTCGGAAACCCAATACCGCCAAGATGACAAAATCCATAGAGTACATCGACCTTTTTCAACAGGTCACGCTGGCTTTCATTTGTATATTTTTCCACAAGCACATGTTTTAGCAACCTTACAGTTAGCTCTAGTGCTGCCCTTACCTCTATAACGGTATACAGAAGTATTATTCTAATCCATCTGTTCAATGGTTCATGTAAGTCTCTGACCAGAAAAACATCTTTCTCCAACACGTCTTTCAGGGTGGAGAATAACGTGCAGGCCCTTATTTCCTAGATGGGTACGCTGTAATTAACAGCGTGCCAACGGCCTTTGAATACAATGGTTGCTTTTACCACAGGGGACTGCTACAAACCCTGCAAGTTTAATAAGCTGTTGGGTACCAAATTGGAACACTTGCACAGGTGTACTCTGTAAAAGGTGCAATATGTTGAGAGCTATGGTTTTGTTCTGAGATTCCTCTGGGAGCCTGAGTGGCTAGATATGTTAACATCAGATGCAGAACTCTGCTCCTTCATTAAGAGCAATGAGTTACCCAAACCTTCAGAGCCCCGTGACACCTTATTTAGGGGTCATACAAACTATATACAGTTGTACAGCACAGTGAGATAGGGTAATAAAATACATTACTATGATTTCATGAGTCTTTATTCATTTGTGACCAAGATGAAGTTTTACCCCTTAGGTCACCCCAACATCATATGTAGGGACTTTAAAGTCATAGACGAATACTTTGGGTTAGTTAAATGTCAAGTCTACCCACCCCAGAGGCTTTACTTCCCTACTACCATACAGAGTTGATGGTAAGCTAATGTTCCCCCTGTATTGAACATGTGCTGAAAGTAAAGAGACTAGCGAGTGCAGGCACACTGATGAGCAAAGGGTACTCACCCCAGACCTGGTGTAGCATTGAGGTACAGGCAGCCCTAGAGAAAGGATACCAACTAGGCCTGGGTGGCGAACTTCGCTCCGTTCGCGGAGTTTGCAGAGTTTTCTGCACTTCACACTCCGCGGAGCTCGCGCAGTGCAGAAAACTCCACTTCGCGATGTGCAGCAGGGTTTTTTCCCCGCTCGCGATCACGAACGGTAAGTTTGCGAACGCGAATGGTAAGTTTGCGAGCGCGAGCTGCCCCTCGGGTAGAATTTCTACCCGAGCGGCAGGAATAGCAGCACAAACTGCAGTTCGCACTGCACTCCTCTACTCGCGGAACTTCGCGGAGGTTTTTTGTAACTTCGCGGAGTTCCGCGTAGCAAAACTCCGCGAACTACGCCCAGGGTTAATACCTACCTCGAAAATTACATGAAATTTGACACTTTGAGAGGACTACAACCCAACTCATTTCTGAGTATATTATTTATCAGAGACAAGCAGGAAGCACTGGGGTTTCCAGAATGATGCATTAACAAGGCCTCAAAGCAAAAATACATCGATGATCACTTCGCTCGCAAGGGTATATGCTTAAGGCCCGAGTTCATCAAAGTCAACCCCACCAGACGACAAATTGTGCCTCAATTCCTTATGGGGAAATTTTGCACAGCATACAAACTTGTCAAACACAACCATCATTACAGATCCTGTTTAAAAATCTTTTAGCGCCGTGCTACGAGGTGTCCAGCTTCAAGTTTATCGATGACAAAACTGCAGCCCTGTGTTGGAAATACAAAGAGTACCCCACAACTTCTAACAATATAGAGATCTTCATTGCCTGTGTCACAACCACTCAAACTCGTTTAGAGCTTTAAAATGTGATGGATAAACTTCAGGAAAGGTGTCTGTATCACTATACCGACTCTGTTATTTTTGTGAGCAAATTAGGGGATGAGGATCCCCAACTCCGTTATTATCTAGGCAGTTTGACCAGCGAGCTAGAAAAGATGAGTACATAGTTGAGTTCACGTCATTCAGTCCCAAAACCTATTCTTATAGAACTGCTAACAATGCAGTATGTAGAATAGTCAAAAGCATCACCTTAAATGTAAACAACAGTGTCAAAATCAATTTTGATAGTCTAAAGGATCTGGTGAACGAATACTCTACGTCGAGCGACTATGAAAATGATAAAACAATCATTATGAAACAACCTAGCATAGTCCAATCCAAAAAATGGTGGGAAATTACAACCCCAGCAATTGCATGAAACCTTGTGCGTAGTGTTTGATAAAGGGTCCTGACTGAAGACTACAAAACCCTACCGTACGGTTATTGAAGGTGCATTAGAGTCTCACAACTTCGCCTATGGACACCAGGTTGCAGCACCCGTTCTCCTGCGTTTTAGCAGGCCCCTCAAATTGCAGTAAAAACTATTTTATAAGGAAACTATTAGAAAATGCTCCCAGTGTTTTATCCCAAACGCCTAACAATATTGTTTGGCTTTAATTCGTACTGAAAAGGTCTTTATACAGAACTATCCCTAAGGTTCCCACACATCAAATTTATATAAGGCATACCAAATAATCTCAACGACGATGCATTGTTACCTACAGGACTTTTAAATATGGTGATTGTAGATGACCTTATGAGCAAAGGTGGGGATCACCATGAAATAGAGAAAGTATTTACTCAATATTCACACCATCGCAATTTAAGAATATGCAACATCATGCAGAACTTGTTTTACAAGGGTAAGAGCAGTCGTTCTATAGCTCTTAATGCCTCATACCTGGGTTTATTTAAAAACCCATGAGGCAAACAACAGATGTCCATTATAGCTAAACAGATGTACCCTGGAAACACTCAGTTTTTCTTAGAAGCCTTTAACGAGGTGTTAGACTTGGCACCATTGGCGTGGGTCTCCCTTCCATTTTTTTGCTGTTGCCTCTTATGTTTTGCTGGTTTTAGATGCTTTTGGGCACTGTGCCACTGCTGTTCAGTGCCACAGTGCAAGTGCTCCCTACTGTAAATTGATGTATGGATTAGTGACTCCATGATTGGATGATTGGTTTACTTGTCAGTCCCTAGTACAGTGCACTGAGTGTGCCCAGGGCTTGTAAATCCAATGCTGCTGGTGGGCTTGCAGCACTGGTTGTGCCACCCACAGAAGCAGCCTGTAAAGTGTGTCTCAGGCCTGCCATCGCAGAGCCTGTGTGCAGCCTAGGGCTGCCATGTCGACTTGGTGAGTACACCCACTCACCAGTCCCTAAACCTTCCCTTTACTGCATGTTGGTCACCCCTAAAGTAGGCCCTAGGGCAGGGTGCATTGTAAGTATAAGGTAGGACATGCCCTGGTGTGTGTGGCCTGTCCTAATAGTGAATTACAGCCATTTTCGTTTTTCACTATTGCAAGGCTACCTGTTCTCCATAGGCCAGAATGGGCAGTTTGATTATTACACCTTATAATCCTAACTGACCCAGGGAACATGGTAGAAAAACGAATTTAGTATGCCTGAACTCAGGATGATAAAATACATCTTTTAGTGAAGTTGGTTTTAACATTCTTTGTTTGAAAATACCACTTTTAGAAAGTAGGTATTTTCTTGCCTAAACCATCCAGCTGCCTCTGCTCAGGTTGTGTATTGTGTGTCTGGGTTTGTGAGTGACAGGGGCTGGGGGATTCCAGGAGGCAGGGTGAGTCAGCACTAGGCTGAATAGGTCTGCCTGAAGGAGGATGGGTGGGAGGAGTTGCACCTGGGTCTGAATAGGGCTGTGCCTGCCTTCCACAATGCTGGCTCCACCTCCTGCCGGGCGTCTGATGGCTCTGCCCCTCACTCTCAAAGGAAAGAAGGAGTCAGAAAAACAAAGTGCTCCAGGACTGACCAGAACTGGTTTGGACTAGGCAAAGGCCTCTCTGCCTTCAGAGAACAAAGGGAAAAGGTGTATAAAAGGGGACCCAGACCCCTAGGAAATTAGATCACTTCTGGGAAATCAAGAAACCTGTTGCCAAGGAGAAGAACCGGAGACGCTGAAGGAGGAGTACTGCCCCTGTGCTGTTTTGCTGATTGGGGTTGGCCTGCAGTGGTTGCTTTCTGCCAAGGACAGGAGAAAAGACTTTGCTGTGCTTTGTCATCTTGAAGAAGGGAATCTCCAAGGGCTTGAACTGAGCTTGCCTCCTGCCTGAAGTCACAGGGACACAAAGACTTCACCCCTTCTGTTTGCCTGCATCTGGAACTGCTGTTTTAGCTGCTAACAGAGGAAATTGCAACACCGACGCCGGCGAGCGACGCCGTAACCTGCACCGAAGCCGTGGGCACCGCTCGTGAAGAGCACGACGCACCGCCCGACTTGCACCGTAGGCCCGACGCCTGCCGACGCCGTGCGACATCGACTCCGAAGCCGTCATCGAGGCCGCTGCCTGCACCGGAGCCGAGGACACCGCTCGTGACGCTCACGACGCACCGTCCCGACTCGCACCGCAGCCCCGACTTCACCGACGCCAGGGCTTTATCATCGCGGAGCCGATCCTCGACGTGGGTGACCCCGAATCCATCGACGCCGCACCATCGTAAGGAACCGACGCCTCGCCGCCATCCGTGACGTCACCTCCCGACACAGTAAGGAACCGACGCCTCACCTCCCCTGCGCTGCAGTAAGGAACCGAGACATCACCTCCCCTGGGGTCGTAAGGAACCGACGCCGCCGGCGCCAACGAAGCATCACCTCCCCGACGCCGTGCACCGTCTTTGTTTTCATCGAATTCCAGGTACTGTTCTTTGTGGGTCTGCTCGACTCCGGGCCCGACGCCGCGCACCTCGCGGTCGGCGCCGTACTTTGGGATTTCCACCGGTCACGACGTCGTGATAACTCCAAGTGGAGTTATTTGTTGCTACAAGCTTTATTTGATTGACTATCCTATTTTTGAAGATAACGTGAACTGTCTCTATCATTTTAAGTCTATTTTTGAGTACTGTATTGTGGATTTTTGCTATTGGGTCTTGTGATAAGTCTATATAAAGATTACTTATTTTTACATAAACAACCTGTGTGGTGTCCATCTGTAGTGTTTTCACTGTATTACTGTATGTGGTCACAAATGCTTTACGCACTGCCTCTGAGATAAGCCTGTCTGCTCGTGCCAAGCTACCAGGGGGTGAGCAGGGGTTATTTTAGGAGTGCATCCCCCTTATCCTGACTAGAAGCAGGGGTCCCTATTTGGACAAAGGTGCAAACCATTGCCAACTGGAGACCCCAGTTCTAACATTGGTGGTCAGCGGTGAGGATTTGGACTTGCATTTGTGATTCATATACAGTGATTGGTGTACACTACTAGTGAGTGCAGACCAATACGCAACCACATACATTTTGATAGGATTTTTTTCCTTGGAACCCTTATTTTTGTTGAGAACTGCCAATTTTCACCATGAGCAAAAAGGATCCATTGCACCTGCAGATATTGAATTTGAAGAAGATAGGGTTGATACCTACACTGTGCCAGAACTCAAAGCTGTTTGCAAAAAGTTTAAAATCTCTATGAGAGGCCTCACCAGGAAGGAGGAGTTTCACAAGGCGCTAAGGGCCTGGTTGGAAGCACGGAATGCCAGTGGGCAGTCCGAGGAGCCTGTGGAGGAGGCAGAGAATTTAGATGGGCAGCTTGAGGGGCCATTGGGCTTACCTGGGAGGGGAGTGCCTTCCAGGGAGGGCAGCAGTGTTTCTCAAAGGGCCTGTCTCCAGAGGAGCTGGAGGACAGGGACAAAAGCAGGATGCATGAAATGGAAATGGCCAAACTGAAACAGGGAAGCCATGATAGCCTTGAGCATAAGAAATTGGAGTTAGAAAGTAAGAGGTTGGCCATGGAAGAAAAGAAGATGCTTTTAGAGCATGAGAGAGTGGTGAGGGAGCTAGAGCTAAAGGCTAGGAGCCTAGAGATCACTCCCTCTGGTGGCAGCACACCTCCAGTGCCTGTAGAAAGTAAAGTGTACATCCCCAAGGAGGTTATTAAGGATTTCATGAAGGGGGAGGACATTGGGCAATGGTTTAAAGCCTATGAGATCGCCATGACATCACACCGGGTCCCTGAGAAGGATTGGGGAGCGGGGTTGTGGGGCCGCTTTGCAGGTGAGGGAAGGGAAACCTTGCTAGCCTTGCCCGCAGTGGATCAGATGTCCTATGCCCACCTGAAGGAAGCTTTAGTGACAAGGTATGGGTTAACTCCAGAGCTGTATAGGCAGAAGTTTAGGAACTGCAAAAGCTGGAGTCTAGTACCTGGGTGGAGTATGTGTCTTATTTTTGCAGAGCATTGGATGGATGGGTGAAGGGTAGCAAAGTAAATGACTTGCAGGAGTTCTATGATTTAATTGCATGGGAGCACTTGTCCAGTAGTTGTTTTCCAGAGCTACGCCAGCACCTAGTTGACAGTAAGCTAACTAATCCTAGAAAGCTTGCTGAAGAGGCGGACCGCTGGGTCAGTACCCGGGTCCACAAGGGTCTTGTGGGAGACTCCGCCAAAGGTGGGCAGGGTCCCCAGCAGAAGAGTGGGGGGACAAGGGTAAACAGAAGGAGTTCCAAAAGGGCCCCAAAGTAAACCCCAAGGGAACCAAGGTAAGGGTTCCCAGCCTCCCACTGAGAAAAGACCATGGGTCCCAACAGATAAGTCTGTTCAGAAGGGGCCCAAAGCATGTTTTAGTTGTGGTCAGGTGGGTCACTTTGTAGGAAGTCCCAAGTGCCCCAATACTGTGACCACTGCACCCACTGGTGCACCACCCCGGCAGATGGCTAGTGTAGCCCTGGGGGAGGAGTTGGGTGCCCAAGGTGGGTGGGGTCCCGCAGAGATGTCCCTGGTCTCTTTAGGAGACAGTGAGATGGTCCCTAGGACCCAGCTGCCTGATAACACTAAGAAATACAGGCAGTGGGTGACCATCAATGGCCATAGGGTGGAGGCTCTGAGAGACACCGGGGCCAGTGTGACAGCTGTCAGTTGTCGGCTGGTGTCTGAGGAGCAGGTGGTCCCCAATGTATTCTACCCTGTAGTTGCCGCTGACAACTCAGAGAGCCACTGCAAGGTGGCCCAGGTTCCCTTTGAGTGGGGGGGTCTCAGGTATCCTTCAAGTAGCTGTGAGGCCAGCCATGCCTGTTGACTGTCTGCTAGGCAATGATTTGGAGAGCTCCCCTTGGGCGAAGGTGGAGCGGAGGTCTCATTTGGAGATGTTGGGTCTGCCAGAGTGGGCGTGTGTGACCACTCGGTCAATGGCAGCCGGTAAGGGTATTCAAGAGGACCTGGAGCCTGGAAGAAGGGCCGAGGTGCCTGCCTTAAAGAGAGGAGGCAGGGGCGCGGGAAACCGCCCCGAAGTTCCCACGGTCCAGGAGGAGGCAGACCTTGAGGGGGATGCCCTGGAACCAACAGGGGAACAAGTGGCTGAACTGGGGGACCTGCCTGAGCTGACCCATTGGCAGCAAGAAGGAGGCCCCTCCAGGGAAGAGTTCTGCGAGGAGCAGAAGAAGTGCCCTTCTCTTGAGGGCTTGCAGCAACAGGCTGCAAGCCAGGCAGCAGGTGATCAGTCTGGATCACACTGGATCTACTGGGAGAATGGTCTCCTGTATAGTGAGCCTAAGGTTGCTGAGCCTGGGTCAGCCCGTGTGCTGGTGGTACCCCAGCGCTTCAGAGCCTTCCTACTGGGTCTGGCTCATGATGTGCCTTTAGCAGGACATTTGGGGCAAGACAAGACCTTTCAAAGGCTTGTCACCCACTTTCATTGGCCCCAAATGCGCAAGAGTTCAGTTACTCATTGCAGGACCTGTCAGACTTGCCAGGCAAGTGGTAAGAGTGGGAGGAAGCACAAGGCTCCTCTCCAACCTTTCCCTGTTGTCAGTACCCCCTTTGAGAGGGTGGGTATTGACATTGTGGGGCCTCTGGATCCCAAGACAGCCATGGGCAACAGGTTCATCCTGGTCTTGGTGGACCATGCCACCCGGTACCCGGAAGCCATCCCTCTTCAGACAGTGACGGCCCCCGTGGTGGGACGTGCACTGATGGGGATTTTCTCCCGTGTGGGGTTCCCCAAGGAGGTGGTGTCTGACCGTGGTACCAACTTCATTTCCAAGTATATGAAGTCCCTGTGGCAGGAGTGTGGTGTAACCTATAAGTTCACCACACCTTACCACCCCAAGGTAACGGGCTGGTTGAGAGATTCAACCGGACCCTTAAGGGCATGATTATGGGTCTGGAAGAACCCATGAGGCGTAAGTGGGACGTCCTCTTGCCATGCCTGCTCTTTGCTTACAGAGAGGTGCCCCAGAAGTCCTTAGGGTTCAGTCCCTTTGAACTGCTGTATGGCCATCCTGTAAGAGGACCTCTGAGTCTGGTCAAGGAAGGCTGGGAGAAAGCTCCCAGGAAAACTCCCCAGGATGTATTTAGTTACATGCTGGCCTTCAGGAACCAGACTCGGCGTTTCAGACAACTCGCTGAGGCGAATCTGGAAGCCAGCCAGGAAGAGATGAAACGTTGGCATGATCAGAACGCCACTCTGATCGAGTTTCATCCTGGACAAAAGGTTTGGGTCATGGCCCCAGTGGAGCCCTGTGCGCTCCAGGATAAGTGGACCGGACCATTTGAGGTGGTGGAGCGCAAGAGTGATGTCACCTACTTGGTGGACTTGCAGTCTCCCAGGAACCCCTTGCGGGTCCTGCATGTGAACCGCCTGAAGCCCCACTTTGAGAGGTCTGAAGTGGGCATGCTCTTAGCAACAGATGCTGGGATGGAAGAGGAGACTGAACCTCTTCCGGACCTCCTGTATGCAAAAGAGCAAGATGGGTCAGTGGATGGTGTGAACCTCTCTCCCACCCTGACCCCGGAACAGCAGAATGACTGTCGCCAACTGTTGGGACAGTTTTCTGATCTGTTCTCCCTGACTCCCAGTATCACTGAATGGTGCATCCATGATGTGGATACTGGGGACAGTCCTCCTGTGAAGCATAAAACTTACAGAGTGACTGACAGGGTGAGAGCTTGCATCAAGGAGGAGGTCTCCAAGATGTTTGCCTTAGGGGTGATTGAGTCCTCTAACAGTCCTTGGGCCAGCCCAGTGGTCTTGGTCCCAAAGGCTGCCGCGCCTGGTGCCACACCTGAACTCCGGTTCTGTGTGGACTACCGAGGACTCAATTCAGTCACCAGGACTGACGCGCACCCCATCCCCAGAGCTGATGAGCTCATTGATCGGTTAGGGGCTGCCCAGTACCTCAGCACGTTTGACCTAACGTCTGGATACTGGCAGATCGCCTTAACGGATGGGGCCAAAGAGAGGTCAGCATTCTCCACACCAGATGGGCACTACCAATTCCGGGTGATGCCCTTTGGGATGAAGAATGCCCCTGCCACCTTTCAGAGGTTGGTCAACCAGGTGTTGGCTGGGCTGGAGGATTTCAGTGCCGCCTACCTGGATGACATCGCAGTGTTCAGTGCCACTTGGGGGAACACCTGCACCACCTCTGGGAAGTGTTGAAGGCGCTGCGGAAGGCAGGCCTCACGATCAAGGCGAGTAAGTGCCAGATCGGGCAGGGTTCTGTGGTGTACTTGGGACACCAGGTTGGGAGCGGCCAGGTGGCGCCCCTACAACCCAAGATAGATACCATCCTGGCTTGGGAACCCCCAAAACCCAAACAGAGGTGAGGGCCTTCTTAGGACTCACCGGGTATTACAGGAGGTTTGTCAAGGGGTATGGCAACATTGTTGCACCCTTGACTGAGCTGACTTCCAGGAAGCAGCCCAGGAAAGTGAACTGGACTGATGCCTGCCAAAAGGCTTTTTATGCCCTGAAATCTGCCATGTGCACGGCGCCCGTGCTTCAGGCGCCCAACTTCTCAAGGGAATTCATTGTGCAGACAGATGCTTCAGAGCATGGTGTTGGGGCTGTGCTTTCACAGATGAATGAGGAGGGCCTAGACCAACCTGTAGCCTTTATTAGTAGGAGGTTACTCCCACGGGAGCAGAGGTGGAGTGCGATTGAACGTGAGGCATTTGCTGTGGTCTGGGCGCTGAAGAAGTTGAGACCATATTTGTTTGGGACTCACTTCCGGGTTCAGACAGACCACAGGCCCCTCAGATGGTTAATGCAGATGAGGGGTGAGAATCCAAAACTGTTGAGGTGGTCCATTTCCCTACAGGGGATGGACTTCACGGTGGAACACCGCCCTGGTACAGAACACGCCAATGCTGATGGTCTGTCCAGATTTTTCCGCCTTAGTGATGAGAACTCCCAGGAGGAAGGGTAGTTCTCCCCACATTTCAGCTGGAGGGGACACGTGTTAGACTTGGCACCATTGGCGTGGGTCTCCCTTCCATTTTTTTGCTGTTGCCTCTTATGTTTTGCTGGTTTTAGATGCTTTTGGGCACTGTGCCACTGCTGTTCAGTGCCACAGTGCAAGTGCTCCCTACTGTAAATTGATGTATGGATTAGTGACTCCATGATTGGATGATTGGTTTACTTGTCAGTCCCTAGTACAGTGCACTGAGTGTGCCCAGGGCTTGTAAATCCAATGCTGCTGGTGGGCTTGCAGCACTGGTTGTGCCACCCACAGAAGCAGCCTGTAAAGTGTGTCTCAGGCCTGCCATCGCAGAGCCTGTGTGCAGCCTAGGGCTGCCATGTCGACTTGGTGAGTACACCCACTCACCAGTCCCTAAACCTTCCCTTTACTGCATGTTGGTCACCCCTAAAGTAGGCCCTAGGGCAGGGTGCATTGTAAGTATAAGGTAGGACATGCCCTGGTGTGTGTAGCCTGTCCTAATAGTGAATTACAGCCATTTTCGTTTTTCACTATTGCAAGGCTACCTGTTCTCCATAGGCCAGAATGGGCAGTTTGATTATTACACCTTATAATCCTAACTGACCCAGGGAACATGGTAGAAAAACGAATTTAGTATGCCTGAACTCAGGATGATAAAATACATCTTTTAGTGAAGTTGGTTTTAACATTCTTTGTTTGAAAATACCACTTTTAGAAAGTAGGTATTTTCTTGCCTAAACGATCCAGCTGCCTCTGCTCAGGTTGTGTATTGTGTGTCTGGGTTTGTGAGTGACAGGGGCTGGGGGATTCCAGGAGGCAGGGTGAGTCAGCACTAGGCTGAATAGGTCTGCCTGAAGGAGGATGGGTGGGAGGAGTTGCACCTGGGTCTGAATAGGGCTGTGCCTGCCTTCCACAATGCTGGCTCCACCTCCTGCCGGGCGTCTGATGGCTCTGCCCCTCACTCTCAAAGGAAAGAAGGAGTCAGAAAAACAAAGTGCTCCAGGACTGACCAGAACTGGTTTGGACTAGGCAAAGGCCTCTCTGCCTTCAGAGAACAAAGGGAAAAGGTGTATAAAAAGGGGACCCAGACCCCTAGGAAATTAGATCACTTCTGGGAAATCAAGAAACCTGTTGCCAAGGAGAAGAACCGGAGAAGCTGAAGGAGGAGTACTGCCCCTGTGCTGTTTTGCTGATTGGGGTTGGCCTGCAGTGGTTGCTTTCTGCCAAGGACAGGAGAAAAGACTTTGCTGTGCTTTGTCATCTTGAAGAAGGGAATCTCCAAGGGCTTGAACTGAGCTTGCCTCCTGCCTGAAGTCACAGGGACACAAAGACTTCACCCCTTCTGTTTGCCTGCATCTGGAACTGCTGTTTTAGCTGCTAACAGAGGGAAATTGCAACACCGACGCCGGCGAGCGACGCCGTAACCTGCACCGAAGCCGTGGGCACCGCTCGTGAAGAGCACTACGCACCGCCCCGACTTGCACCATAGGGCCGACGCCTGCCGACGCCGTGCGACATCGACTCCGAAGCCGTCATCGAGGCCGCTGCCTGCACCGGAGCCGAGGACACCGCTCGTGACGCTCACGACGCACCGTCCCGACTCGCACCGCAGCCCCGACTTCACCGACGCCAGGGCTTCATCATCGCGGAGCCGATCCTCGACGTGGGTGACCCCCGAATCCATCGACGCCGCACCATCGTAAGGAACCGACGCCTCGCCGCCATCCGTGACGTCACCTCCCCGACACAGTAAGGAACCGACGCCTCACCTCCCCTGCGCTGCAGTAAGGAACCGAGACATCACCTCCCCTGGGGTCGTAAGGAACCGACGCCGCCGGCGCCAACGAAGCATCACCTCCCCGACGCCGTGCACCGTCTTTGTTTTCATCGAATTCCAGGTACTGTTCTTTGTGGGTCTGCTCGACTCCGGGCCCGACGCCGCGCACCTCGCGGTCGGCGCCGTACTTTGGGATTTCCACCGGTCACGACGTCGTGATAACTCCAAGTGGAGTTATTTGTTGCTACAAGCTTTATTTGATTGACTATCCTATTTTTGAAGATAACGTGAACTGTCTCTATCATTTTAAGTCTATTTTTGAGTACTGTATTGTGGATTTTTGCTATTGGGTCTTGTGATAAGTCTATATAAAGATTACTTATTTTTACATAAACAACCTGTGTGGTGTCCATCTGTAGTGTTTTCACTGTATTACTGTATGTGGTCACAAATGCTTTACGCACTGCCTCTGAGATAAGCCTGTCTGCTCGTGCCAAGCTACCAGGGGGTGAGCAGGGGTTATTTTAGGAGTGTATCCCCCTTATCCTGACTAGAAGCAGGGGTCCCTATTTGGACAAAGGTGCAAACCATTGCCAACTGGAGACCCCCAGTTCTAACACGAGGCTACCGAGAAACCCCACGGTTACTTGCTGGTAGACATAAAACCCAATACTCTAGAAGACTAAAGACTGCGTGCTGATATTACTCCCCCCCGATCTCCCCATCGCTTACACACTTAAAACCAAGCCCAAAGCCTATAAAGAGAATCATTAAAGAGTCTGCTATAACATTTACACTCTAGTCCTTACCTGGTATTGACCATGTCAATACATCTACGCCATAATCTAGCCCTCCTAAAATTGCTAGTCATAGCGTGCCCCATTAAAGAAAAGACACCTTGTGTGTAGCTTCAGACAATTCAGTGGGTGTCATTCGAGAAATAGCCCTTAACACCCTAAAAGGTAATGTCAGTATATTAGAGCACTAGTTCCATGTTTTGAAGAAGTGTCACCTTATCAAGAAGATCAGTAATAAAATGGCTTACCTCATTTCTTAGAAGAAACTGGTAAAGCAGTAGGGAGGTATTATAGGTTATTTGTTGGGCATAGCTATAGCACTAATTACCAGCCTCCTAACTGGAAACTGATGGATTATGCCCAAAGACATTATTGGTACCACAGTAGCAGCTGACACAGTTGGGAAGTTTATGGGCGATGCCCGGGATATACAAAAAAATGAGACGCAGCCCCTGGATGCCGAGATTAAAGACATTTTGAACCGTACTGATTTAAAACCTTTCAACAAAGCAGGTCTTTACTCAAACGCTCTTCAACACTTTTTACAATATTACAGGCAGGGGAATTCTGTAAAAACAGGTTGACTCTATATGCCCCTGACTCTGAACAGCCTCCACCACCCCTTTCAATGCCCCAAGAACCACCACCATCCTCAAACATCATTTTTGAAGAACTTAAAAAAAATATCTGTCAAAGGTACATAGGGGCTGTAAAGTACAGTGTCAGCTTCTAATGACCTGTCCTCATGGACTGAGGGAGGTGAATTCTTCTACAAAGGTCAAAGGTCAACCGGTTGTTGGAACCCACATGTACAACCTAGTCAAAGGTCTTACGCACCCCAAAACATTATCAGCCAGAAAGCACCTAGAGGTTGACAACAGTTTCTGCAAGCCTCTGTGGAACTCAACATACCTTTGACGATCGTCGGTAATGCTGAACACAGGTGGCTGCTTGAAAGTTTGAAAGATCCGACTTACAGCTCCCAAGTACTCCAACACCTGTGTTTTTAACCCCCTCTTAAGATGCCGGCATCCCCTTTCTTTCCCCAGCTATCTGCCTCTTGGAGCACCGAGGCTCTTCCTCTGGAACCTAATAAAAACTAATTGTCCAAAATGTACACATGGTTAAATGTCTGATGTTTCTTCTGACTTTTGAACCTGTACATATCTGTGCCTGTGTTTGTGTGTGCATAGTTTGCCATAGTTAATATTTTGATGTTTTTCTTCTTTTATTTATTTAGTTAGTTTATTAGTGTGATGTTTCTACTATGAAAAAACTGTTTTGTAAATAAGCCTTTTAACTTTTTAACTTTTCAAAGTGTATCCTTGTGTCAGAATAAAGATAGTGAGTCTGCATACACGTTTTTATTCTTTTATTTTAGACTGCCCCCATTACACATAAGCGGTTTTAACCTTAAACTTTTGACTAACTGCGTATTCTGTTTTAACAGCGCTTGATGTAGACCTAGAGTTTTATTCCACATATTTCATAACAATACTGTCATTGTTAACTACGTCATTCGTACATAGATTTCAAAATTTTCTAACATCATATTCTCAGACGTTTTACTAATAAAATATATATAATGCTCCCCGCATGTGACGGCGAGAGAATCTTGGGGCATATTAGCAAGACCCACGTTAAAATTATCGCCGTTTTAGCGGCAGGAAACTGCCGCTAAAACGGCGATAATGGGCTTGCTAATATGCGTTATAGAATTCAATAGAAGCCCATGTTAGATGTGCAGGACATCTAACCTGGGCTTCTATTGGAATTCCATAACGCATATTGGCAAGCCCATTATCGCCGTTTTAGCGGCAGTTTCCTGCCGCTAAAACGGCGATAATTTTAACGTGGGTCTTGCTAATATGCCCCCTTGTACCTTTATTTTGTTATACTCCACCCTCACAGCAGCTTTTTTTACATACTTGAATATAGGTTTTTTAAAGATGTTATGCTTGGGAACGCAGCTGTGCTGTCAAACACTGTAACCTTGTCTTTATCTAAAAATTGGGCTGCCCAGTGTGTTCCTTCCATGTAGTGTGGATTTGTGTTAAAGACGAGCATGTGGTGTGTTTCGGACCTTATATCACCAGGTAGAATGTCAGTTGAAAAAACACCTAAAAAGTGTTTCTTAGCGTGTTTATGTCAGCTTAAGAAATCCTGAATCTCAACTGTGTCCATTTTACAATATTTTAAAGATAGTCAAACAAAATCTGCTGGGCATGGTTGATCGGAATGATGTTGCTGAAGACAGAGAATACAACCATGTACACATTCGGGGCCAAGGGCTGACTAAACCGTATTTCAGCTTTTAGATTTCCATTTTTGATCACTGTCTTCCATGGCAGGGGCCAGATCGAAAGCAAACAGTGTGAAGCCTTTCTCATATCCTTCTCTTGACACAATGACT
This sequence comes from Calotriton arnoldi, assembly GCA_963921515.1. Taxonomy (NCBI): domain Eukaryota; kingdom Metazoa; phylum Chordata; class Amphibia; order Caudata; family Salamandridae; genus Calotriton; species Calotriton arnoldi. The sequence continues at coordinate 849,367 of CAWUFW010007333.1, read as the reverse complement.
CCTGAGTCACGTAGGTGCTTTCCAGTTATCGAAAGAAACCAAGCCCAGATATTCCCTAATAAAATGAGCACCCCCAAATCGGAGTGTGTACAGTTTTGTAGGAATCTCAGTCCCGTTGTGGAACAGCGCCATGTAGTTGATGTCATAGTGTTTGAAATTGAAAGGGTTTGAGGTATAGAGACCACTAAAATCCGCATTGTTGACAAAACCTAGTATAATAAGTTTTGGTAGTTGCCCCAAAAATACATTTTCCTGCTGGGTTAATCTGGTACTGGCTGGGATGCTGAATATCTTCAGAGCAACACTTTCAATGGAGTACTTCATGTTCGATAGCTGTAAAGCTTCGGCATGAGCCAGTCTGACATTTGGGGACACTTTCACTCTCTTTACAAACAAACTAGCGGGCAGTATGATCAGTTTATACTGTCCCACATCCCCACAGATGAGACAGAATGAGTTCTTGTTGGGGTTAAGTTTGATATTAAGATCAATACCATTGGTGAACAGTTTACCTTGGAAGAAAAGGTCTGAAAGTATACACCAGAGGAGGTCAAACTGTCTACTGCCGGCAGCAAAACTTGCTCTTTTTACAAAACCTTAATTGTCACCTTCCAGCTCCTTGTCTTCAAAATGTCTATACGTATTCTTGTAAATGAGCCCTGCTGAAAGCTGTGAGTCCAGGGTGTTGCAGCTATAATTTAGAATACTATCAATGTAGGCTCTGTAGGCATACATGTTATCACTTTGTGTGATGAGTCGATCGCCAAGGGTAATGTCCACCTAATTAAACATGGTCACAATAGAGTAAGAATGGTCGCCGGGGTGGCGGTATGTTTGCACCATCCTTTTTTATGATTTTACAAAAAAGATGAAGCAGAGCATTGTTGAGATCCAGATACATATCCGTTGACCCTAACACAAAAAACTCTATCAGTGCCAATGGCATCAAAGCGGCTAGAGACAATACTTTCATGAGAAACTGTTTTCGATACTGGGCTGTTTGGGCTTTAGAGAAAACAAGTCTAACTCTGATTTGGTGCATTCTCCAGATGAGCAATGTAAGAAGGCCATGATTCAGGTTGTTGCATTAAAAAAAATATTTATGCTAGCGGGTGTTCTCTTGTTCTTCAAGGCTCTCTTCCGCCTTACAGATCTACTTTTGTGAATGCTTTTGGAAGAATGCCTCATGCATTTTTTAGGGAGCCAGCAGACCCCTACGCCTCGAAGACCTTTTCTTTCTTTTAATACTTGTGCTTGGCTTGTACAAAAGTCCCGCTCCTTCTTGGGGTTGTTTGTTCATGCTTTCGGCAACAGCAGAATTCACAGATATCACCACATCCTGAGCAATGTTCGAGGCCGCAGCTTTAATGTCGGGTTTTGCAATTTCATAGCCTCTTCTCAAGAAAAGCATTGCTCTTCTAAACAAACTATGGAAATAAAACATAACAGGGGCCCATTGAAAGAATGGTGGCTCTCCATATCCGGGCTGGTGTCTGTAATAGTCCCTATATAGAGTGGGGTCACTGTATGTTTTCATGATTACCATGATGACTTCTTAATATTCGCTGTTGTGGTCTTAAATGAAGCTTAACAATAACTTTTCCATATTTAAAGGACACCGGCTCAGATTGATCGTTGAAGATCATGACTGACATAGTATCAAAATGTTTTTTAGAAATTGCTATGTAGTCAGGTTTGATATATTGAACATTAATCACTGTGTTATGTTCCCACTTCACCTGGATCCATCTTAACAATGGTGAATAACTATCCTGATCCTCTGCAACTCTACAATGTCACTATACGTGTAGAGTGTATGGAACCCTACGTTAATATTGGGGCACGCAGTGTCTGACTCTACCTGGCTTTTTATATGTTGTACTGTTCCTAAAACTCTTCCTAATTTACATGTGCAGATAAACTCCATATCGCAATTTGCAGCTTTAAGAAACATCTTCCTTCTAATGTTATCTAATGCAAGCTTAATATTCGTATATGTTTCGATGCTGGGCATGGATTTGTTGATGGCCTCAACAAAACGCCGCAATAGAGGGTAATAGCCATGAGAAAAGCCAGCGTGGATGCTCAGGGGGTTCTGATCACGCTTTATAGTAAATTTGGGCTTGAGCATTGTAAATGTATTCCATGTTCTTGAGTATTGGGTTTCGGTTAGGAACACCTTCCAGTCCTGTTGTAGGTACACAGGTTTAGCCAGTTTCATGGTATAATTAGAAATGTTATTGTCGGGGAACATAGCCTTCAAGGTGTTGGATAGCAAGGTAATATAAAATATGCTGTTTCCATATTGTCTCCATCAGAGAGCCCCCTTGTGCTGACACACCCTGCAGGGAGCTGGCCAGCACCCATCTGTTAAATTTCTTTGGCCACACTTCATTTGACAAAGGCCTGTCTGTTAGCCCGCTACCTTTCCTTTTCAACCCTGTGCACCCGGTGTGGATCGTCTGGAACCTTTTGTAACTCTTCATTGTAAAAGACACCAAACACTGTTTCGCCATTGTAGTCTACAGTTCAAAAAAGAAAGAAAGACAGACTTTTAGTTTAAAATAAAATATATCCGTATATACGGTATAAGTAAGTGTCTAAAATGATTTTTACTAAACTCATCATTTTCATGGGACTTGGCGGCAGCTCTGAAATCTTGACAGTCACTGAGGTCCGTCGAGGCATAACCGTCGTTGGAGTTTGTGCACAACTGATGATAGCCTCAGGAGTCGATTCCTCCAGTAATTCCTTATCTTCATAGACCGGTGAGTTAGGAGCTGTTATAGATTCTTCACCATCTTCCATATCGATGAAATTGTTCCCAGCATTTGCTTCATTACTCGAGGCTTTGCTGCACCTGCTGGAGCCCTTGATAGGAGATATAGGTTGCAGCAAATCCTTGAGGCTCGCGTTTCCAGCCATCGGCAGAGCTCCTCATCAAACCAGTGACATCCTGTCCACCCTTTTTAAGGTCGCTCTGCTGCACGTTCTGCTCCATTGCTGCTCATGTCAGGCTACGATACTATCTATCGATAGTGTTCATACCACCATCAGAGAGCGTCTTTTTGATGAGGTGGTTGTATCTCTTCATAATGACAGAGCAATCTCTTTCTTTAGGGCAGCTCCTGGGTTTGGCATAGGCTGCTTAGGGGTTACTTATATGTATTCTAAGCATCAAAAAGAGGCGTACTCCTCTACATTACATCCTGATCACCTGATCTCCAGGGGCTCTGGTTCATTGAGGGCTGCCGCATATCCCTAACTACGTGGTAGAACCATAAGCACGTGACTAGCACGTGACTAGGGTGATGTCACAGCACACAAGACCCAACATGGTAACAAGACTTTCCCGCGGAAGTGGCGTCATAGTCGGGGAGGGCCCCCTGGGGCCCGGAAGTCCTGTAATGAAGTGACATCACCTTGGGAGTGGGACAGCTGTCACTATTTGCCTGATGTGGAAGGTATCCCTCATTATTACTCCTGTCAGGTCACATAAAGTAAACAGATGCACTGTACATTCTTTAGCTTTGCATGCACTATGTATCTGTATACAGGAGCACCTTCTTTCACTTTCTCCTTCGAGTGCAGCTGTGCTTCTCAGCCAGTCGGACCTGCAGAGAGGACTTGACCCAGTCTGATAACTAAGCACTGCATCGAAGAAATGCAAACTGTGCAACAAACATCCTGAAAAAATATGGCTTCAAAATTCTAAAAAGTGTATTCCTTTAACACATGCAAGCGTTTCATTTTAATCGACAGCTGACCTTGCTGGGGCAGGAGGAAGTGTTCCTTTTTAAAGCGCAGATATAAAACAACTATTGAGAGATGCAGAAAATGAAACAAGATGTAATAAATGAATTATTTCATTTCCGGCTGTTAAACAAAACAGATCCACTGTACAGCTAAAACGACTGCTGCAGGGAGATGTTTGTAATTTGCTGTTGCAAAACTGAATTGTCTTTTAATCGTAACCAGTGGCGGCCGGCACGGATCGGGGTGGTGGGTGGGGTGCGAGGCCAAACATTTATGCACACTTACAAAGTGTGCTCACCACTCCCCCTGCTCCTCTGTCATCGGAGCAGCCCCGCCCCGCAAAGCTGCCGCAGCAGGACAAAATAAAATGATAACATCAAGTTTTTATATTTTTATTTTTCCTTTATTTCACTACTGTTCACGTGGTTCTACATTTTATGAACTTCAGAAGGATGAATAGATAAATTGTTGGTGCGTTGATTTGAACCTGTGACCTGCAGGTTATATATCTACAGCAGTTGATCGTAGCTGAGGTGGGTATTTACGCCCAACTGCTTTGAATGTTAACCAGCCACCAATGCCACTGACTGTTATCCCATACCGTAAGCAGGAATACAAGGACACAAGGAACAATAATCACAGCTGAGTGGCCGTGAAGAATCGTTTTAACTATTTCACATTCACATTCAACACTTTTTCAGCATTACCACAACATTTCTGCACAGAAAAGTCTAAAACTAATTTTCATTCAATTTCCCTAAACTACCATGCCCCTCCTCAATCTCAAGCTAATAACCACTGGCATCTGAAAATGTTTAGCTGTTTATTTTTCAATGTGTACTAGTTCTGTCTTAATTTCAGGCAGTTCTATAAAGTTTCTATATGGCACTGAGCGGTATATAAAACCATCAAATTAAGTGATCGCTTTTTCACAGCATTTATGCCCAAATTAGGCTTTAAACGGACAGATTCAATCCATTCGCGCTTTACACAAAGTACATTTCTCTATTTTGCAAATTATATATCCTTGCCTCATCTGAATTATTAGTTAGTAATTTATGTGTTGCTTACTGCAAGGCCACACTTACTTGACTTTTCGGACTGTTCTTTTTCATGCATCTTTTTACATTCTATTCCTTTGGTGCTTGAATGTGGCTCCACGTGCTCATCTTCCCCTTCAGATGTCGCTTCCTTTACGGCTCCACTCTGATTCCATTGTTTCTCTCTAGTATCCCCTGTTACTGCCAGATGTGACGGAGATGTGACATTCACGTTTCATGATGCCTGTCATGTTTGGTCAGTGCTGACATGCAAATTATTAGTCTTTCTTCCAGTTACACTGTGCATCGTCAAAGCAGACGCAGAGCTGTTTTACAGACCCAGGGTTTAATCTCTGCTGTCTTTCCGTAATTCCTCATGAGCTGAGCACTGCTACGTATTTTCTTTTGGGTATTAAGACGATTTAATTAGTTCTCGTTGAAGTTATGTCCTTGGCCGATTTAAATGTGTTTCAGTGTTTTGCCCTAGTAGGCCATAGTTGTGGTTAAATTCGTAATTCGCAGAAACACTGGTCAGCAAATTTTTTTTAATTGGGCCATAAAAACCGGAGCAGTGCTGTAGCCGGAAGCAGGTCACATCAATAGATAACGAGGATGATGTTATTAATCACTCGCATGTATTTTATAGCTTTACCATGACATTGACATCATGTCTTTTATTGTGAACCGTAACAAGTCTCAAGTCATTCCTATGCAATTTAGAAATTAGTGGTCGATGTGACCTATTTAGCGAATAATATTGTAAGAAACGAGCAACACTTTTTAAACAATTGCATTTTTCTGGAACGTTTTTGGAACTTTGGAAAGGAAGAAATGTATATATTTGTCGGGAGCCGAGAGACATACTCACTGCCAGTAAATTAGATAAAAACGATCCACAATTGTTGTAAGCCCTGTCAAGCATCTTATACACTTGAACACATATCATACTGTGGGCCCGATTCACAGAACTAACTTAAGACAAAATCCTAAACTTACTACCATTTTGGTATTCACAGAAGGCACTTACTCATATTGGTATTCACAAAAGGCACTTACTCATCAATGAGTAAGTGCCTTCTGTGAATACCAAAATGAGTAAGTTACTCAAAATGAGTAAGTTACTCAAAATGAGTAAGTGCCTTCTGTGATACCAAAATGAGTAAGTGCCTTCTGTGAATACCAAAATGAGTAAGTGCCTTCTGTGAATACCAAAATGGTAGTAAGTTTAGGATTTGGTCTTAAGTTAGTTCTGTGAATCGGGCCCTACGTTCGGCAAGATGCCATCGCAAGTTACACGCTTACCACTGATAACAGAGGGGTCTGCGGGACATGAGTTTTAATCAAGGTGAAGAAACTCAGTCTTTCATCTTTCTAAGGTCGATACATGCGTGCACCATTACATTGGATGAAGCTAACACCTGGGACATATTTGCAATTGACCCACGCAACGCAGGGCAGCAAGCAAAGCTGTTGAAATGTATAGAGCTGAAATGTTTCATTTTAAAAATTACTTTTTTTTGAGGTTTTTCTTTTACACAACTTGTCAGAGATACAGTTTCACATGAATCACAACTGTTACGGTTTGGTACATCATAACAATCTGTGAGTTCCAGCCCATTGTGTAACTCGGGGGGCGGGTGTGGGGGGTCGAATCTAGGTGTTACAACCATGACTCGTCGGGGATGGGAGTGGGTATGCTAATCATGTGGTCTACGCTTAAGGCCTATGGGATTTGGAGCTCTAGTGATTAGAACTATGAAATATGCATACCTCCATATGGTAATTGTGGGGTGAGTGGGGAACTACGCAGCAGCACGAGCGAGGGTGATAAGTAATGTTGCGGGGGCAGTGGTTGGCGGGCTGAGGTCAGGGCTAGCAGTGAAGCAGCGGCCGAGCCGTCTCGCTTCCGTTTGAGGTGGTGGGGGTTCTAATGGGCATGGGGCATGTTTGCTCCCAAGGTTAAGGACCAGGGACTGGCAAGGTGGATGGCGCACATTGGGGGGATCTGTATTAGTTTGTCATAAGGGGGGTCATCCTCATGTGTCAGCTCTCTGACCTGCATAAGCTTGGTGTCCCATGCCGCTGCTTTGGGCCTTTTTGGAGGCTGTGCACTTTGTAGCGTAGATTGGTGCTTTCGTTCTCTTCCCATTGGAGCGGAGCCTTGTACCACTGTACAGGCGACGGAGACTCTGGAGCTCTCCAATGCTGCGCAGGGGTGTGTTTGGCAAGCAGTAGGGCTAGGGTTCCAAAGCGGGCCAGGACTATGGGGGTCATTACGATGGCGGTTGGACTTTTGTCCGACTGCTATCGTTGCGGGGATCGGGACCGGCCGCCATGCATGCGGCGGTCCCGCAATCCAAATTAGGATGGGACCGCCACCATGGCGGTCGTATCTTGCAATTTAACATTGCGGTGGGCTCTGCTGACTGCAGCACCTGCTGCGATGTTAAAAAGGCATGTGCTGCATTTCACTGCACTACGTGGCAGGCACCACACGGTGCCTGCCACATAGAGCAGTGAAATGTAGGGGGGTATCATGAGTACCCCCCAGTGCACAGCCACCTCCCCCCAACACAAGGGGGGCCTCAATGGGCCCCCAAAACCAATCCCCGCCAGCCTTTCAATGGCGGATTACCCGCCACTGAAAGGCTGGCTGCGGCCAGCATCCTAATCTGGCGGACGGTGCCTGCTAGGCCCCTCCACCATTTTACTGATGCTAACCACTCTGCGGATCTGCTCTGGCGTATCCGTGGCGGGCGGTCTTTGCGCCCGCCACAGTCAGATTCCCCCCGCCATCGTAATGTGGCGGGGGGAAAATTGCTTTCCGATGGCGGAAGGACCGCCACCGCGCTGCTGGCGGTGGTGGGCCTTCTGCCATCGTAATGACCCCTATGTGTTTCTTATCTCATTTGTAGATCCCTAAGGCAGTTGCTGCCAATGTTTCAGTCGAGTGAGTTCAGTGACTGGCAAGAGTATTGTGAATAGCGCGCCAGTAGTGTGTTAGGGCGGAGCACATCCTGAGCATGTGTTGGAGGTCGGTGGTGCGGGAATGGTATCTGGCGCACGTAAGTTTGGCTGTTGGGAATATACGATTTAGCTTGGACGGTGTTAGGTAGGCCATATGTAGCACCGTGTATTGGATGCTCTTAAATCTTGCGTTACGGATGATACTCTGAGGTGATTCGAGTGTCAATGTCCATTTTGAATCACGGATGGGGTGCCAACATTGTCCTTTTGTACCTGTTGGAGGGATATTAGAAAAACCCCTATGTGTTCCTGAATGACCTTGTTTAACCATGTACTAAAGTGTCGACCTGAGCCCTTGGTGTACAGGGTGTGTATGACTTCATGGGAGGGGCTTCCTGATTGACTGTGTACCATAAGAGATGGCATGTTACGAATAGTTGCCCATGGGAGAGGAATTGACCAAGAGGAATATCATGGTATTGGCATAGCTGGTGGAATGTCAGCAGGTGATGGACTTGGAATAGGGCTCCTATTGTTTCAATAGACCTGTTGTGCCAGGGGATAACGTTTTCTGTGGTGAAGAGCCCAGGGAATCTTGGCAGCCCTCGAAGAGGGATCTCAGGAGCATATGGCAGGACATGGAATATCAGTTGGAAGATCCGAGCTAGGCATCTGCGAGCTACCATGACGTGTAATGACCACAACCAGTGGGATACTAGACTCCTAGATAGCAACTGTTTACCCCGCCCAGGTCAGGTGGGTGCTGCTTAGTCAGAGTTCTTGGTTAGTTGATTAATGCTAAACTTAAAAAAAAAAATATATATATATATATGTATTATTATATTAGTGTTTATTAACTTTGTGATTTTATATATTTGTTTCACTGATGTAACAAAATATACATATTAATATTCTTAGAAAAAGAAAATGGATTGTTTGTTGGTTTAGAATTTGCTGTAGTGTTTGAGGTTTTTGGTACGTTGATATTTAATTTATAATATTCTTTTAGCTATCATTTCTAAGTAATGCAGTGCATTGTTATTTATGAAGAGTTTGACTTTAAATTGTAGCATGTCGTACATTCTCTTAGTTTGTTTGCTAAATTTAGGACCAATTTGGGTAACAGATTGCTCTATTACTTTTTGGTAGCTTTGCTTTTTTTGTAATGCTTCGATAAATTTGTATAATGTAGATTGAGGTCTACCCAGTGTGAATTGGTAGTAACCCTGGGCGAAGTGCTACGCTACGCTCGCGTAGTTTGCGAAGTTTGCGCTACTTCGCCCAACGCGAATTGCACGTAGCACAGTGCAAACACGCGTAGCGTAGCGTAGCGTAGCGCCGCGGTCATTTTTTGCTTGCTCGCGGTCCTCAACGTCAAGTTGGCGACCGCGAGCAAGCAAAATGACATCCCGGCGAGACTTTTTCTCGTTCGCGATCAGCAACATCAAGTTGCCGATCGCGAGCGTGGAAAATAAACCTCCTGGCGAGATTCTCAACGCGGGGAGGTCAGGTTTCTCATTGCGAGTGGTCGCGTATGCTCGCGACCGCTCGCGATGAGAAACTACCAGTTCGCGTTGAGAAAGCTGCCGCTCAAGTAAAAATCTACTCGAGCGGCAGTAAAAGACAGCTCGCACTGTGCAAGTTGCCATTTTCAATGATTGCACAGTGCGGACAAGCATCCGGCACTGTGCAATCATTGCGAACAGTGCACTACGCAGTTCGCGTAGTGCTACGCGAAGCTCGCGTAGTGCGAACTGCACTTTGCGTAGCTTCGCGAAGCACTACTTCGCGAACTACGCCCAGCCTTAATTGGTAGGCATTATGCCATTCTTCCAGTGCTTTGTTTGCTTTGGATTACTGTGCTAAGGTGCTGTCGTAGACATTCCACCATGGTATCTGGTACTTTGCTTGGCGTCTGTGTCCTGATCAATGCAGTTTTCCGAAGCAAGTATCTTCAAAGTAGTCCATTAGGGGAATAAGTGTGTCTTCATTTTGTTGGTAGAAAGGGATTTATATTAGTAAATTATAGTGGTTGATTACCTCCAGGGACGTAGGATAGTGCTAGAATTTTTTTGATTTCAAAAGCGAATTGGCTGTTAGTGAAGTACTCTACACTTAGGGCCTTATTACGAGTTTGGCAGTCCTACAGCGGTGGCGGTCCTCCACTGTCTGCTGTAGAATCGCCAAGCCCGTGGTGCGACCGCCCACCAGATCATAGGTAAAATCCTGGTCTGGCGGGCAGTGTTGCGGCGGTCTGACTGTGGCAGTCTGCAAGGCTCATAGAAAAACCTATAATGCAGACCGCTGCAGTCAGACAGCTGACTGCACTACATGTGCCCCCCGCATGCACCCCCAGCCCAAATCTAGCAGGGGGCCCAGTTAGGGCTCCTTTGTTTTCTTTCCACCACCCTTTTCATGGCGGGATCACCACCATGAAAATGTAAACAAAAATACAACTTGCAATATGCTCAGCCGTGTTGGCAGGGGCACCACCAGTTTATTACTGCCAGTTGCAGACCGATGGCCCAGTGGGATCCTTGATCCAGGCGGTGCCAGCGGCCTCATGGTGGTCCGACCACTGCAGTCCTAATACTGTGGGTGGTTCTGCAGTGTGGTGGTGATTGGACCACCACGACAGGCTTGGCGGTCCTATGGACTGCCAAACTCTAAATAAGGCCCTCAGTTTAGGTTTTTGGACGTTTTGCCATATACCTTGATTAAAGTGACAGTAACAGCCTTGTATAACTGTGTGGGGCATCTTTTTAAAATTGTTTGAATCATGACTTATTCAAAGTCTATAATTAGTTTTTTGGGGATAGTAGTTATTTGTTTGTTGTTTTATATAATTCAGGAGTTCATAGTAGGTGCTGATTTGTTTGCTTGGTAGTAAAGCATATATGAAAGGGATATTGGTGTTTTGATATTCACCATGTTGATGTATATCTAAGTGAATAGTTTGGGATACATTTAAAGGTCCCATCCATCATCCAGGTTTGGCATTGGGTAAGTTTCATTAGGTTGTTTGCTGTGGAGAAAATTAGGATTTGTTTTTCATTATTTAGATTTAGTAGCTGCTGCTACCCGGCTGGGGTAGTGATGCGGTGTGGGGGGAGGGTGGGGAGTGAATCAAAAAAAAAAAAAGACTTACCTGACCTAGAACGGCCGACTGCTGCCTCTACTCCGTCCTCGTCCTCTTCATCTTCCTTCTTTCTGTCCTGGCCCGGGCACACAGGCTCCCCTGAGCCAATCACAACGCTGCAATGCAGTGTTGGTATTGATCTAAGTGCCGTGGTTCTGCGCTCAGATGGGGACATGGAGCCTGTGCATGTTCCCCACCAGGCTGTGTAATGCAGCCTGGTGGAGAACATGCAAAGTGCACATGAGTGTTTGACTAGCCGGTCAAACAGTCATGAGCACTTAGGCAGTGCATACCGCTACTTTGGCCTGCCCACCCCGCCACTGACTGCAATAGGGAAAATAAAATGATAATCATGTTACATTATTATAATTTTATTTTTTCCTTTGAGCAGAGGAGCCGCCACTGTTTAGATTGTCATGTAAAAGGAAGGTTGCCTCATTATGTGTTCATTTTAAAATGTTCAGGTATGTCTATGTCTTGGAATGTCCAAGGGGCAGGTGGGGTTTCACGGGTGGCTTTTTTAGTGCTTGAAATTAAGCATTTTAAAGTGAGGATAAGTGGTAGTTGACCTGTTACATGTATAGGACTTTGGGTAGTATTTCTTTAAGGATTTTGCTAGTAGGCTCCTGGGAGCTAGAGCATGCCTCTGATAAGTCTTGTAAGATTTCTCTAACTTCTCTTTCTGTCACATTTGAGGGGTTGGTTGCCCACTTTTACATTAATTACAAAATCATCTTTGGTAGTAGCCCTCCTGTAGCATGTATTTGAATAATATTTAGGACATTTCCAGTTTATAGCTTATTTTGAAGCACTTTCTTGGCTGTAGGTGTAGCCTATTTGATTTAATAATTGCTTTCCTTTCTGTGAAGTGATAAATTTGGCTTCTTCTGTCATTGTATCTGTAAATAGCTTAACAGTATAAATTTTACTATGCAACTTTTTGTATTAATATTTTAAAAACTGCAGTTACTTATTATGTTTTGTTGAGCTGTTTTGCAGCTTTTTTTAGTTCATTTTAACATGGAGCAGGTGCTGAATTTTCTGCTGAAAGAGAAAAAAAAGTTATATTAACTAAATATGGTATTTTGTTGCAAGCTTGTCGAGGTTTGGGGGTTAGGTTTATTTCTGTTTGTCGTTTGGGAGAGATTTTAATTTATTGTTTATATACACTTACTTTATTATATATTCTTCTTGCTTTGTTATAGTTTATATTTTCTGGCAGTTTATTTGTTAGGAAGTTGGTTTTGTTTTCTTGTAGGTATTCTATGTAAAAAAAAACGTTACAAAGTGTGTTACTATTTTTTGTTAAATTATATTTTTTGTTTAATAACAGGTTATTTTTAGTGTAAATATAAGTATTACTTACATGAATATGTAGTTGTTGAGATTAATTATTTGTTTTTAATCATGTGTGGGGAGAATGTGGCAGAGTTTCCGCCTCTTGCAGTGTTTATTGTTTTTGGAGTATTTATTTGTATTAATTAGTGTGCCTTTATATTGTTGGTTTAACAGTTTTTTTATTGGTTAAAATTGTTTACATTGCAATTTTATTGGTTGGTTTAGTATAGTATAAATATTTTTTATCAATTGAGTCCTTGTTTTTAAATGTTTTATTACTGTAGTATAATATATAGTTTGTTTTATTTATATATGAATTTAAATGTATATATATGTGTATATTAGTATATATATATATATAAATATATATAAATATATATATATACATACAATTTAATTTATATTAATGTTTGCATTATATGTTTATAGTTTTAATTGTTTTGGTGATTATAATTATATGTGTTTTAGGTGTACAATATTTTTGGGGTGCATGTTTAATTTTTGTTTAATGTAATATATTTTTATTTAATTCTAGATGTTTATTATAAATTGTGGGTTTATTTGAAGTAATTGTTTTAGGTTAAAATTGTTGTTTGGGTGTTTTTTTATAGGATTTATTAGTTATGTTGGCGAAAATATTGTGATCGATATTGTGTGAATAGATATTTTTGACATGTTGCATGTTTATTATAGGTGACAATATTTATGTTTCTGATATTTTTGTTATAGCTAATGTAAAAATAATTTTTTTTGTCAACAATATTTGTGTGTTTGATATTAGTGATTTTTATAGTTAGGTAAATGGAGTCAATATTTTCGTTCTTGATTTTTAATTTCTGATATTTGTGTATATCGATATGAGTTGGATCGATATTATGTCAGTGATCTAAAGTGGCAATGTGCCCAACCCCTGTGCTCAAGGCCCCTTACTTTTCCAGGGAATTCATTTTACAAACTTATACCTCAGAGCAAGGCATAGAGGCAGTTCTTTCACTGCTAAATGATGAGGGCCTAGACCAACCTGTAGCTTTCATCTCTAGGAGGTTACTACCCAGGGAACAGAGGTGGAGTGGTATTGAAAGGGAAGCCTTTGCTGTTGTCTGGGCACTGAAGAAGCTGAGACCTTACCTGTTTGGGACAGAGTTCAGGATTTAGACAGCCTAAGGCCCCTCAGTTGGCTAATGCAAATGAAGGAGAGAACCAAAGATTTTTGAGGTGGTCCATCTCCCTACAAATAATGGACTTTATGTTGGAACACAGACCTGGGGCTGACCATGCCAATTCTGATGGTCTCTCCAGGTTCGTCTGCCCTAGTGATGAGAACTCCCAGGAGGTTGGGTAGTTATTCCCACTTTCAGCTGGGAGGGACACATTTTAGAACTGTCAGCCATAGGGTGGTCTTCCCCCAAACCTTTTGCCTGCTTGCCTCCAATTTTGCTGAGTTCATTTTTGTTGACCTTAGGGCTTTGTGCTTTCACCATTGTTAATTAGTGCTAAAGTGCTTGTGATCACTCCCGTAAACATGGTTTAACTGGATAATGCCTAATTGGCATATTTAATTTACTTATAAGTCCCTTGTAGAGAGGTATACCATATACTCAGGGCCTGTAAATTAAATGTTACTATTGGGTCTATAGCACTGGTGGTGCTACCTACCTAAATACCTCCCTAAAATTTGTCCCAGGCCTGCCATTGCAGTCTGAAGGCAGTAGTCCACTGTCATGTCGACTTGGCATTTAAAACCCATTGCCAAGCCTTAAACTCCCCTTTTATTACATATAAGTCTCCCCTAAGGTAGGCCCTAGGCATCCCATAGGGCATGGTGCTGTGTAACTAAAAGGTAGGGCATGTTCTTTTATGTTTTACATATCCTGTTAGTAAATACCTCCATAATTCATTTTTCACTACTGTGAGGCCTACCTATCTCATAGGATAATATTGGAGAATCTTTATTACATTTAAGAAGGTGAAATTACTAATTGAGAGGAAGTGGATTAGCCATGTTTGGTTCCTATGAACTTATAATGATAAATCCTCTTTAATACCAAAGTCAGATTTATTATTACAACTTTGAAAATGCCACTTTTAGAAAGTTAGCTATAATAAGGGGGTGGGGCCCCTTGCTGCTCAGCTAGAATGGCCCAGTCAATACAGAAATATAAGAAATCTAGCTGACCGTTTCTAATGCTGTTTTTCGATTTAAACAGACTAGGACCAAACTCTCAATTGTCTTGGTGTACATAATTTAATATGTCAATTCTTTTGAACTATTTCAAAATCAAATAATTTTATCAATTCACAAACCACAGATCTGGACAACACTGTATTTTGTCGAACATTCAAACTAACACAACAATCTAAATAAAAAATAACTGATGTTAGTGTTCCTCAACCGCTGAAAAAACACAAATAATAAATACAAACACAGTTTTCAACACAGTTTTAGAAATTACCAGTCAGAATCAAAAAAGTACCCACATGCCATTTCATCACATTTATGAAACATGTACATTGGGGTTACTGGCCAGAGGGGACAGACAGCAACAGAGAGTTACAATATCTAAAGTACCTAGTTCCCTATGTTGCTAATGTTGTTTTTCCTAATATAATTCAGTCCCCAATGACACAAGCGGCCGACGCGTTTCGAATCCCTCTTTCCTTTCAGGGATTCTCTTCAGGGCTTAAGACTGGAAGAATTCTGAAAATAAACATAAAAAGGGAATTGACTTTTACTGAATTCTGCCCTCCATGTGATTAAAATGCTATTTTGAATTAGAGAAGGGATTGATACCTGATAGCTGTATGTTTTTTCTCATGTCCGCTTAAATATTAAGGGACTCATGTACTTCAATCTGAAATATGAATAGTTTGAAGGTAATCATTTCTGCAGTCTCAGGAATTAACAGGTCAAATGTTAACATTAAGTTAAACTAGTATTTGTTGCAGTGACCAGGGGCCCAAAGCACTTACTTTCAAATATTAATGTTTAACTGAAAGTTGAAGGCGCCTCCAATAGGAACCAGCAAAGGCAGAACACTTTTTTAGAAAAAGGTCAACAAAAAAACAAGGTGCGATTCATAACCCAGTCATGGGAGATGCGAACCAGGCGCCAATATTACAAATCATAGAGCCATCATCTATTGTGAACGTATCAAATAAAAGACTGACTAAGGATGAAGCTTCAGTCCTCGAATTAGGTCCTAAATTTGTTCCAAGGAGAAAACCGGATTTCACACGATTAAAAATTGAGGCGGTTGAATTTTTCCGAAAAATCAGGTTAAAGGCATTTTCCCATAATAAAGAAAATACAACTGCCCAGGAAACCTCAGGCCTTGGTAATAAGTTGAAATTCATTCCACCGACACATACCATCCCAAAAGAAATAATAGCCTTTGAACAGGTCGCGCTGTCAACAATTCAACAACTTGAGAATAAAAAGATTTTTAATTTCAGCATCTTAACGCCTTAACAATCCCAGGCCATACAAAATCTCAAAAGGGACGATTCCATCGTTATAAAGCCAGCAGACAAAGGCGGAGCGCTGGTCCTATGGCCCAAAGATATGTATCTATAGGAAGGACGCAACCAGGTACAGAACCAAGCTTGGTACAGACAAGTCAAAGATGATCCCACAAAAGACATACAGGAAAACATCAAGTCAATCACACAGGATGGGCTATAGACTGGGATATTAGGACCTAAAGAACATGAATTTCTGAACAAGAAGTACCCAAGGATTCCGGTGATTTATTTTTTACCAAAGATTCATAAGCAACTAAGTGAACCACCAGCAAGACCAATTGTTTCTGGCTGTGACTCGGTGTTGGAACCTATTTCCAAATATGTGGATGTTTTTTTGAAATCTTTTCTCCAGCAAGTTCCCTCCTATCTAAGAGATACAATGGATTTTATCAACAAGATCGAGGGTCAACAATTCGATCCAACAAATCAATGGCTGGTCTCATTAGATGTTGTGTCGCTATACACACAGGTTCCTGAGGACGAAGCTTTGGAAGCACTAGAGGTGTATTCGGAAAATCACGAACGACCTCACCGGGTACCCACTGAGATCATCTTACAACTAGCATCAATGGCCTTAAAGAAAAATTACTTCAAATTTGACGACAACTTCTATATCCAAACGAAGGGGACAGCGATGGGATGTCCCTTCGCTCCAGAAATGGCGGTTCTCTACATGGCTAGGTTTGAAGATAAATTCATTTACAACAACAATCCCTACACACAACACCTATTACATTGGTACCGCTACATTGATGACATCTGGTGCCTTTGGGAGGGCTCAGAAGCCACACTGACAGAATTCTTCAATTGGCTTAACATAAGACATCCAGATATTAAATTCACACTGACCAAAAGCAAGACTTCTTTAACCTTTCTTGATGTTGAGGTAAAACCAATCGACAATGAACTTAAGACCACTCTACATAGAAAGTTGACGGACAGAAATACGACCCTTCATTACAAAAGTTTGCACCCAAGAAACTTGCGTGACAACTTACCTTATGGCCAGTTATTAAGGATTAGACGCAATTGTTCACGTAAAGAAGATTTTGAGATTCACGCAAATACACTATGTGATCAACTGAGAGCAAGAGGATACCCTAAGAAATTACTGAAACACGCAAAAAGGAGAGCCTGGTTCACACCTAGAGAATGTCTGTTGACAAAGAAGATTACGCAACCAGTGGAGAAATTAGTATATGTGTCCACTTTCGGACCCCACACCCACAAATTTCGTCAAGTTATTTTAAAGAATTGGCATCTTCTGCAAAATTTAGAATGTCCTTTTGACCCACCGCTATTCGCCATGAACAACTGGTCAGGGCAGATCTAACACCTCCAACGCGAGAGAGAGATCTCCTCTCACAATGGAAACTTAAACCAATTGAGGGCCACCATAAATGCGGGAACTGCATCTCCTGCGAATCAACCATGGAAGGGTCTGAATTTGTGCATATCAATATCAAGTGGTCTCATAAGACTTTCTCCAACTGTAGGACGTAAAATGTCGTCTAAGCAATTATTTGTCTGTGTCGCAAAATTTACATTGGAAAAACCAACCAAGAGGTCAGGTTACGGATAGTTCAACATTGCTTCAGAATTTGCTTGAAGGTGGCAAATGCCCCCATGGTCAGCCATTTTATTTAGGCCAACCATAATGAGAGCGATATCAACTGGACAGTATTGACGGTTGTTAAGCCTACCCCTAGAGGCGGAGATGTGGATGCAATGCTGCTGCAAAAAGAGGCTTACTTAATTTTGAAATATAACAGTGCCGTATCAGGGCTGAACGAGATGTCAGAAATATCCAGAACATAATTCTTCAACAATTTAATAATCGTTGTAAAATTCTTTTCAATATAAGGACCCTTGGCAAACTACAACTACCAGGATGCATCATAACAATGGCCACTCCCCCACCGGATGCACTCAACATCTGATATGCTCCAGTGGAATGTATATTCAAACAGCTGAGTAGACAGAGCGTTTCGCCCGCTTGTATTGAAGGCTCAACGAACAGTGTTTAAAAGTAACTGAAGTGACTCGCTTCTGTGCCGTTTTGCTACTTTGTAACATGAGAATATGCTTAACAACAGAAACTTAATATTAACTTTCGTACGCGCCTGTCGTTGCAGAAAACAGACACTCCCCCATGACTTTGAATACTGAAATGCTTCCCAGCTGGAATGTCTCAAATACGAAGACTTTCAGTTAAACATTAATCTTTGAAAGTAAGTGCTTTGGGCCCCTGGCCACTGCAACAAATACTAGTTTAACTTAATGTTAACATTTGACCTGTTAATTCCTGAGATTGCAGAAATGATTACCTTCAATTTATTCATGTTTCAGATTGAAGTACATGAGCCCCTTAATATTTAAGCGGACATGAGAAAAAACATACAGCTATCAGGTATCAATCCCTTCCCTAATTCAAAATAGCATTTTAATCACATGGAGGGCAGAATTCAGTAAAAGTCAATTCCCTTTTTATGTTTATTTTCAGAATTCTTCCAGTCTTAATCCCTGAAGAGAATCCCTGAAAGGAAAGAGGGATTCGAAACGCGTCGGCACGCTTGTGTCATTGGGGACTGAATTATATTAGTAAAAACAACATTAGCAACAAAGGGAACTAGGTTCTTTAAATAATGTAACTCTCTGTTGCTGTCTGTCCCCTCTGGCCAGTAACCCCAGTGTACATGTTTCATAAATGTGAGGAAATGGCACGTGGGTACTTTTTGATTCTGACTGGTAATTTCTAAAACTGTGTTGAAAACTGTGTTTGTATTTACTATTTGTGTTTTTTCAGCGGATAAGATACACTAACATCAGTTGTTTTTGATTTAGATTGTTGTGTTAGTTTGAATGTTCGACAAAATACAATGTTGTCCAGATCTGTGGTTTGTGAATTGATAAAATGATTTGATTTGGAAATAGTTCAAAAGAATTGACATATTAAATTATGTAGACCAAGACAATTGAGAGTTTGGTCCTGGTCTGTTTAAATCGAAAAACAGCATTAGAAACGGTCAGCTAGATTTCTTATATTTCTACTTTTAGAAAGTTGCCATTTTTCTGCTCTTAGCCAAGTGTGCCTGCAGCCTGTCTCTGATACACGTCTGGGAAGGGTGACAGCTGGACTTTGTGTGTTTTCCCTAGACAGTCGCACACAATGGGAGCTTAGGTGTGACTTGATGAGCCATCCTGAAAGGATGGGAGAGAGAAGTTGGGCACAGCCTCACACTTACACCTGAATAGGCTGTGTCCTGTCCCCACAAAAAGGGCTGCATTACCCCCTCCCCCAGTACTGCATCTGAAGCCAGGGCAGGAAGAGAGGACCTCTGCTCACTTCAAAGGCCCTTCTTTGAAGTCTCCCCCAATTCAAAGGCACCACTGGGTAATTGAACTGGACTCAGACCTACCACTTCAGTACACTTGTGGACCTGTGAATACTTTGTCAGGAAGAAGGACGGCTGAGCTGTTGAAGGACTGGTACTCTGCTGGACGGCTGCTCTGGGAGAACTGCTTTCTTGCTGTGCTGACTTGCTGCCTGTTGCATTTCTTGTCTGGGTGAGAAGGACTGGATCTGCATCACTTGAACCCCAGAACCCAGAATGACTCCAAGGTTTTGTTGGCTGGCTTCTTGATCCAAAGTCTCCGGGACATAAAAGACTTCTTACTAGCCTGCTTCTGCACCTAGACTCTGCCATCTGTGAGTCTGCCCTGCCAAATGCTGCCACCCCAGTCCAGGAGCATTAGTAGTGGGCCTAAAGCGCTTGCTCAACAGAAGCAACGCATCACAGCCGCTTCAGAGACAGAACCGGTGCATCGCCATCACTGCGTGGGTCAGCACCGACGCATCACCTCTGGCACATTGCCCCTGTCGCAGGTTCCAGGCCGGCGCATCGCTGCTGTTGCATGGCTCGGAGACACCAGTCCGCCTTTGGAACCACCACTGCATGATGCTCTACTAAAACAAAGTCTTCTCATCTCCGTCAACGACAGCCTCTAAGATGAAGCTGAAATTCCGCATCGCAGCAACCTGCTCAGTGAAGCGGACACACCTCTGCTGTTGCACAACTAGGACTAGCACATCGCTACCGACACATGGATTGACAGTGGCACATTGCCCTCTCTGCATTCTGCACCTACTTGTTCACAGGATCTTTCACGTCAACGCAACCCTGACTAAGGTACTTTTGCTCAGTGGGCCAAGCCTGATCTCTGTAGCCAGCCGGCGCACCATCGCAATCGGCCTGAACTTTTGACTTTGGCCCAGCCTAGTGGAACCAGATATCATGTGCTTTGTGCTTTTGGTGCTGTTTTCACTTAATTTTTTTAAAATCAGTATCTCTGGTTTTACTCATTGGATTTTTGTTGTTTAAAATATAATCTACGTTTCTAATTTTGATTGAGATTTCCCTTGTGTTGTATGCTCCCTTTATTACTGCTTATGTGCTGCATAAATACTTTACACATTGCCTTTAAGTTAAGCGTGTCTGCTTGCGTGCCAAGCTACCCATGGCTAAGCACAGGTTAAAATAGTGACTTTTTGTGATTCACCCTGCATGAGTTTGTGGCTGTTGCATGACCAGGGCTCACATCATAGTCAACCAATGACCCCTTCTCCCACAATATGTAACTATGCCTACCCCTACCAAGTACAGCATTTGCCATTATGTGGCTTCAAATTGCCCACAGGGCATAGCCTGTGGCCAGGACCCATGCCTAACCCCTGCGGTTGACCAACCCCCTGCAGCACACAACCTTCAGCTGCTCCTGCGCTCACTCCCCCACGGTCCTTCTTGTTTTAAAAATTATATTCTTGATCCTGCGAGACTCCTGTGAGAGTTACTCTATAGATAGCGTACCCGCCTGTTCTCTCGCAGACTCTTTCAGGAACACAGGAGGCCATGCAGGCTCCAGTGACTTCCACTGGATCTTGTCACCCTAAAAAAAATATTTGTTTCAGAATGTACCTGAGGGGGGCTCATGGATCTCCCACTAAAAGACAAGGGTTTTAGGGTATCCCTACCCTATCCCCTCTTAAAATCTTAATTATTTTTCAAGACACAGGGACTGAGTCCCTGATTCCTGTAATGGTGGGCACAACATTTCTGTTTGTGCTGCCACCAGCCAATTAAAGCAATTGCTCTTGCGGGACTCACAGGAGCCTCTTGCTCCTGTAAGAGTGAGATAGCTGACAGGGGCAAAAAGGTCCTTAAGGCCAATTAGATTGCTCCAACATTTGAACTTGTGTGTCCACTGGAATCTCACTAGGTTCTTGCATACCCAATCGTCCAGATATCTATTAAGTTTTAACCTTAATTTCTCAAAAACTATTGAATAGAGATACACTAAATCACAAAAGCACACTTTCTTAGTTAAAATCTAGCTTTCTGACAACTTTCATGCATTTCCATTCAGCAGTTTTGATTGCAGAGCTGTCTAAATTCCCTATGGAAATTGCATTTTGAGACTCCCTTTGTCTTGGCCCAGTGTGATGGATCACCCCTTAACTTTCCAAGAAGGAGCTGAGGTGGAGGACTTTTTTGGGATTTACAACAAATAAAAAAAAAGCATACTTTCTGGTTATAACTATAGCTTTCTGTCAAATTCGGTTCCGTTCAGCTCTTTCTTCTAAATTCTGGTTCCTGTGGACAATTGTATGGGGAAAGCGTATTTTAGGACCCCTTTTTTCTTGGTCTCGCTTGACAGGTCACCCCGATACTTACCAGGAATGAGCTAAGGTGGATGAGGCTGTTTTTAGAAAGTTTCGTGAAGGTGTCAAACTGTGCTAAGTTATTAACAAACGAAAAAAACTATTTCATATGAAAATGGGGTAACATGGTCCTATATTAAAGCTACTCACCTTTTTATTGAGTTTCTTTCATCTTCACTGAGGGAACTGATAAGATTGGCTTGGAAAGTTTGCCATGATTTAAATTTCCTACCTACTAACTCAGAACTCAGACCCCACTGTGTCTGAATTGTCTGTGGATGTGGATGTCAGGAAGACCTGTCTAGACAGATGTCTATCAAAGAGGAGAACATTACTGTAAGTGAGATCCAATCAGCAGTGACTGGGTCCCTTCAGTCAATACAGGATACCAAAAGTAATTCCAGAGCTGAATCCTTTACCAGGTAATAGATCACTTACCCTCATGACCCAGAGTAAACATAGTTTCATCAGAAGATTTTAGATCCCTTGAGGACCATAAAACTATTGCCTCTAACAAGAAAAATGCTAAGGCATCTAAGCTAAGAAATGATGGTGAAATTGCATCTCATTCAAAAGATAACAAGCCTCATTATATTCCTTCCAAAATGGTGAGGAAGGTAACGTTCTTGGGATCCCCTTTTTTAGGGGACAATCAAATGCTGACAATTTTTCCCAATACCTTATAACATTGACTCAATCTCTTCCTCATCTGGGAAGCTTTATGATACAGATGATGGAGACCTCAGAGACCCTGTAGACCCACAGACATTACCTGGCCCCAGTAGAGTAATTTCAATTTCCTTAAGATCTCAATATTTTAAGCCAGATGTCATTATCCTTCACAGGTTAGGGGAATGGGCTCCATCTCCCCCATTTCTCAATGTATAGACCACTAGATTAGGAGATTATTGGATTAATCTAACAGAAACAAACTTAAGGTTGAGTGTCGCAGCTCTATCATCACCTACAAGTTGCTTCTTACTCTGTAGGTCGACTTCAATATGGTAGCCATTTTTTCTAAAATGTGTAAAGGCCCAAACAGGGTATCGATAGGGCTCTTCGAGTATGCAAGACATTTTTTTAGACATTTTGGGTCCATTCACCCAAATAATGGGGATCACAGTGAATGCAATGGCCACTTGAGCTTCTGTGGATTTAGATGTCTTGCGAGATTGGAGCAAGTTTATAACCAGCAAGCTCATTACGATTAGTAAGTCCTATTTCATTAATTATTATAAGAACGAAGGCATGTAGACACCTTACATTTTTTAATGATACCCATTTGAAGTTATCAAGGAGCACCCGTACGGATAATTTCTGAAAACCGTACTGAAACGTAGGTTTTTCTTGTATATGATGTTAATAAGACCAAGTTAAGCTTTGAGAAGAGGCACGGATGCACTTTATAGATTGTCATTTTTCATTATTATTACACATGATATGTGTTTGCACTAAATATAACTTGTTCGAAGGGATAGCGCAAAGGAACTTTAATTAATGGGCTGGGCAAGACAGCTAAGATTGTTGGTATGGTAGGTTTTTATCTGTATATAGAGATGTTGTGATTGATAATGAAATGAAATGTTATAATTATGTTATGAACCAAATATTACATTTATGACGTTTTATGGAATTCAAATGGTCCTGCACAGTATTCAATCAAAATGTCGAGTTGGAAATGTCGACTTACACTACTATTGAGTTTTAAATATTGTGACACAGAAATATCGATAGCAAGAATATTGTGGTCAAGAATTTTGACTTTAAGCTAAGAAATATTGATTTTAAAAATATAGAAGTAATTCATATCATTTGCAAAAATATAGTTGTTTAAAATATAAATTTTTTAATTAGTGTTATGTATTTTAGTATATATTTTAAATGTATGTGATATATTTTTTGTTGTATAAGTATTGTTTATGTTTTTTAATAAGTGTTAAATGTTTAGTAGTTATTAATCGTATTTTAATTACATTTTGCATTTTTTAGTTCCGTAGTGGGATGTGGGTTTATAGGGGAGTAGGGTGGGAAGTAATTTAATTATAATAAATGAATGACTATTTTTTATTTATTAATATTTATTTAATTGAGATTTTATAATGTTAATTGTGTTTTTAATTTTTTGGGGTAAGGTTTAGGTGCAGGTTGTGGGGTTTATAGGGGTAAAGAGTGGAAAGTAATGTATTTGTAATTAATTAATAATTAGTTGTTAATTAATATTAATTAATTAATTGACAATTAATTATGTAAATTGTGTAATCAATTTTAGGTGTGCGTTGTGGGGTTTATAGGGGTAAAGCGTGGGAAATAGTTTAATTTTTAATTAATTAATAATTAGTTGTTAATTAATATTAATTAATTAATTGGCAATTAAATATGGAAAGTGTGTAGTCAATTTTAGTTGTGGGTTGTGGGGTTTTTAGTGGTACAGGGTGGAAAGTAATTTAGTTTTGAGTAGTTAATAATTAGTTGATAATGAATATTAATTAATTAATCGATAATTAATTAGGGTAATTGTTTAATTTTTGTGTGTTGGGTTTTGGGTTTATAGGTGTGAAGGGTGGGGAGTAAATTAATTTTACATATTTTATAATTAGTTGTTAAATACTATTAGTTATTCAATTGCTTTTTTTTTTAATTGTGTTATTCATTTTTTACAGTTTAATTTTAGGTGTGGGTTGTGAGGATTATAGGTGTAAAGGGTGGGAAGCTAATTACATTTTATGAGTTTTAATTTGTTTTTAATTAATAATATTTGTTTTATTGATAATTAATTATGTTAATTGCGCAAATACATTTTTTTTATTTTCGATGTGGGTTGTGAGTCGTATAGTGTTAAAGGTTAGGAAGTAAATGGACTAAACTTATGTAATAAGTGTTTTTGCTAATAAATAATTTCTAAATAAAATATTTATTTGTTTCAATTTGTTAAATTAATATAATATTTGTAGGTATTTAACATTATGTTTTTATTTTTTTATTTTTAATATTAAATATATTTTTATTTTTATTTTTAACATACTTATATATTTTTTTACTTACTTTTGAAAAAAATATTTTTATTCTGTTGATGATATTGTGTTTGTTTTTAATTTTGAACTGGCTGGAGTGGGAATAGTAATTTTTACCCCTCCGCTATCCAACACTCTCCCTAATGTTGCAATGACTGGAGTGGGAATAGTATATTTTATCCCTCTGCTATCCAACTCTTTCCCTACTTTTGCACTCACTGGAGTGGGAATAGTAATTTTTACCCCTCCGCTATCCAAAACTTCCCCTACTGTAGCACTGACTGGAGTGGGAAATTTGAGTTTAAAGATTTTAAATAGTTAAATTTTTGGAATTTATAATAGAATGCTTTTAAAAAAAATAGATTATAGATTTTATGTTATTGGTATATATATATATATATGTGTGATATAGCTTGCGGAGACGCAGGCGAAACGCGTAATGCTGCTGGGCACTTGCCTCAAACAAGTAATATTGTCACCGGATTAAAAGCACTTTAAATTTATTGGATTCTCCCTGTGTGGTCCGTACCTGCTGAGTTGGTGCTAAGTGGGCGCTTTAAGGACTTTGGTTTCTTCATATATATATATATATATATCACTGTTGCTCGAAATGCATCTGCTGCCAGCGAAACAAAAACGAGTGCAGACCTCCAGTAGTGCAGTATATTTTATTTTGTCAGTCTTCTGCCATTACGCGTTTCGGCCGTACAAGCGGCCTTGATCACATATATAGCTCCAATCCCACTTCGTGGATAAAAACGGGTCTGACACAGCTCAAGTTGGCTCACAGCAAGGTCTTTAATGCCACCACTAGGCACATCAAATGACAAGCCCTCTAGTTGCAGCATCTGGCAAACGCATTTCGGCGAATGCCTTCTTCAATCAATCAATCAATCATGTCACTTATAAAGCGCACTACATACCCGCGAGGGTCTCAAGGCGCTGGGGGAAGAGGGGGGTGGTGCTGCTACTGATCGAAGAGCCAGGTCTTGAGGAGTCTTCTGAAGGCCAGTAGGTCTTGGGTCTGTCGGAGGTTGGTGGGGAGGGTGTTCCAGGTCTTGGCGGCGAGGTGGGAGAAGGATCTGCCGCCGGCGGTCGTTTTCCGGATGCGGGGGACTGTGGCGAGGGCGAGGCTGGTCGAGCAGAGCTGGCGGGTGGGGGTGTAGAAGCTGAGTCGTCTGTTGAGGTAGGCTGGTCCGGAGTTGTGGAGTGCTTTGTGTGCGTGGGTGAGGAGCTTGAAGGTTATCCTCTTGTTGACAGGGAGCCAGTGCAGGTCTCTCAGGTGGGGTGTGATGTGGCTGCGTCGGGGGATGTCGAGGATAAGACGTGCAGAGGCGTTCTGGATGCGTTGCAGCCGTCTCAGGAGCTTAGCCGTCGTTCCTGCATAGAGGGCGTTTCCGTAGTCCAGCCTGCTGGTGACGAGGGCCTGGGTGACTGTTTTTCTTGTTTCGGTGGGGATCCACTTGAAGATCCTGCGGAGCATTCGGAGGATGTTGAAGCAGGATGAGGAAACGGCGTTGACCTGCTTAGTCATGGAGAGGGTGGGGTCGAGGATGACCCCTAGGTTGCGTACGTGGTCGGTGGGTGGCGGGGCTGTTCCCAGTGATGTTGGCCACCAGGAGTCGTCCCAGGCTGAAGGGTTGGAACCAAGGATGAGGACCTCCGTCTTGTCCGAGTTCCGCTTCAGGCGGCTGGTCCTCATCCATTCGGCGACGGCCTTCATTCCTTCGTGGAGGTGGGCTTTGGCGGTGTGAGGGTCTTTGGTGAGGGAGAGGATCAGCTGGGTGTCGTCGGCGTAGGAGATGATGTTGAGGTTGTGCTGTCGGGCGACGTGGGCGAGGGGTGCCATGTAGATGTTGATCAGCGTTGGGCTGAGGGAGGAGCCTTGGGGTACGCCGCAGATGATCTTGGTGGCCTTGGATCGGAAGGGGGCGAGGCGGACGCTTTGTGTTCTGCCGGAAAGGAAGGATGTGGTCCAGTCCAGGGCCTTCTCTTGGATCCCGGCGTCGTGAAGGCGTGTTCGTAGTGTGTGGTGGCAGACCATGTCGAAGGCGGCTGATAGGTCCAGGAGGATGAGGGCTGCTGTTTCTCCGTTGTCTAGCAGGGTCCTGATGTCATCGGTGGCGGCGATGAGGGCGGTTTCGGTGCTGTGGTTGCTGCAGAAGCCGGACTGGGAAGGGTCCAGGATGTTGTTCTCCTTGAGGTAGCGGGTCAGTTGTTTGTTGACGATTTTCTCGGTGACCTTCGCGGGGAACGGGAGCAGAGAGATGGGTCGGAAGTTCTTGAGGTCCTTGGGGTCTGCCTTGGGTTTCTTGAGTAAGGCGGTGATCTCGGCGTGCTTTCAGCTTTCCGGGAAGGTTGCTGTCTCGAAGGAGATGTTGATTATTTTCCAGAGATGGGGCGCGATGGCTGTACTGGCTTTGTTGAAGATGTGGTGAGGGCACGGGTCTAGCGGTGAACCGGAGTGGATGGTGTTCATGATCTCGCTGGTGTCCTCGTCGTTGATGTTGGTCCAGGAGAGCAGGCGGTTGGTGGTTGTGGGGGCAGTGCCAGATTCATGCTCGACAGTCCGATTTTAAGTTTTCGCAGGGATTTGTTAAATGCTGGCAAGAGGAACCCCATTGGATCACTGGTATCGACATAAAAAGAGGATTCGTCAAGCGGGGGCAGAGAAAAAAGTGGGGTCCCAAAACGCGTTTTCTCCATGTTAATTTCCATAGGAATTTTGGAACAGGCTACAGCCCGAACTGCTGAACGGAATTACACCAGATTTGGCAAAAAGGTACCTCTTGGTTCAGAAAGCGACCTTATTTTTAAATGGTGTAAATCCGTTCAGTAGTTCTTGAGAAATTCAAAAAATAAAATATCAATATCTGAGCACTAAGGAGGAGCCGCGAATCCTCCCGAACACGAGCTTCATTTTGATTGGCTTCCAACACTCCAAACCAGGAAGTGCTGGCAGCCATCTTGTGACTCGGTAACCGAGTCACAAGAAAACAGTAAAAAAAAAAGATTAAAAACAAGAAAATGGGGCAGGGTACAAACACCCTGACCCCCTAGGCCTGAAAAGCATTTTAAAAAAACAAAACAGCAGAATTTGCGCTGGGTGAACGAATCCTGCAGAGAAAATAAAAAAAAACAAAGCGCGGGTTCCCGCGCTTCGTTTCCTTGAGCCCCCGGGTGGGCCAGGTCCCGGGGGCAATGAATAAATGATATGTGGGGGACCGCGGGGGCCCCCGCAGCCCCGCGGACCGCCACCTCCCTGGGGCTTAGTTTATTATGCACGGGGGCGCGTGCCCCCCCACAGCCCCAGGGACCGCCACCTCCCCGGGGCTTGAAAGAAAATGCGTGGGGGGGCTCCATCCCCCCCACTCTGCCCCAGGGACTGCCACCTCCTCGGAACTTTAATATATATGAGGTGGGGGACCTCGCTGGCCCCCTCAAGCCCCAGGGACCGCCACCTCCCTGGGGCTTTCATTAATTATAGGCGGGGGTCTCGCAGGCCCCCACAAGCCCCGGGGTCCACAACCTCCCCGGGGCTATGCAAATGTAGGAAGGGGAGCCCTCGATGGCCCTCGGGACTGCCAACCCCAGGGCCGGCTCCTGCAATGTCCCAGGGTGCCCACCCCCGGGACATTGCAGTTTGCTATGGCGCTCCTGCCCTGTCATAGCAAACAGTGCTTTGCTTCTTGGAAGCAAAGCAGAATAGGTTTTGGGCAAGGGGGGCTGCATGTTAGCAGCTCCCCTTGCCCAAAAGCAATGCCAGCTCCCGCAGGAGGTGGGGAGCCGGCAGGGACTGTGGGGGCATAGGGGCTCCCACCACGGTCCCCAACTTGAGGGCCGGGCCTGCAGAATGGGGTCCCCGAGGCCAGAAGTGGAGGGGGGCCACACGGCCCCCTCCCCTTTAATTAATTTTTTTAAAACAAAAAAAATGGAAGGCTGGCCCTGGGGGGTGGGGTCCCGGGGCCATAATTGGCCTCAGAAGGGTGGCCACACGGCCCTCCTCCAAAAAAAAAAAAAAAGGCTGGCCATGCCCCGTGGGAATGGGGTCCCCGGGGCCATAATTAGCCTCAGGGAGGGCCACGTGGCCTCCCTCCTAAAAAAAAAAGAAAGTAAAGGCTGGCCAGGCCCTGGGGGATGGGGTCCCCAGGGACAGAAGTGGCCCAGGGAAGGGGGTCCACGAGGCCCCCCTCCCCTTTAATTTTTTTTTTTTAAAACAAAAAAACGGAAGGCCGGCCCCGGGGAATGGGGTCCCTGGGCCATAATTGCCCTCAGGAGGGGGACCACGGGTCCCCCCTCCAAAAAAAACAAACTAGGCTGGCCAGGCCCCGGGGGATGGGGTCCCCGGGGCCAGATGTGGCCCAGGGAAGGGGGCCATGCGGCCTCCTTCCCGAATATTATTATTTTATTTTTTTAAAACAAGGCAATGCCCCGGGGGCCAACTAGCAATCCAGCTGTGTGGGGCTTACTAGAGATAACGGGAGGGCAAGTTGCCCCCCAGGGACCCTCAGGAGGCAAGGGGCATTCATCCCCCAACCAAGAGCGTGCCAGGAGGCATGTTTGCAGAGTGATGGAGAAAGGGGGCGTGGCCTGTGTACACCTCTCAGCAATCCCACTGTGTGGAGCATACT
The DNA here is from genome assembly GCA_963921515.1 of Calotriton arnoldi. NCBI lineage: Eukaryota > Metazoa > Chordata > Amphibia > Caudata > Salamandridae > Calotriton > Calotriton arnoldi. Next base: position 820,244 of record CAWUFW010007333.1, on the reverse strand, counting down.
GGAGGTAAGAGGTAGGCTAGTTGGCCCCTAAGGACCCCCAGCAGCGAAGGGGACTTCAATCCATCCAAGAGCGCACCAGGGAGCGTGTTTGCAGAGTGGTGGACAAAGAGGGCGTGGCCTACTATGAGAACTTAGCAATGCTGCTGTGTGGGAATTACTGGAGGTAATAGGAGGGGTAGTTGGCCCCCAAGGATGTCCCCCTTTTTCCAACACTCTGCAAACATGCCTGCTGGCAAACTACGGGATGGGGGATGAAGTCCACTTTACTCCTGAGGGACTTAGGGGGCCAAGAAGCCCTCCTGGTACCTTCAACATCGTGAAGGAACTCTCCAACCCCAGCTCCAACACCAACGACATCCAGCCGTCACGAGACCTGTGCGACTCACTGGCCACCTTCTTCCACCGCAAAATCGCCGACATCCACGACAGCTTCAACACCACGACCGCCCCGGCAACCACCGAGACCACTGCCCCCACAACCACCAACCGCCTGCTCTCCTGGACCAACATCAACGATGAGGACACCAGCGAGATCATGAACACCATCCACTCCGGTTCACCGCTAGACCCGTGCCCTCACCACATCTTCAACAAAGCCAGTACAGCCATCGCGCCCCATCTCCGGAAAATAATCAACATCTCCTTCGAGACAGCAACCTTCCCGGAAAGCTGGAAGCACGCTGAGATCACCGCCTTACTCAAGAAACCCAAGGCAGACCCCAAGGACCTCAAGAACTTCCGACCCATCTCTCTGCTCCCGTTCCCCGCGAAGGTCACCGAGAAAATCGTCAACAAACAACTGACCCGCTACCTCGAGGAGAACAACATCCTGGACCCTTCCCAGTCCGGCTTCCGCAGCAACCACAGCACCGAAACCGCCCTCATCGCCGCCACCGATGACATCAGGACCCTGCTAGACAACGGAGAAACAGCAGCCCTCATCCTCCTGGACCTATCAGCTGCCTTCGACACGGTCTGCCACCACACACTACGAACACGCCTTCACGACGCCGGGATCCAAGAGAAGGCCCTGGACTGGACCACATCCTTCCTTTCCGGCAGAACACAAAGCGTCCGCCTCGCCCCCTTCCGATCCAAGGCCACCAAGATCATCTGCGGGCGTACCCCAAGGCTCCTCCCTCAGCCCAACGCTGTTCAACATCTACATGGCACCCCTCGCCCACGTCGCCCGACAGCACAACCTCAACATCATCTCCTACGCCGACGACACCCAGCTGATCCTCTCCCTCACCAAAGACCCTCACACCGCCAAAGCCCACCTCCACGAAGGAATGAAGGCCGTCGCCGAATGGATGAGGACCAGCCGCCTGAAGCTGAACTCGGACAAGACGGAGGTCCTCATCCTTGGTTCCAACCCTTCAGCCTGGGACGACTCCTGGTGGCCAACATCACTGGGAACAGCCCCACCACCCACCGACCACGTACGCAACCTAGGGGTCATCCTCGACCCCACCCTCTCCATGACTAAGCAGGTCAACGCCGTTTCCTCATCCTGCTTCAACATCCTCCGAATGCTCCGCAGGATCTTCAAGTGGATCCCCACCGAAACAAGAAAAACAGTCACCCAGGCCCTCGTCACCAGCAGGCTGGACTACGGAAACGCCCTCTATGCAGGAACGACGGCTAAGCTCCTGAGACGGCTGCAACGCATCCAGAACGCCTCTGCACATCTTATCCTCGACATCCCCCGACGCAGCCACATCACACCCCACCTGAGAGACCTGCACTGGCTCCCTGTCAACAAGAGGATAACCTTCAAGCTCCTCACCCATGCACACAAAGCACTCCACAACTCCAGACCAGCCTACCTCAACAGATGACTCAGCTTCTACACCCCCACCCGCCAGCTCCGCTCGACCAGCCTCGCCCTCGCCACAGTCCCCCGCATCCGGAAAACGACCGCCGGCGGCAGATCCTTCTCCCACCTCGCCGCCAAGACCTGGAACACCCTCCCCACCAACCTCCGACAGACCCAAGACCTACTGGCCTTCAGAAGACTCCTCAAGACTTGGCTCTTCGATCAGTAGCAGCACCACCCCCCTCTTCCCCCAGCGCCTTGAGACCCTCGCGGGTATGTAGTGCGCTTTATAAGTGACATGATTGATTGATTGATCTGTAAGTCCTACGCAGCGGAATTCCTGAGCGCTGGTCGGAGGCCCAACACTCTTTCTCCACCACTCTGCAAATGCGACTACTAGTAAAGAAGCATTTGCAATGTAATAGGTTTCACATTTGCGAGAGTTAGAGCTATTGGCGTTGTAAATGTTTTTTACTAATGTTTTTTGGAGTGGAGTGGATGTACGTTGTGTGTAGTGGAATTATGTGGTATGTTGTGCAGTGAAATTATGTGAATAGAAAGTATGTGGTATTTAGTGTATAGGAATTATGTAGAGTGGGGTTATGTGTTATGGAGAGTAATTATGTGGTATGGTAGTCTGTGTTGTGGAGTGGTAACCTCAAGTTTAGTCTTCCTCGTTTCCATAGAAGCTCAACTATGAACTCAGTGAGACAAAAAAAAGAAGGAATCACTGAGGAGCACTTGTGGACCTAGTCAGAGGTATGAGCAGGGCCACTGGAATTATGTGACTGTTTGGCTGCACCAACTTTCGCAAAATTAATAATTTTCCGCATTAGCCACATAATCCATCATCTGCTCCCTAATCTGCAGATTTGAACAAAAAAAGCCTTGTTTCTAGCTCAAACGGCTCAAACGTTACCAAAAATGCAGCAACAAGTGTTACAGCGTGGTAGAAGGGCCTTTGCAAACCTAGAGTGGTCACCTGTTACTTATTGCTAAATGTGGATGTTAAATTGGTACTAATGGTGTACAAGCCACTCTTGCTTCTTTCTGCGCCTCTCTTGCCTCTTTCTGCATTTCTGTTGCTTCTTTCTGCACATTTCTTTCTGTTTCTGCACTTATCTTGCCTCTTTCTGCACATCTCTTCTATTTTCTGCACCTCTCTTGCCTCTTTCTGCACCTTTGTTGCCTCTTTCTGTACCTCACTTGCTTCTTTCTGTACCCCTCTTGCCTCTTTCTTCACCCTTCTTACCTCTTTCTGCACCTCTCTTGCCTCTTTCTGCACCCCTCTTACCTCTTTCTGCACCCCTTTTGCCTCTTTCTGCACCTCTGTTCCTTCTTTCTGCACTTCTTTTGTTTCTTTCTGCACCTCTCTTGCTTCTTTTTGCACCCCTCTTGCCTCCTTCTCCACCCCTATTCCCCCTTTCTGCATGTCTGTTGATTCTTTCTGCACTTCTCTTGCTTCTTTCTCTACCCCTCTTCCCTCTTTCTGCACTTCTGTTGCTTCTTTCTGCACTTATCTTGTTTCTTTCTGCACCTCACTTGCCTCTTTCTGCACTTCTCTTGCCTCTTTCTGCAGTTCTCTTGCCTCCTTCTGCTCCTCACTTGCCTGTTTCTGCAACTCCCTTGCCTCTTTCTGCAGTTCTCTTGCCTACTTCTCCACCTCTGTTGCCTCTTTCAACACTTCTCTTGGCTGTTTCTATACCTCTCTTTCCTCTTTCTGCACCTCTCTTGCCTCTTTCTGCACCTCACTTGCTTCATTCTGCACCCCTTTTGCCTGTTTCTGCATCCCTCTTCCCTTTTTGTGCAACTCTCTTGCCTCTTTCTACACCTCTCTTCCCTCTTTCTGCACCACTCTTGTCTCTTTCTGTACCTCTGTTGCTTCTTTCTGCACCCCTCTTGTCTCTTTCTGCACCCTTCGGGCAGCTTTCAGCACCTCTGTTGCTTCTTTCTGCAGTTCTCTTCCTTCTTTCTGTACCCCTCTTGTCTGTTTGTGCACCACTCTTACCCCTTTCTGCACGCCTCTTGCCTCTTTTTGCACCTCTGTTGGTTCTTTCTGCACCTCTTTTGCTTCGTTCTGCACTTCACTTGCCTCTTTCTTTACCCCTCTTGCCTCTCTCTGCAATTCTGTTGGTTCTTTCTGCACTGCTCTTGCTTCTTTCTGCCCCTCTGTTCCAAATTTCTACATCCCTCTTGCCTTTTTCTGCACCCCTCTTCCCTCTTTCTGTACCTCTTTTGCCTCAGTCTACCCTCCTGTTCCCTCTTTCTGCACCCCTTTTGCCTGTTTCTGCAACTCTCTTGCCTCTATCTGCAGTTCTCTTGCCTCCTTCTGCACCTCACTTGCCTCTTTTTGCACCTCTGTTGGTTCTTTTGTACTGCTCTTGCTTCTTTCTTCACCTCTCTTGCAAATTTCTGCACCCCCTTGCCTCTTTCTGCACCCCTCTTACCTGTTTCTGCACCTCTCTTGCCTCTGTCTGCACCCCTGTTCCCTCTTTCTGTACCTCTTTAGCCTGTTTCTGCAACTCTCTTGCCTCTTTCTGCAGTTCTCTTGCCTCCTTCTGCACCTCTGTTGCTTCTTTCTGCACTTCTCTTGCCTCTTTGCTCAACTCACTATAACGGCCGAATTTCTCTGGTGTTGTAAGAGTGAAATGTCCAACTAACTATAACGTCCCTGAAACCTGTGGTTTTTTCAGTGAATTTCGATGGTTTTTTAAATGCTAATTTCTAACTATAACATCCCTGAAACCTATGGTTTTTTCAGTGAATATATATATATATATATATATACATATCAATTCCTTGGTTTCTTGTTGAAAAAAAACAATGGCGAGACCAATTCCTTTAGCGTAGAGCAGCTATGTCGTGATCAAGGAGCCTCTGCTCCAAAACACGTCGGACGTTTTTCGCTATTTGGAATAAATAGGATTTATCCACGCTAAAGGAATTGGGCTCTGCAGTGTTTTTTTTCAACAAGAAACGAAGGAGTTGATGATTGAGGTACGCGACCTCGCCGATAGCCCGCCGCCGTACTGTGGCAGGAAAACTCGCAAAACTGTTGGGATATATATATATATATATATATATTTATTTTTTTTTCACTGAAAAAAACTCAGGTTTCAGGGACGTTATAGTTAGTTGTACATTTCACTCGTACAAAACCAGAGAAATTTGGCCGTTATAGTTAGTTGAGCTAACTATAACTTGCGCCCCCGCAATGCACTGCTGATGACATCACATATTACATCACTCATGACATGGTCAGTGACATCACTGAGGTTATCACTAATGACATCTCAAATGACATCACTGATAACATCACTGATGACATCATCCACGTGATCCTCTGATGCACCTTCTCACAGCCTAATATAACCTTTGATACACCCACTCTAAAATACAGACTGCCATTCTCGACACCATAGATACACCAATACCAGTTACTATATACCCACTCACTAATTCCTAGGTCTACACACACATCCACTGCCTCATCCATACAGTCACTCATACATACAGACACTCATCAATACAGCCACTATCATATGCACTCATGCACCCATACAGATACTCACACACCGCCATTCACCCATAGATATACTCACTCAGCTAGTCAGTCATGCAAAGAATCAATCACACTCCCATTTACTCACCTACACAGTTATACACACACCACCTCACTCCTTTTTACAGATACTAACACGTGCTTACTCTCTTATACAATTACTGACACAAGCACACACTCATCCATACAGCTACTCTCACAATCACTCACTCTCAAATACAGTCACTTATATACTCCAACCCTCACATATACTGCCTTTCACATATGTAGTTACTCACACATGTACCACTGAGACATCCAGTCACTCCCCAACACAGCCATACACACACTCACCCACACATACAGTCTATCAGAGACGCACTCTTGAACCCATACACCCAGTGAAGCAGCCACTCACACATCCATGCAGGGAGTCACACACATCCTACCCACCCACATAGACACTCAGGCACCCATACAGATACTCAGACAACCAATCAATAACCCATATAAACACTCATGTAGCTACTCACCAACCCATGCAGTTGCTTACACACCAACAGACAGACAGATACAAACATTCACACAGTTTAGTCACTAACCCTTGTATTCAGGAAGACACGTTTAATCACTCACTTATATGGTCAGTCACGCACCTACTAAATCATCCATTCAGACACTCATACACTCACTCATTCTTCAATACACCTTGGCCTATATATATATAAAACATATTTAAACTTTACAGAAACACACAGTCACTGGATGATGTCATCACTGATGTCATCAGTGATGTCATTTATGATGTCATGAATGAATGAATGAATGAATGACAAAGTTTATATAGCGCTCAGCTACTCCAAAAGGAGTGTCCCGGCACTGCAGAATCACATGACTGTTGACCTAAAGATGGATTACCTTCCAAAAAGCCATGTTTTCAACAGTTTCTTGAAACTCGTCAGGTCCTGAGAGAGTCTGAGGGGCACCGGGAGTTTGTTCCATGCCTGTGCCCCAAGTAGGCTGAAGGATTTACCTCCCCTGCATGCCAAACGCACCTTAGGGACACATGCATACGCCCCCGAGCTTGATATGAGTGCCCTTGTCGGAGTGTACCAGCCAACCCGTCTTCTAAGGTAACGAGGCCCCTTACCATGAAGGGCTTTGAAGAACATTACTAATGCCTTAAACTGTATCCTCTCCCTGATAGGAAGCCAGTGGAGGGCTTTGAGATAAGGGGCCATATGGGACCTCGGTTTAAGGCGAAGAATGGCCCTGGCTGCGGCGTTTTGCGCCACCTGGAGGCGTTGTAGGAGACACTCCGACAATCCTAGATAGAGGATGTTCCCATAGTCCAGTCTCGATGTAATCAGTGCCTGGACCACGGTCCTCCTACAATCCAGTGGAAGGAGTGGAAGAAACTTCCTCACCATCCTAAGTAATCCAATACAGGTCCCAACTAAGGCCTGAACTTGGGCACGCATAGAAAGAGCGGCATCAATCTGAATTCCCAAGTTTCTAACTATAGGCTGGGCCACACTGGGAGGAGAAAATTCCTCTGGCCACCAATGACTCCAATCCTGCACTGTGGGCTGGCCAAAGAGGACTATTTCTGTCTTATCAGAATTACACGTCAGCTGGTTTTCCTCCAGCCACCCAAAAACATCGGTGAGGCAAGATCTAATCATGTCCCCATCAAACTCGTTACCTCTGTTGCAGGAGAAAACCAGCTGCGTGTCGTATGAAATTATCTTTACTCCGTACGACTCCACCAGTGTTGCCAAAGGGGACATATACAAGTTAAAAAGCGTTGGACTAAGGCAGGAACCCTGAGGGACTCCTACTTGTAAGCATGGCATGGGGGATGAGAACGAGGGGTCCAAATCACCTGCTCTCTATCTTCCAGATAGGAGGGCAACCAGGCCAGAGCCCATCCCCCAAAACCCATTCTTTCCAATCTGTCTAGAAGCCTACTGTGTGGCACTGTGTCGAACGCTGCCGACAGGTCCAACAGTATTAGGATTGCTCTGCCCCCCTGGTCAAGCTTCTCCTTTATATGTTCTGTCACCTCCAGCAGCGCCGTTTCCGTACTATAATCAGCCCTGAAGCCTGACTGAGTAGAATGCAAAAGATTGTGTTTTTCGGCAAACTCCATGATTGTTTTATTTACGTGCTTCTCCAGCACTTTCGAAAAGGCTGGAAGGAGGGAGATAGGCCTGTAGTTGGTGGGTATAAGTGGGACGGCGCCCGTTTTTTTTAGCAGGGGCAGGATTTTTGCCTGTTTCCAAAGAGACGGTACCACACCTGCAGCCAGTGAGGAGTTCAAAACCTCGTTAATATGCTGATTAATGGTGGGAGCCAGAGCCGGAAACAGCTTTGCGGGACAAGCGTCCACTGGTGAGCCTGATTTCAGGTTCATAAGGTAGGACAATGAGTACTCCATTCCAATGGCCGGACAGTGAAATAACTGAGGGCCTTGTGGGGGAATCCCTGATAGAGAGGACCCTATTTCATCCTCCACTAACCCAGGTCCTACTGTGTTATCTTTAGATGATGCCGAGAAGGACTACTGGATCGTCTCTATTTTAGCGTGGAAGGATTGGGCCAGCAAATGCTCCAGTCCTCTGACAGTGGGGCTGTTCTGCTATTAAGCTTTGGGGCCATAAAAGACTTCACGATCCCAAAGATCTCTTTATTAGTAGCAGACATGATTTTATTCTGCCAATAGTCCACCTTTGCCTCTCTCACCATTCTATAGTGTGCTTTTTGAGCAGCCCTGTAGGTATCCTTATCTTCCTAGAGATACAGGCTACGCCACTTCCTCTCAAGCTTTTTACATTTACATCTACTGATTCTAAGTGGTTCATTGAACCAGGGGGCTGAGTGGCAGGAGCCTTTCGTAGTGCGTACTGTAATAGGTGCAACAGCGTCAATGTTCGTCCTTAACCAGGCCTCAATTGCGCAGGCATCCTCTACCGGACTGCCCACCAACATAGGGATGGATGAAGCGAGCGCCCTCTGTAAGAGTGGTACTGATATCTTATTAAGGGCTCTAAAATTGTAGTCAGTGGCCTTAGCCACTGGGAGCTCACTCTTACCCATTATTGGACTCCTAAAAGGGACTAAGAAGTGATCCGACCATATGATCGGAATCGGGGCCCCATTGGCCAGTTGGGTATTACTGAAGACTTGGTCTAACACGTGACCCATCTTATGGGTAGGCTCCTTAATAAAAGGCGTTAGCTTACTTGCAGACATAATTTCCAGCAGCTCCACCACTTGAGGATCCGAAGATTTATCCATATGCAAATTTAGATCCCCTAATATCAGAAGGTGTCTATATTTTAGGGTTAGCAATGAAATACAATCCTGAAGAGACCTTACGAAGTTGCCAGATGTGCCTGGTGATCTATAAATCAGTATCCCAGCAAGACAGTGTTGTGAGGACAGAGTGCAGCGAAAGCCCAAACATTCTGCACCGACCATTTCATCTAGAGCCATGGGGACACACTCGAAATCTTCTTTAAAGATGATAGCGATACCACCCCCCTTGCCCACCTCACGATCCTTCCTGATAATCTTGTAGTTAGCTGGAATGGCCGCTGCTAAAGTTGGATTTGAGACTTCAGACAGCCATGTTTCTGTAAGAAACAGGAAGTCTGGGTGTTCATCAATTAATAAATCATAGATTTGCGCCTCATGTTTATTCAATGAACTGGTGTTAAGCAGTATAGCTTTAAGCTGTTTGCCTTGACCCTTAGCTCCTTCTTTATCTCTCCCAGAGATTGTGCTCCTATGTGTAGAGTCCTTAAAAGGTAGCGAAGACCAGTAGCCACATGTGCAGTTTAGGACAAACCCACCTCCAATTTGGGCCCCATAGCCGCTGCACATAGCAGCTGGGCGTAATTGAAGCAGTGATTACCGTCCATACTGCCTGCGAGGTGTGTTGGAGGATTGGCGAACAGTGATGTCATCAGTGATATCACTGACCATGTCATGAGTGATGTAATATGTGATGTCACCAGCAGCGCATTTCGGGGGCGCAAGTTATAGTTAGCTCAACTAACTATAACAGCCGAATTTTTTGGGTTTTGTACGAGTGAAATGTCCAACTAACTATAACGTCCCTGAAACCTGTGGTTTTTTCAGTGAATTTCTATGGTTTTTTAAATGCTACTTTCTAACTATAACGTCCCTGAAACCTATGGTTTTTTCAGTGAATATATATATATATATATATATATATTCAAACACCAGTTTCCCATAGGGATTTTCCCGCACTCACAGACTCAATAATAATTCCAGTCCAATCCGATATATGTTTCTCACGATGTTTGTTTACAGCATGCGAGCAACCCCTATGCATTTCGGTCTCAGCCGAGACCTTGCTCATGGGGACAAAACAAACACAAAACGGCAGAGTTTTTTTCACTTATTTAAACAGGCTGACATCATGTCCTGTCTTATGTCGCTTTGCATTATGGTTTTTGTAGTACAATTTGACATTCATTTCCTGTACTGCAATAATCACCCTGTTACATTAAAAAAAATATACACATTATATACTCACATCCTCATATTACTATGTAATAATGCACTGTTATGTCACACCAATCAATTGTGTTGATTCTACATTGTCAGCATTGTTGTATTTTTTGTTTGTTCAAATTCATTGCGTCCTGTACCAGTAAAAATAAACCATCAAGGCCTGTCAAGCCTATTTGATTTATATACCTGAACCTTAATCTCGCCCTTCAGTGGGCCGAAATAAACCTCTGGGCTTTTTGCTTTAATAAAGCTCGAGATCAACACTCCATGGTTTTTTCAGTGAATTTCTATGGTTTTTTAAATGATAATTTCTAACTATAACGTCCCTGAAACCTATGGTTTTTTCAGTGAATTTTAAAGGTTTTTTAAATGATAATTTCTAACTATGCCTACATAGGTAGGACATGTGCAGAAAGAGGAAGAAAGGCGCAGAAAGAAGCTGGAGAAATGCAGAAAGAGGCAACAGAAGTCCAGAAAGAGGAAGAAAGGTGCCGAAAGAAGCAAGAGATATGCAGAAAGAACCAACAGAGGTGTAGAAAGAGGCCTTGTTGTAAAGTCAACCTGTGCCTGGGCACCCCCCAACTTTTTGCTGACTGGTACTTGTGGTAACTGACCCTGACTGACCCTGGGCTCTGCCTAACCAGGCCCGGAGCTAGTGCTATGCTGAAAGACACTTAGAATACAGTGAAAACACCTACATACATTAGGCTACACTATGAGTTGGGGTACCCCCCGCGATTGGCATGACCTCCCCTGTAAGGCCCTAGTACATAATAGGGCAGGGGGATTAAAACTACCTCTAAGTCCCTAGCATATAATAGGGCATGGCAGTATAGAGGCCAGCAGCCCTTTTCTGCACTTGCCTGTGTGCACTGTTGAGCATGAGGTCAGTTTAAAAGTAGCCCTGTGTGTGCAAAAGAGGCAAGAGAGGTGCAGAAAGAGGGAAGACGGGTGCATAAAGAGAGGTGCAGAAAGAAGCAAGAGAGGTGCAGAAAGAAGCAAGAGAAGTTATGTTATGTTATAACATTTTATACAGCGCGACAGCTGCCCCAGCAAAAAGGCGTCCCGGCGCTGAAAGCAGTGAGAAACAAACGGGGCGAGGTAAGAATAAAACAGGGCCTACGACAAGGGAAAGAGGTGTGTTTTTATTGCCTTCCGGAAAGCTAGGTAGTTGTTCAAGCTACAGGTAGCGAGTTCCAGAGTTTTGCTGCCAGAGTACGGAAAGAGCGTCCCCCAGCATGTACCCTCCTTACCCGGGGGACCACTACCAGGTTTTGCCCCAAGGAACGGAGTTGGGGTGTAGGTACATATGGCAGCAACAGGATGGCCAAGATTCCTGGGGTGGCATATTTCAAAATCTTGAAGGCCAAGCAGAGAGCCTTGAACTCAATCCGCCTGGCCACAGGCAACCAGTGGAGTCGGCGACTGGTATCCATCACAGGACAGGCTCTACGGAGACCAAGAAGGGTTCTGGCAGCCGCATTTTGGACCCTCTGTAGTCTCAAAGTTTCTGCCGTGTTTGACCCCAGATACAGCGAGCTGGCATAATCCAGTCTCAACATAATCGAGGCCTGGACGATGACTTGCCGTGTTGACGCGTCAAAAAAACCCAATAAAGGTCTGAGCCCCCGCGGTAGCCCAAAGCATGTCCCTGCCACCTTTTTGGTTTGGACTTGGAAGCTGAGGGCCGAGTCCACCCACACCCCCAAATTCTTTACCACCTGCTTGGGGGGGGCGTTACCGAGGGTTTCGGGCCACCAGTGCTCACTCCAAAGCCCGGGGTCTTTCCCTACAAACAAGACCTCAGACTTTCTAGCATTAAGCTGGAGACAGTTGGCAGTCATCCACTCGGCGACGGCCGCAAGATCGCTCCGAAACTTGGGAGCGTCCTGCGTGGGGTCGTCCGAGAGTGCCACTACCAACCGTGTGTCGTCGGCGTAGGAGACCATAGTCAGACCTCTGCTCTTGGCTACCACCGCCAGGGGTTGGATGTACAGGTTAAACAGCAATGGGCTCAAGGAGGAGCCCTGCGGCACCCCTTGTTTGATGGTGTGAATACCTGAAATGAAAGGGGGGCTGTCACCTGGAATGTCATCCCTGCAAGAAAAGAAGAGAGCCAATCTAGAGCAGAGCCCACTATGCCTACCTCCCCCAGACGTTTCTGCAAGATGGAATGGGAAACCGTATCAAATGCGGCACTTAGGTCCAATAATATCAGTTCCGAAGTGCGCCCGGCATCTAGTGCTGTCCTTAGATGTTCGGTCACAGCCAGGAGCGCTGACTCCGTGCTGTGGCCAGGACGGAAACCATTCTGGGAGGGGTCTAAGATGTTGGTATTCAGGAAATCTGTTAGTAGGGAGTTGATATAGGCCTCAGTGATCTTAGACGCCCATGGCAGGAGGGAAATAGGGCAGAAGTACAGAAAGTACAGAAAGAAGCAACAGAGGTGCAGAAAGAGGGAAGAGGGGTGCAGAAAGAGGAAAGAGAAGTGCAGAAAGAAGCAACAGAGGTGCAGAAAGAGGTAAGAGAAGTTCATAAAGAGGCAGCAGAGGTGGAGAAACAAGAAGAAGAGGTGCAGAAAGAGGGAACAGGGGTGCAGAAGAGAGAAGAGGGGTGCCGAAAGAGGCAAGCGGGGTGCAGAAATTTGCAAGAGAGGTGCAGAAAGAAGCAAGAGCAGTGCAGTAAGAAACAACAGAGGTACAGAAGGAGGCAAGAGGGGTACAGAAAGAGGCAAAATAAGAGCAGAAACAAGCAAAAGAGATGCACAAAGAGGCTAGAGGGTTGCAGAAAGAGGCAAGAGAGGTGCAGAAAGAGGAAACAGGGGTGCACAAAGAGGGAAGAAGGGTGCAGAAAGAGGCAAGCGGGGCGTAGAAAGAAGCAAGAGAGGTGTAGAAAGAAGCAAGAGAAGTGCAGAAAGAAACAACAGAGGCGCATAAAGAAGCCAGAGCAGTGCAGAAAGAACCAACAGAGGTGCACAAAGAGGCAAGAGAAGTGCAGAAAGAAGCAAAAGAGGTATAGAAAGAGGCAAGAGGGGTGCAGAAAGAGACAAGAGCAGTGCAGAAAGAACCAAGAGACGAGCAGGAAAAGGGAAGAAGGGTGCAGAAAGAGGCACAAGGGGTGCAGAAAGAAGCAAGAGAGGTGTAGAAAGAAGCAAGAGAAGTGCACAAAGAAGCAACAGAGGTGCAGAAAGAGGCAAGGGAAGTACAGAAAGAGGCAAGAGAGTTGCAGAAACAGGCAAAAGAGGTGTACAAAGAGGGAACAGGAGTGCACACAGAGGCAAGAGAGGTACAGAAAGAACCAACAGAGATGCAGAAAGAGGCAAGAGTGGTGCAGAAATATGCAAGAGATTAGCAAATAGAGGCAAGAGCAGTGCAGAAAGAACTAACAGAGGTGCATAAAGAGGCAAGAGGGGTGCAGAAAGAGGCAACAGAGGTGCAGAAAGAGGCAAGAGAGGTACAGAAACAGGCAAGAGAAGTGCTGAAAGAAGCAACAGAGGTGTAGACGGAAGCAAGAGAAAGAGGCAAGTGAGATGCAGAAAGAGGCAAGAAAGGTGCAGAAAGAGGGAAGACGAGTGCAGAAAGAGACAACAAGGGTGCAGAAAGAAGCAAGACGTGCAGAAAGAAGCATGGGAAGTGCAGAATGAAGCAACAGAGGTGCAGAAGGAGGCAAGAGAACTGAAGAAAGAGGCAAGAGAGTTGCAGAAACCGGCAAAAGAGGTACAGAAAGATGGAACAGGGGTGCAGACAGATGCAAAAGAGGTGCAGAAACAGGTAAGAGGGGTGCAGAAAAAGGCAAGAGCAGTGCAAAAGAACCAACAGAGGTGCAAAAAGAGACAAGTGAGGTGCAGAAGGAGGCAAGAGATCTGCAGAAAGAGGCAAGAGAGTTGCAGAAACAGGCAAAAGGGGTGCAGAAAGACAGAACAGGTGGGCAGACTGAGGCAAGAGAGGTTCAGAAAGAGGGAAGAGGGGTCAGAAAAAGGCAAGAGGGATGCAGAAATTTTGAACAGAGGTAGAGAAAGAAGCAATAACAGTGCAGAAAGAACCAAAAAAGGTGCAGAAAGAACCAACAGAGGTGCAAAAAGAGGCAAGAGGAGTGCAGAAAGGGGTAAGAGAGGTGCACAAAGAGGCAGGGGTACAGAAAGAGGAAGGAGGGTTGCAGAAAGAAGGAAGAGAACTGCAGAAAGAAGCAACAGAGGTGCTGAAAGAGGCACCAAGTGTGCAGAAAGAGACAAGAGAGGTGCAGAAAGAAGAAACAGAGGTACAGAAAGAGACAAGTGTGGTGCAGAAAGATAGAAGAGACGTGTAGAAAAAGGCAAGAGAGTTGCACAAAGAGGGAAGAGGGGTGCAGAAACAGGCAAAAGGGGTGCAGAAAGAAGCAAGAGAGGTGCATAAAGAGACAAGTGGTGTTGCAGAAAGATGGAAGAGAGGTGTAGAAAGAGGCAAGAGAGTTGCACAAAGAGGGAAGAGGGGTGCAGAAACAGGCAAAAGGGGTGCAGAAAGAAGCAAGTGAGGTGCAGAAAGAGGCAAGAGAGGTGCAGAAACAGGCAAGAGAGGTGCAGAAACAGGCAAGAGAAGTGTTATAAGAGGCAACAGCGGTGCAGAAGGAGGCAAGAGAACTGCAGAAAGAGGCAAGAGAGTTGCAGAAACAGGCAAGTCAGGTGCAGAAGGAGGCAAGAGAACCTCAGAAAGAGGCAAGAGAGGTGTAGAAAGAGGCAAGTGAGGTGCAGAAAGAAGCAAGATAAGTGCAGAAAGAAGCAACAGAAGTGCAGAAAGAGGGAAGAGGGATATTGAAAGAGGCAAGAAAAGTGCAGAAAGAAGCAACAGACATGCAGAAAGGGGAAAGAGGGGTGGAGAAAGAGACAAGAGGGATGCAGAAAGAAGCAAGAGAGGTGCAGAAAGAAATAAAAGAAGTGCAGAAAGAAGGAACAGAGGTGCAGAAAGAGGCAAAAGGGGTGCAGAAAGAGGTAAGAGGGGTGCAGAAAGAGGCAACAGAGATGCAGAAAGCGGGAAGAAGGGTGCAGAAAGAGGCAAGAGGGGTACAGAAAGAAGCAAGTGAGGTGCAGAAAGAGGCAACAGAGGTGCAGAAAGAGGCAAGAGAGATGCAGAAAATAGAAGAGATGTGCAAAAAGAGGCAAGAGAAATGCAGAAAAAGAAAGAAATGTGCAGAAAGAAGCAACAGAAATGCAAAAAGAGGCAAGAGAGGCGCAGAAAGAAGCAAGAGTGGCTTGTACACCATTAGTAACAATTTAACACCCACATTTAGCAATAAGTATCAGGTGACCATTCTAGGTTTGCAAAGGGCCTTCTATCACGCTGTAACACTTGTCGCTGCATTTTTGGTAACGTTTGAGCCGTTTGAGCTAGAAACAAGGCTTTTTTTGTTCAAATCTGCAGGTTAGGGAGCAGATGATGGATTATGTGGCTAATGCGGAAAATGGATAATTGTCGAAAGTCGGTGCAGCCAAACAGTCGCATAATTCCAGTTGGCCTGCTCATACCTCTGACTAGGTACACAAGTGCTCCTCAGTGATTCCTCCTTTTTTTTGTTTCACTGAGTTCATAGTTGAGCTTCTATGGAAACGAGGAAGACTAAACCTGAGGTTACCACTCCACAACACAGACTACCATACCACATAATTACTCTCCATAACACATAATCTCACTCTACATAATTCCTATACACTAAATACCACATACTTTCTATCCACATGATTTCACTGCACAACATACCACATAATTCAACTACACACAGCGTACATTCACTCCACTCCAAAAAACAGTAGTAAAAAATGTTTACATTTACAACGCCAATAGTTCTAACTAAAATGCGAAACCTATTACATTGCAAATGCTTCTTTAACTAGTAGTCGCGTTTGCAGAGTGGTGGAGAAAGGGTGCTGGGCCTCCGACCAGCACTCAGGAATTCCGCTGCATAGGACTTACAGGAGGTACCAGGAGGGCTTCTTGGCCCCCAAAGTCCCTCAGGAGTAAAGTGGACTTCATCCCCCATCCCGTAGTTTGCCAGGAGGCGTGTTTGCAGAGTGGTGGAGAAAGGGGGGCGTGGCCTCCAAAGACGTTTTAGCAATCCCACTGTGTGGGACTTACTGGAGGTAACAAGAGGGGTAGTTCACCCCAAGGACATCCTTGTGGGCCAACTACCCCTCCTATTACCTCCAGTAAGTCCCACACAGCAGGATTGCTAAGTTCTCATAGCAGGCCACGCCCTCTTTGCCCACCACTCTGCAAACGTACTCCCTGGCACGCTCTTGGATGTGGATTGAAGTCCCCTTCGCTGCTGGGGGTCCTTAGGGGCCAACTAGCCTACCTCTTACCTCCAGTAAGCCCCACACAGTGGGATTGCTGAGAGGTGGACACAGGCCACGCCCCTTTCTCCACCACTCTGCAAATGCACCTCCTGGCACGCTCTTGGTTGGGGGTCAAGTTCCCTTGCCTCCTGAGGGTCCCTGGGGGGCAATTAGCCCTCCTGTTATCTCTAGTAAGCCCCACACAGCTGGATTGCTGAGAGGCGGTCCAAGGCCACGACCCCTTTTTACACCACTCTGCAAACGCACAGGACACAGGAGGACCTCATCGTCCCACCAGTAGTGCGCCAAGAGATGCGTTTGCAGATTGGTGTAAATAGTGGCGTGGCCTCGGACCACCTCTCAGCAATCTCACTGTGTGGGGCTTACTGGCGGTACCTAATGGGCTAGTTGGCCCCCAGGGACCCTCAAGATTCAAGGGGACTTAATCCCCCAACTTAGAACGTGCCAGGAGGCGCATTTGCAGAGTGGTGCTGGAAGGGGGTGGGGACTCCGGCAAGATGCCTGCTTTTCTTTTTTTTTGTTTTGTTAGATGGGGGCTGTGTGCCCCCCATTCTTTTACTAATTTGTGTGGCCCTGGGGACCCCATCCCCAGGGCCTGGCCAGCCTTTTATTTTTTTTTATTTTGCCCCCCTCCTGAGGCCTTTATCGGCCTGGGGACCCCATCCCCCAGGGCAATGCCTAATTAAAAAAAAATAATAATAATATCCGGGAGGGGCCCGCGTGGCCCCCCTTCCCTGGGCTACTTCTGGCCCCAGGGACCCCATCCCCCTCAACAAGGAGGATTTACAGAGGAAGATTCAATTGTGGTAGAAGATGCTCACGAACAAATAATGGTAGGTCATTTATGTCTAAAACTTTTTTTCTCGCAAACATTGGGTGGCACCCTCATGTTTCTAAATTGTACATTTATTATTTCAAATCAATAGATATTACAAACAACTCAAGGTTACAAGATAGAGTTTTACTCTTGTTCAGTTCAATTGTCTTCCCCCGTCTAATGGCTTTCACTACATTAAAAACACACCACATAGCTGAGGAAGTGAACAATATTTTTGACCTGTCATGAATCTCAAATATCTGAATACCTTTGTGATGTATAGACACTTCAAGATGAATGGGGTAAATTGCTTTAGATCTTTCTTATAGCGAAGGTGCGTCTGAAGAATGGTTATCTCTCAGTTCATACGCACAAAGCCATTTTCTAAAATTCAGCTAGAAAGACAAGATTTATAATTTTAGATCTATCCCCTTTCACAGTACACCTGGAGCTTCACAAAACTCTAAAAACCTGTAGTAGGATTGCTATGGTCTCATTGAGTTAGAATTCTGATTTCTCTGGATAGCATGTTGATAATGGCCAATTCTGAGAACATCCTATCCAAGCACATATCATGGGTTTTTTATCTCTCCTTCAGCAGTTAGGATTTGTGATAAATCAAAGGACGTAAATCCTAGCTCCATCTCAGACAATTCAATTTCTAGAATTTACAATATATTTTGTCCCAAAAAAAATCTCTCACACATTAATAAAAAATGAACGAAGATGGAAAAGTTCACTTCTCAAGATCGACATATTTTTTCCTCAGGATGTTAGTCAATAATGTAGGTATTTTATCCGTATCTAATCAGGTGATTTTTCCAGCTGCACTCCTTTAGGGGGCCCTTCAATGTCTCAAGACATTACATCTTCGCAGATGGCTCTCTTACTCAGCATTATTTCTCTTTCTCCAGGGCAGGAAAGGCATTGGGATGGTGGCTCTCCCAGATGGAAGTCTGGAATGGAAAAGACATTTATGGCGGGGCTCCAGTCATCAGGTTAGTGTCAGATGCCAGAAGAGCAGGTTGGAAAGCACACTGGGTTGCACTGTTATAGGAGGAAGAACAACAATGTCATGCATGACCGTTCCTTTGCAGTAAAAAGTTTAGCCTTAAATAAAACAATTGCATTCTATTATGGATGAAAGATATATATGCAGTCTGACACATAAATAAATTGAGAGGTACAAGATCCAAGGATCTAGCAGATTTAGGGCCTGATTTTGATCTTGATGGTCTTTTCCATCCCACCAGAGGGGGGTCCTTAGTACTCCGCTGAGTTGACAGTCTTTCGCCCACCGTATTTAGATGCATGCAAGCTGGCTTGCTGTTCGCGTCGACAGAGTGTTTTCTGCTGCAGTCACAGCACACCACTGCCGATGCGGCAAACTCCAATGCTGGTGAATAGTTCTCCATTGCCATCAGGGCCACGATTCCTGCCGGACCAATTTAGATTTCACAGTTGTGCTGGCAGTTAACAGACGGAGTGAGCCCTTCACAGTACGTGTTCAACAATGCACCATCACTGTGACCATTGGATGGATGCTAGCAGAACACTCCTGATGTCAATTGGCCAAATGGAAACACCTGCATACCACACTATAAAACACACCCCATTTCATACCATGATCCTTTGCCATTTCAGCTCCACCATGAATTTTGATCACAGATCCTTTGCCAGTGAAGTGAGTTTTTTTATTTTTCATTTTCCCTTTGTCCTGTCCCTTTCTCCCTTTTTTTTTTACTACCTTGTGGTTAATAATTTACTTTATTTTTATTTTGTGCCCAAAGCAAAGCCCCACAAATCCATGTGTTACTGAGGGATAATTGTCAGTCATGGTGGATGAAATCCTAAGAGTGGAGCCACAATTGTTTGGAGCCCAAGTCAAAAATACATCCCTATCACAGAAAAGGCAAAAGGAAAATGATGGCCTAAATAGTCGACAGAGTCAATGATGTAGCAAACAACCTGTGCACACATGAGGAAATAAGGAAGAGGTAGACTGACCTGCAAGGGAGGGAGCATTGATGCCAACATGACTGGTGGTTGTTCTCCCAGGCCCCCAATACCATTCATGCCCTCTGAGGAGAAGGTCTGGCACATCCTACATCTTGAAGGCTTGACAGGAATACCTGGTGGAGTGGAGTTTGGTAAGTTACACTTTGCAAAGTCACAATAAACCTCAATGTCCTGTTTGTTCTCAACTCACCTGTTGCCAATGTGTCCTGCACATATTTTCCTAGCATACAAAACTCAAAGTATCAGTATCAGATAATTAACACTGCTTGTGTGATTCGTTTTACATCTAAGATTACTGATGTAAATCTTGATTGCATGTCACATGATGGTATGGTGCCTGTAAGTGTTACAACATCAAATAACCCATTGCCCATATGTGTGTCAAAAGGTAAGTTTCTGGCCCATTTCCACTGCATATTTTCCACAGGTATGTTCCGCTATCCATTTTGCAAGTGTTTGGAAGTTATCTTTAAAATGACTAAAACTACTATTGCTATGTCATGTTGCTCATTCTCTCTTTCTTAACAGATTTCAATACATGGCAAAGTGTCATGTAGTGACCAATCCCTATTTTATGCTCTCTTCTGAAAACGTTTTGTACTGTTTTCTGAATGTTGTCCTGTTCCACTCAACCAATTGTATTGATTTATTTTTATTTTTTATTTATTTGAGTTTTATATAGCGCTGGCTAGACCCGGAGGTATCAGAGCGCTTTACATGAGGAACGGTGAGTTACAAGTTACAAGTTACATCTGTTGCAAGAGCATAGATTAAACATAGGACAGAAAAGCAATGTTACGGTAGTTCGTAGGTGGGAGGGGGAGGAAAGGAGACATAAACAGGGAGATGGGGAGAAACTGTGCCCAATGACCGGCTGGGTAGGTGACGGCAGAGGGGGTGAACCAGGGCCGATCTCCTCTATATCTATCGAGGCAGCTCCACCGGGCATCAGCCAAATTGCTGGGACTCCGCTGTCATGATAGTGATCAGGGTTTATCTGAAAAAGGTAAAGTTCATACGGAGAGTAGGAGAGATGAGAGCCGCAGTGAGATTAGAACCCAGGTGTGGGTGCGGGTTGATGTTTTGATGTTATCAAGGCGCAGTCCAACCGGGGGCTCAACGTCCGGTAGTGGCAGCCGCCAGAGAACCGGCGATGCTGCGGGCAGAACGGAGTTAAAAGGCGAAGGCACCATCTTAAGGTCAGGCGTTGTCCAGGCCCATCCTTACAGATGATACCCAGGTCACAAAATGCCCCCAGAATAGAGCGCCATCACAAGGGGGTATCAGCTGGAGAGCCCCTACCGCTAGGTTTGGGAGTGCCCCGAAGCCTCAGGAGACCTCCGCGGTGGTAATCAGGGCTGGCCCCAGCTGCCATCTTGAGGTCAGGCACTGCCCTGAGAGGGCTTTTCGGTGTGAAAATCGGCCTCAAACAAAGTCCCCAGGCCAGATCACTAAGTCAGGGGGGATTCCCAATACAGCCCCCGTTGCTCCGGAACAGAGGAGCTCCGGAGCCACGCTCACCTCCCGTTCCTGCTGGCAGCGCCGGGGCTGTGTCTATCACTGTGGCGGTAGCCCCCCGGGGGCAATCATCACGTCCGAGGCTCCTGCGGGGGCCCAGAGGGAGACCACAAAACACCGTGCAATCTCCCTGGCAATCACCGTGCAGTCTCCTCTGATGTCATGAGTTTCACTAATCAAACTGAGTTGACATAACATTTGTCAGATATGCAAATGACTATGCTGAATATAAGTAGTACTTGCAAAAATTGATACTGCACTGTTCACATTATGACAAACATCCATCTAAGTAGTGAAAATGTTTGTTTTGCCATCAGGTAGGCCTTGGAATTGTCAATTACACCTTTCCACTGTGTTGGGCTGAATGGTTGGGAGATGTAAGGTATACTCCCTAATCACTTCATGAATATTTCAGGATATCTTATTACCTGCTGATTTCAAGTAGTTATGTTTGAAATTGATAAACGCTTGGGTAATATGTTCAATACCACTGGATATTATCATCAGAATGATCTCTACCTATTTGTCTTCTTGGTATCTACTTTGTTTGTCTCAAAGGATTTAAATGTACAAAACACACTTCTACTAATAATAATTTTCTATATTTCTCAATAGGTCAAACTGGCTGAGCAAACAGGTAGGCTTCAGCCACTGAAGGAACTTCCACTCCAGCCCGGGATCAAGCCTTCAGTGAGGACAGCACTCCTGGTGATATGGAGGAGCTTGAAGAGCTTGGTACATCTGGTCAGTTTTGGCAGACAGCTCCAGTGATACTCCCTGGCCCACACTGACACTTCCCACCCCAGCTGTGACACCTCAGACACTTGAAAACTCTACTTCCTACGATCCTCCCACTCTGATACAGATTGTGTGCCCCCAGTCCCGGCTGATGTTGAGACCACACCACCTCCAGCTCATCCAGGACCCAGTCGGATTGGGCACCCTGGGCCAAGGGCACGGGGAAGTGGGGTTAGAGGTCATGGGAGGGTATTTGTGGGCCAGCATATTTAGTCAACTGGGGCACTGACACCCAGACCACCATCACATAAGTCTTGGGAGCCCACCATCAGTCCCAAGACATGATGGGTCAGGTACTCGCTGAGCTCCGGGAGATGACGCAGCTGCAGAGTGAGCACAACCAGCAGGTGAAGGCCTGTAATTCTAATATGGGCTCCCTGATTGGGGTGCTGCAGGAAATGTACACCCACATGTGCAGGGGTTTTCCAGTACCCTCTAACCCCTTACTCTGGTCCTACAACATCTGAGCCATCTACATCGGCTACAGGAAGGGAGGCCCTGCCACTGGAAGAACCACCTGCAGCCCCTCTAACCCCTGCAGCTGTGAATCCCCGTCCGTCCCACGGCAGGGGATTTCTACACAGATCACTAGGTGGCAAGGATGGTAAGACCTCTGCCACTGCCAGCAAGAAACCTCAACACTAATTTCCTCCAGTGTGTGCCTACCATTCAATCTTTAGACTATTTCTGGACACTTTCCTTTCTGATGGCAGTACTATTTTGGACGTTGGACTTCAAACAATTTTGGCTCTCCAACTATGGTTTCATTCACCATGACTACATTTGTCACTTTTTGCCTTGCTTTTGTTATGTTCACCCTCTTTAATTTCATCACTTTTGGTACAATACATTTACAAGTCAAAAAGTCTTAGACTGGTGTGGCATAACTCAACTATATCAATGAATTTGTTTTATTGCTTCATAACGTGATAAAGACAAACTATCAAAAGATTGTGTCAACACAGATGATTTGCAAGTAGGCATTGTTTATTTCAAGTCCCCAAACATGACTCCCAAAATATGTCATACCATTCAATCATGAACTACTATGTTTCTCCTATTTGACCAATACTTATCTTTCAGCATTTAGACTAACATAACAGTCCATATATTACACTAATTCTCAGTGCCAGTTTGCACAATTCCAGTTCAAGACCTTGCCAACATGGAAGAAGGGGATATGTCCTAAACAATAAGATAGCATAGGCAAATTATCATTGGTTCATGTCATCAGCTGTAGCCAGATCTTCTGGCTCACATAGGAATCCCACATCAAGAACACCAAGAGAAAAAACCACAGCAGCACTACATTTTGTTGACACAGGATCATTACAAACCACTGTTCCAATATCTGCTGGAATGTTACAACCAAGTTTCAGTGGTG
The DNA here is from genome assembly GCA_963921515.1 of Calotriton arnoldi. NCBI lineage: Eukaryota > Metazoa > Chordata > Amphibia > Caudata > Salamandridae > Calotriton > Calotriton arnoldi. Next base: position 797,478 of record CAWUFW010007333.1, on the reverse strand, counting down.
TGCCACAAGACGTATGTCCCACAATGATGTGACATAGCAACACCTACATACACTTTACACACAATGAGGATTTGACCAATGTGAAAGGAGAGTGTCATGATTTAACTCCACTACCACATGTGTTTTAAGCAAATGATGGCACACATATTGCTTTAGTGCCAATACAAAACAGAGAACAAGTTCAGTGTAATCTTCAAATCTCGCATTCAATTACAGTGTGAGTTGCCTTGGTACAAGATTTGTATATCCAAAGTCTGTATCTGTCTTTCCCAGGATCAACCCAGGTTCCCTTTGTACTTAAAAACAGCAACATATACCAGCAAATGTCACAACTCTGAAACATCCAAATGAAGATGACATGTTGAAGGAATCTAAAGCAGATCAAAACAAAAGCATTAACAATCACACATAACATGATGGCCACATTACAAAGTCAACTTTTGGAGGACACAGTTTCACAAGACAGTAAGTACTAGCCATTTTAACTGAACACAGTAGTCAATGTGTCCACACACTGATCTATAAACACCTTTGGCCTGATTTTCCCTGAACTGCCCTTCCCAACAAAGTACCACCACATACTTTTCTCATTACCACATCAATAGTTGATGTAACGGTGAAAGACATGACATGTCATGAGAAGAAGTTGTCAATAACACCTAGACGTAAGTCTGCTCCTTCCACTTCACCACTATCATCTTGAGTTGGCATATCAGGATCCCGTCCTGGAGCCTCTTTATGGTCTCCATCCTCTGCGATGTAAGGGTTGTTCCATCACAAGGCGATGTTGTGGAGCATGCAGCAGGCCATGGTGATTTAGACCACCTTAGCAGATGAGTAGATGGGGGCTCCACCAGTTTTGTCCCGACATCTAAACCTGGCCTTTGGCAGCCAAAAAGCCCGCTCCACTGGCCGCTGTGTTCATCCACAGGCCAAACTGAAGCAGACGTCCTCTGGTGTTGGTGGATTTCTCAGTGGTGCCAATAACCATGGTCCATTGGGATAAGCTGAGACTCCTAGATGGAAGGCAAAAGAAGCCCAAAATGATGTAGCACAATTCCAGATTATGCAACTAGCAATACCCCAAACAAAATTATGAAAGATTGTACTGACCAACAAGCCAGGCCCTCTCAGGTCAAAGTTGAGACATTTGCAGGGGTATGGGGCTGTTCCGTAGTACAAAGGAATCATGGGCAGAGCTGGGAAAACTGGCACAGATGCTTATTATGTACAAATCCGATAAGCAGAAAACTTGCACGGTGATTGAATGGAAGTGCTTTCGATTCCAGTAGACCTGTTCTCTGGCATGTGGTGGCACTAAGGCAATATGTGTCCCATCAATTGCTCCAACCACATGTAGTAGGTGACTCAAACCGTAAAAGTCACCCTTCACATTGGGCTAAATCCTGTTGCTGTGGAAACTGGATGAAGCTGTTGATGTGTCTCATCATTGAAGATAGAATGTCTTGTAGCACATCACTGAAAGTTGGTTGCGACATATTACCAGATACTGTCACAGTGTATTGGAAGGATCCTGTGGCAACAAAATGAAGTACAGAAATGATTTTGACAATTGGTGTAATAGATGTGGGATTTCTGTTGTGAGGCTGTAAGATCTGGATCCAGCTGATGACATAAATCCAGTATAGTTTGCCTATTCAACCTGAATTTCTTGATTATATCCCTTTCTTCCATGGTGGCAAGATCTGGAAATGGGCAGTACACTGGCGGCTGTCATCTCCTCACTCTCCTAGGGTTCATATGTCTGCATTGGAGAAACATAAACATTTTTTACATGATCCACAGCAACTTATTTGATGAGCAACACAAAAGTAGGCCTGGGCGGAGTTCGCGGAGTCCCCAAAAACACTGCCATGCGCCGTGGAGTTCTCCAAGTGGCAGAGTGAGATAAGTTGTGCTATTGCACTGATTTTTTATCCCAAAGATTGTCCCGCGCTGTAAAATCAGCACAAAAAGCACGATAAGCAGCGCAAGAGGACACAGCTTCTTTCGGCTGCTTGAGTAGATGTTCTACTTGAGCAGCAGCTTCTTGAATGTGAGCGTTAGGTTTCTCAACACGAGCGGTAGCGACCTGCTGCAACTGCCTGCATTGGGAAATCTCACCGGGAGGTGGTCTAGTGTACGATTTTCCTTACTCCCACTTGGTGAGTCACAAGAGAAAAAAAACTCTGCTACTTGCCACTACGTGAAGTTTTTCGGAACATCATGCTCTACATGGAGAGTGGAGTGAGAACAACTCCACAAACTCCGTGAGCGGAGTGGAATTTTATGCCCTGGCCTACACAAAAAGTCATGTTTTTTGACAAAATGTATATGGGTTAATAACATATTTTGAAGTAACATTTGCTTTTTGTCCTTTAACCATCACACATGACATTATGGCCTTGATATGGCTCAGAAAAATAAATGTGAAAAAATCCATTAAAATGTATTGTTTACACAATTTTATTTTAACTTTACTTTTTTACTCCAAAAATACCATCAACGGAGGTGTACACAACACTGCACTAATATCGCGTTTTAGCACAGTAACGCACTACACATGAATGTTTATTTTCAAAAAATCGAAGTGTGATTATTGGAACAAACTAGTCCCCCTTTGGAGTGGTGGTGACAGTCACTAACACAGTAGTTTGAAGCCTGACCTTGCCAATAAGACATTTAGAATCAGATGGTGGCGGGGGCAGTGGACCGCGCAGTGGTCAGTAAACTCCATGACGGACACGCTGACGATCATGTACATCGCGTATATGTACGCAGAAGTTGGATAAAAAGCTTGATTTCCCCCATAACACCGTTCCTAGCAGGACCTCCTATACTTTTGCTGGTGTTTCCTTCCTCTGAAAGCCACCATGCCAGGTCCAACAGGTGAAAGGGCCCCTGCCTTCATGCCAGAGGAGCTGGAGTTACTGGCAAAGGAGATCCTTTCCCTGTATGGCCAGTTGCATTGCTCACCAGAGGAACAGGTACATATCTGGCATACTTATGTGAATCTGTCTAACTGGCTCTTTTCTATTTACACAGGCTACAATGTCCCTTTGAGTTCCAGTGTGAAGTGCAGTGATTGATTTTAAGTGTCACATAATGCGGTCCTTACATAGGACAATGATGTTAGTGATTTGTATGCACTTTCCAATGTCAAATATACAACACCATCAATATATGTTGAGTGGTTAAAGATTCAAATTGGTGTGTACGTAGAGATCTTTGCATGTATATATTTGATGTACTTGTGATAAGTTACCAAATAACATCATGGTAAATGGTAAACACATCATATAATCTTTACACCTGGAGATGTGTATGTACTGTGAAAAAAACAAATGAAAATTATGTTATAATGTGTATAGTCCGTCAAATTACTACTCAGCCTAGATCAGGGCTCTCCAAAAGGTCATTTTAGAGCTACCAGTAGCTCCCAGACCCCTTCGAAGTAGCACACAGCCTTGAGGTTACATATTGGATGGGCACAAGGAGACCCTTGTAATGTAAAACTTGAGGAAAGGCAGTGTACATTTGACATCATGATCATCAGGCTGCAGATAGCAAGGCCTGTCATTGAGCAGTGCTCATTCAGAATCATGGGCCAGGCTGGGCCTGAGTCAAAGGGTCATACAACTGATGCACTAAGGTACAGCTGTCAAGGACATATTCCCTTTGCAGGTCAAAATTTGAGGTGTACTTAAAATATGCTCCTGAATGCTTTTAAATGGACAACAGTTGAAAGGGAGAGTTACCTGAATTCTTGAGCTAACTTCTTTTCAATTGACTCACATTTCAAAGAATGTCATAACCAAACTTCAGGCCCCTTGTTCACAGTAGCCACTATTCATTGTGCCTCAATAATTAATGTTTAGCCTTCAGTAGGTCACAATTGTTAGCACTGATCGAAGTAGGTCACATCACAGATTATTTGTAGGGACCCCTGGGCTAGATGATGTCACAGGCCTGGATTTGCATGTTTTGACCATGACATAGGAGGACGATGGGCAACAGGTCACTATTAAAGTGTTTATGAGGATATTGGTTTAGGTCAGCATGTGACAATACACATGTTGCACGGTAACTTATGAGTTATGCTGCAGATAGATGTAGACAATTATTGCGACAGCAATACAGACAAACAAAAAGTTTCAATAACATTGTTTGTTCTTTCCTTTCAGGTATCCATACAGGTCAACGCCCATAAGCAGCACGACAGATGAAAGACCATCGCTAGGAAGGTGCAGACCCTGAGGGTCTCCAGGCAGTGCAGCGTCCATTGCTTCAAGTGGTGGGAAGAGCTAAGATGCTAGACACATAAGAACGTAGAAGTCCAGCTCGGAAAGTTCTCCCAACGTGTAAGGGGGGCGTGCCGCACAATGTCCAGCATTCTTGAGGTGGCCGATCCAGAACTTGATGGGCAGTTGAGGGCCCAACAGTAACAACAAGGGGGGTACGTTTTTATCAGAGTTACACGTTACATGACCCATTTTTTGTTACAGCCAGGATTTTTGCCATCAACATTCAGGGTGAAGGTGTAGGTTTGTACAAGGTATATATTGATATGCTTTGTCCATTCGTTTTGGATAATGATTCTACCTGGTTCCTGTCCACAACCAACTGACTGTTCTGAGAAGACACATGGCTGCCTAAACTCCACATCTACATCATGTTGTTTGATGCAATGAAGGACAGTTGTAATAAACAAGCATCTGGTCTTTATTGTGTCCGGTGTGATGCTCCTTCACTGATGTCGTTGATGTCATGTTAGCCCTATTACAGGTGACATAGCATACTAAGCACTTATGATATAGTAGATGTACCAACTGTCACATTGGTAAGTTGGGATTCTACACAAACCATAGTGAGCATGTGATCCAAAATGACTAGTGCCTGCATAAATGATGCTTACATATTGGTATCAAGACATATCCAAAATGTGTTCAGCATCAGAAACACTGTTTCATATATGTTAAACAGTGACAGATTTGCATGATGTCTACTGCTTCACAAATGCGTGTGCAAGGAATTCTGCTTTTGGCAAAATAATTGAGATAGGAATACAATTTTTGATGAAACACAGACAGGAATGTGTACACAATGGCGACAGAGTACCAAATAACCCAAACCATTCCTCAATGTCCTTTGTCATGTCCAGATGAACAATCAATAATGGAGTAAAATGGGAAACTTGAAGGTATTTTGGAAGATGGAATGTTCCATCATATATATGTATGATTATCCCATCAGGATAACTAAGATGCAGGCCAAACTCATGACTCATTAGGCAAATGTTGAAATGCATAAAGGTGTACTATGTTGCATATTGCGATTCACATTTCAATCTTTGAAGTAAATATCATATATGAATCATGGTATGTAATGAATAGTGTGATGTTCGGCAATCCTTTGACTACAGTGAAAGCCAGCATATCTAGTGAAACCATTTCACAAAGATACACCAAGGTTCAAATAAATATAGATATTTTGGAGTCAAATGTGAAGATGTGTTTGCTTTGTACTGAAGTGTATTATAAATGTTACAGGGGCTATGTATTTCATTATATTGTATTAGTCATTTGTCCAACACCCCAAATATTAGTTACAGACTGTCTTCAACAGCATAGGTATGTAGATAGAATGTGATACATTGCTAAGCTACTTCATTACATAATTGATGTATGAATGTTGACACTTGACATATACTTTACTGACTTGAAGCAAGTGTTGCCATCATGAAATGTTCAAACAATGGCAACCTGCTTTCAGTTTATGCAAATATTGATACAACATTGCAGTATATGTTGACAGAAATTGAGCCGTATTTGACTTATTGATGAGGACAAGTATACAGATTTTACGGCGTAATGAACACACAGTACAACGTTATGGTTGGTGTATATCCTTTTTGGTGACTTTAGTTCACTAATAAGTACATAGGCCAACCATTCTGAGCTGTGCAACAGTTCCTGAAGAGACATAATAATGGATAGGAGACAACATCATACATGATGTAGGAGCTATCTTGGGGAATGATATAACTGTGACCAAGTGTCTTCTGAAAATAATGCCTACATGCATTTGCTTATGCTAATGTAGAACCAAAGTTTGAGAGGCTTGAAGCTGGTGAAATCTGACAACTTGGTAACTGTTTTGTGATCAAAGCTAATGATCTATTCTGTTTACACAGCTACAATAACACCATTGTATATCTCATTTCAGCATCATCCACAGCAGGCAAAGGAGAAGGTACCAACGTAGGCAGGGAAGCATCTGGCCACAGTGGTTCCGGTACCGACACCGAGGGACTCAGTGTCCTGGAGGGTTAGGGGAGTACAACGGAGGCCACCAGTTACTCTATATGTTCTTCGGAGGCCTCCCCCAGTAAGTGGTGGCGGACTCTCCTGCTTAAGTTACACCTGCTTCTTTGCCCACCATCCAGAGTAACATATCCACCCTTCCTCTTGCTCTCCCCCCAGTTGGCCTACCCAGGGCCCGGGATCTCCTTTGCTGCAGGCACCTAACCCCACGTCCCTGTCTCCCTGGCTATGTTCCTCTGGAACATAGCTGTAGGCCAGACTGCCCTGCTGAATGCCATCCAGGGGCTTAGCTGCCATATGCAAGAAAGGATGCATACCTGGAAGGCATTCACAGTGGTATGTCTCTCCTACAGTGGTCATTTTAAGCTCTGGTCTCCTCATTTACTGCATCTACCCAGCTATCCCACCTTCTGCCCACCTGCCACCCCTTCCCCATCCCAACTCCCTATACCCAGCCATATCCAAAGCACACTCACACCTTTTCATGCACCCACTCAAGCAAACACAAGCAGCACACACACACAAGCTGAAACACTTCAAAGAAAAACTCAAGCACTCATCCAAACATACAGACAACACACCCACTACCACACACATGCAAGATACCCACAGACAGCAAACCCACCATCACACACATGCACCATGCCCACAGACAATACACCGACAGACAGCACCCCTGCCACCACACACACATGCACCATACCCACAAACAGCACATCCACAGACAGCACCCCTACCAGCACACACACATGCACCATACCCACAGACAGCACACATATCACACACACACATGCACAACACCCACAGACAGCATACCGACAGACAGCACACCCACCACCACACTCACATGTACCACACCCACCACCAGCACACCAACAGACAGCACACCCACCACCACATACAGATGTACCACACCCACCATCAGCATACCGAAGACAGCACAAGTACCACACACACACATGTACCACATCCACCAGCATCACACCAACAGACAGCACACACACTACCACACACATATGCACCACACCCTCCACATGTACCAATACCATTCCTTGCACCTTCACAGCACACACATGCACAGACACAAGTACCTTAGAATACACACCCAAAACACAGATGCTCATAATCAAACAACAGACACCTATAAAGCAAGACATTCATGCACATCAGACACTGACACTCCCTCTACCTCCCAAACCCCACTCCCACCCCAACAGCCTACCAAATGTCCCATTGAGGATCTGAGTTTTTCCCTTGTCCTAACCCCGCCAACACCCCACCCCAACCCACCCCTGCCACATCCAAGTCCACCCCTGCCGATCGTTCATTGACCCCTTAAAAAACCCCAACCCACCCCTAAAAAAATCCAGGAGCACTGTAAGAAAGTAGCTCTTTTTGACATGGTCACCCCCACTTTTTGCCTGGCAACTGATGTGAATTTGACTGCACGCGCACTGGGCTCCTGCTAACCAGGTCGCCAGGGCCAGAGCTCAATCTCAAAACTGAACAATTGTTTCCCCCAATTTGCAAACCCTTTAGCACTCCCTGTAAGTCCCTGGTAAATGGTATCCTTGGAACCTAGGCCCTGAGGTACTAAAGAGGGTCCCTAAGGGTAGCAGCACGAATGATGCCACCCTAAGGGACCCTGCACCAAGCACATGCAGGGCTGCTATCACAGGCTGTGTGTTTTGGTGCAGAAAAAAGTGAAAACATGACATGTCACACATCCCTGTGTGCCACGTCCCCTAATACTGCATGCAATATTTATATCACACCTACAGCAGGCCTGACAGCCCTAAGGCAGGGTGCTGAATATTACATGTGAGGGCATACCTGCATGAGCCAATATGCCCTTATCCTGGTCAGCCCTATTACTGCCAGTACAAGTGACCGGGGAAGCCATTTTAAAACGTGCTAGACACTGGTGAAAACGATTTCCCCAGCTACGTGATGGCTTCACTGAAGATAGGGATATTTGGTATCAAACATCTTATATTGGCAAACCCACACCGATTCCATGTATGGATTTACTAATACATGCACCCAGAGGCATCTTAGAGATTCCCCCTGAAAACCTATCAGCCACTGGTGTGCTCCCTGTCTGATTTCTGTCAGCCTGCCACCCGAGACACTGTTTTGACCGCCGAGGGTGAGAGCCTCTGCTCTCAGGAGGCCCAGAACAACAGCCTGTCAGGAAAGAGGGTGAAGCACCCCACCCACAGGATGACCTGCTGAATAGCCTTCAAAGAGCTGCTGCCTTTGGAATACAAGTCTGCCTCTCTCATAGGAGAGGAGGCTGCCCCACTTTGTCCTGGACCCCCTTGTCACCTGGACTGGTGGGAAAATGAGGAAGTCTTGTAGGCATGCTACCTCCAGGCTAGTGCCACCCCTTAGGTGAGCTACACTGAGGTGGACACAATTTTTCAGAAGTAGCCATTTTTGTGATGGCACTCATGCATTCTGGGACAGGGTTATTCCCACTTCCCGCAGGAAATGGTCATATAGGGGGCATAGTGACCCCAAGGGTCAGTAGCCCATTGGCTACTACCCTACACTCCCCTAACACCCATAAATTCAGTAGTTAGGGGAGTCCCTGGCTCCAGAGAAACAGATCCTGATAACCTAAGAAGAGATGGGGTACAGAAGAGCTCCAAAAGCAGAGAAGAGAGAAGAAGAAACTGACCTGGTACCAGCGCCGCAGGCTTGTCTGCATCCCTCATGGAAAACTGTGACAAAGTCGATTCATCCTGAAACTGTTGATGCCACAAACTTTGGAGGGCTGCCTGCCTTTGATAAAGAACCAAGACCTCCTGTAGGACAGCAGACCTGTTCCCTGCATCTTGCAGCAGCTCCAAAAGAAAGGAATCTGAGGCCTCCAGAACCACCAAAACATGACACCTGAAGCCACCACTGCACCCATCGCTCCAAGCCTGATTCAAAACAGGCCAATGGTGCCAGCAAGGTCCCCCAGCCCAGCACAGCCTGAGTCCATCATGGTTTCACCCCTCGTTGACCCTCCAACGTCAACTGCAGCCTCTGCACGCAGGCCCCCTCTACTGTAACTGCTTCGGTAAGGAACTACCTGACGCCGAAGGACACTTCTGCACCCTTCACCCCTGGCCCATGGAGAAGAGGACCAAAGGTGTCCCACATACTGAGCATCGCAAGGCCTGAACCCCCCTGACTGGCCTCCTAGCCGAGCCTGCAGCTTCTGTTTGCAGAGACCAAACTCCATAGAGTAATATTGGGCTCTGGTACTGCCTTGGACCTTGCCCACCACTCACCTTAACTCCTGGAGATTGGTCCCGTAAGTTGTTGTACTACACCTGTTTGCAGAACTTGTTCTTCCTTCCATAGGATAACATTGCAGAACTCAAAAATTCCACTGTGTCCACTTTTGGAAATGAAAAGAATTAATATTTAAAAACGCACTTACCTTAACAATTTCTCTCTGATGCCTAAACATATATAAAGATACTTGCTATTTTTATAAATTGGTGTGATCTCCTTCTTGAGTCGTGTGTGTCATATATTGATCATTGTGTGCATTGCAGATGTCTTGCACTCCTCTTGGTTAAGCCTAAGGCTTCTCAACCACACTACTCCTAATAGAGGGTCTTGGGATTGCTAGAGCAAGCCCCTGTCCACTTATAAGGGAATCCCTGGTCTCTTTACACAGTATATCAGATTATTTTTTTTTAACAACAAATTTAGTATATCAGATTATTGATATATCACATACAGAACCAGCTTCCTACAAGCACTCCTCCCAGAACCACAGCCCCCCTCCAAACTAAAGGACACCCCTCTCAACCCCAAAGGCATCCCTTCCAAACCCAAGTGCACTCCTTCCAAACCCAAGAACACCCCTCCCAAACCCAAGGACAACCCTCCCAAACCCTCAAGTAAGATCTTGAAAATGCGTGCTCTGCCCACTAGATGCCCCCTTCTGAGGAGGTCCACTTTGGCAGTTATGTAGGAGGCAAGGTGATTGCCATGGCACAACAGTCCCAAGGACTTTTGGAACTAGGAATGGACTGCCATTTGGATTGCTTTCATTTTTTAGAGACTCATTGGTATGAATAAATACCTATTTGTCATTTCACCGACTTTGTCCTGCATTCTTTCTCCTTGGCAATTGTTTTGCTCTTAGCAATGTATCTGAGTAAAATGTGAAGTAATTATTTGTCTTTCACATGATGGCAGGTTATACAACTGATTTGTTTAATGTTTACTTTGTTAACTGCATACACTGGTTAACATTGTACATGATGGTCATTTGTATTTAGATGCAGGCATTCATCATAGTAATGGCTACTTGTACCAAATATTTGATGTAAAAGAAAAAATTGGGATCTGTTACTACAGGAGTGTTTGTTTCACCTTGTTTACTGATCAATATGAGCACATATGCATGACACCTTTAAAATTAAATTGTGACTATTGGTATGGGATAGAGCACCGGACTTGCAGTAGACAAGGGGAAATGTTACATGTATGTATATGTAGGCGTGGGTGGAGTTTGCAGAGTTGTGCTACGCAGAACTCCGCAAAGTGGTTGAAAATTCCACCACGCTACAGGGAGTTTAGCAGGTGGGCAGAGTTTTTCGGGCTGCCTATTCCCATTGAATTTTTACGTCATACGCAGCGTGGAGTAAGTTCTCGCGTTAGAAATCAAGCGTGAACGGTACCATGCAGTTCGCATGGGCGCGGCCATCTTGTTTTCTCCATTCTGTTCATGGTGCTGGGCCTGTTGCTGAATCCCTTCTCAATATTTTCAATCCTTCGCCTTCCTAATTAATCTACCCCTCATTTTTATTTATTGTATTAGTGTGTGTTTTTGTGTTTGTGCATTTTAAGTTTTTTTTATTTTTTGTGGGCTTTTTTGAGCGTTTGTACTTTCTTATTTTTCCTTTACTTCCTTGTTTGCATTATATTTTCTTCCTTCCTTCCCCCTCACCCAGCCGGCCTGACAGCATGTACCCCAGGCAAGACCATCAGCTGTATTGGAGGAGGGTGCGCGGGTGTCTGCCGCGTGCCAGCCAAGTCCAGTGCACGGCCCAGCAGCTGATGCACCACTGGTTGGGTATCCTTGACAGGGAGCAGGACCTGCTCGACCTGCTAGGCATTGAGATTGCAGGGCTCGGTGAGTATTAATTATTTGTTGTGTTTGTAATCTACAATGCTAAAATTTTTGTTTGCGAATAGCATGCTGCTCACACTCAGAGGTAAGTTATGTTTAGTTTACATTAAGAATATTATTATGTGATCCAGTTTGAGCTAGGCAGGTGCTAGGCACTACCTAATTGTAATTGTACCTAATCGGCGCTCACTTTGGCTGATTATTTAAGAAGCCATTGCAGACTCCTCTGTCCTCCTGTCATCATAGTGAATTAGTGATATTAGTGAGTTAGTGTTCTCTGTGACTTTCTTTATTTAGCTTGTACAGTGCAAATTTTTTTTACAGTGATGTGTAGTACTAGTAAGCATATATACATTACAAAAAAGGGAGACTGAGTTGGTCCATCAAGGGGGCTGAGAAATGAGAAAAAAATCAAAGATCATTAATTGCAATGCATTATCTCCAAATGTAGATTTTGTTGAGGAAATTTGGAATAGGGATTTTAGGATTAGTATGGCCAACTCAACGATAGTTGTTACTAGTACTGAAGGCGATCTGATTTAGAGAAGTTCAATGTTACTCTGTTTGCCTGTCATGATAATTTTGTGGGGGCCGATTCACAGAACTAATCTGAGATAAAATCCTAAACTTACTACTTTTGGTATTCACAGAAGGCATTTAGTAGTAGTAAAGTTAGGATTCCTAACTTTACTACTACTAAATACCTTTTGTGAATACCGAAAGTCTTAAAGTTAGGATTTTGTCTCAGTTTAGTAGTAGTAAAGTTAGGAGTCCTAACTTTACTACTACTAAATGCCTTCTGTGAATACCAAAAGTAGTAAGTTTAGGATTTTATCTCAGATTAGTTCTGTGAATCGGCCCCGCAGAGATTAACTGTACCACTAATTAATTTTTTTTAATCTTCTTTATTTCTTACATCAGCACCTTAGAGAAGTTCAATGTTATTGTGCTTGCCTGTCATGATAATTTTGTGGAGATTAACTGTACCACTAATCAATTTTGTTTATTCTTCTTTATTTCTTACATCAGCACCCAAGGACAAGAAGAGGAGCAGCACATAGGTGGGTCCAGGAAGAGTTGGGGAGGAGGCGCCGACCACCAGTGCCACAACTGAGGACTCTGCTCAGCCCAGTAAGTGCTATTATTTATTAATATTATTTCCACAACTTTTACCTCTGCCCACTATTATGCTAGTTTTAATTTCCCCTTGTTTATATTTTTATACTGTCACCTGTTTATCCAATTCTCCTATCTAATTTTTGTTTAATTTAAGTTATTGCTGCATTATCTTTTTTTCATTATTTTATTTTATTTGGTAGCAGACTTTTTATGGTCTGTACTAGTCTGTAGTTTTCTTCTGCTTTATTGGTAATCGTTCTCCCTCCCCTAAATATCTTAAGGTACTGTAAGACTAAGCAAACACAAGGAGATGATGGACGGAGTGCGGAAACTTTTCAGACACTCACCCCCAGTCACAGATCTGGGTTGAATCCATCATCGTTCTTTAGCTCACTTCGGCACCCCAGTTCAGACACAGCTATATGCAAATCAGTCTTGACCCTGTGCCTCATGGGAACAGTCCAGCCCAAACTGCCAAGCCATGTCTTCCCTGGACCAGAAACAAGCATCCTCGGACCGGTTTCGGGCTAACAGCCCTCATCAGCCAGGCTAGTTTGAATCCAGTGGCAAAGTGAGCAAGGGACCCACGTCTGGGCATACCCTGCCAACTTAGGGCAAACAAAGTAAGACTAAGAACAGATTTTTGGTACTCTACTGTCTACTGTGAAGATTGCAGGCCCAAGTAGAATAGTATAATAAATAATATTCACCATGTATGTGGTTGAGAAGGATTTTTTTCTTGCCCTAACAGTTAACAAGAGATCGGCCATGGTCATGAACCACCCCCCACTACCCACCCAATGTTGTGCTGTGTAATTCGTTTATACAGTATATCAGCAGATTCCATTACAGTGCAGCATGGTTGGAAAGTATGAGGTCACATTGCATTTGCCAACCAACACCATATGTCTTTCATTGACCATTATTATTCCACCCCTTCATTGCACTTCAACGCCTCAGAGTCATTATCATCATCATCATCATCATAGGCTATAGGTCTGCCCCTCCATTATGAAATGTTTTTGGTTGGCTTGACTACCTGGGTTTTCTAACATTGTCAACCAACAAAATGCCCAGAGTGATACATTTGCTAGACGATACTGTAGTGCTAACCGAACTGTAGTGATGCATTGCAGTTGCATTTTTAAAATTAAAATAATCAAGGGGAAGCGTATCTGGCATCACAAAATGTATAATGTTCTTTCTAGGCACACAGACCACCAGTGTCCCTGGCTCAAGTGCTGCTGCAGGAGGAGAAAGAGATTTGATTGGAGGGGGAGAAGTGGCAGCAGGGACGGGCAGTGGGAAGTCACATTGCTTGCTTATTGTCAATTACTATTATACTCACTAGCTACAAGGGCGTCGCCGTGACTCATGATCATGAACCCCCTGCTCTGCCAGCTACAGCGGTGGTTGAGATATGACCTCTTCTATCTGCAACTCAGCAAAAGCTCATATAATGAAAGCTAAAATTGATGGCTTGATGGAAACAGGAAAGAACAGAAGGTTAAGAGAAAAAATGGGTGAAATAGTATATGAGTGAAAGGATGCGCGTGTGGGTGAAAGGATGCATGGGTGGGTATTGGGTAGGTCAATGGATGGGTGAAAGGATGGTTGAAAAAATGGTAGATACTGAATTGGTGGATAATGGACTGGAAATTTTGGTCAAAGACTGGATGAGAGAAAGTAAAGCTTAAATCATGGTGGCTATGGATGAATATAGAATAATGAAAGGTGGAATAAATAATTGCTTAGTTGAATAAACAAGGGTGGCTCTTCGGGAGAGAAGCATGCTGCTCAGCTACTTCAGTTTCTTTGTTTTATGGTTATCAAAGCTATGGTTCTAAGTGAGGGGTATTTACATTTTTGTTCTAATCCCTTGACTCACTATATTTGTTAAGCGAGGCAGATATGTATCATCCTTCATCACCCCCTTACCTGCCCGTGGCATTTTACCACCCATGACCAAAGTGTAGTATGGTTCAATTTATGACGTCAGTGTTGACTGTGCAATGTGCATCTGCTTCAGTTTATGTGGCATTTACAAAGTTTTCAATGCATTGCAAACCAAACACACAAGGTGTGTTTCCCTTTGACCACTCAGTCACCTCTTAGAACTTCACTCTTTTATTCTTTCCTAAGGTTTTCCATCCCAGCCTACCAAAAACTTAAAAAATCGATTCTTGACATGTGCCACATTTTTATGGCCATGTGAAGTGATTCTAAGACAATGCTTAGGCACATGATGGATTGATGATAAGTGACACCCCTCTATTCTACAGCAAAAGCTCTACCTATCCACCTAATACCTCCACCTTACCCTGCATTAGAGTAAGTCAAGTTTCCTTTCCTTACTGTCCAGCAAATTAATTTGTTGGAAATAATTTCTGGTGGTGGCCGAGGCCAGTGAGTAATGTGGGATTAACTGGCTGTTTTGATTTCCAGCTTGGCATATGGGATACTCAGTGACAAACGTGCCAGGTAAATGTATATAGCCTGTTCCTTTCCCTGTAGTGCACTGCATCATTTTCCCCACCGTCTAATTACGGTAGACAGGATAATAATATCTGCATTTTATATGTGAAGTGTGTGACATAGTATCTTGTTTATTATTCACCTGCCTCTTTGGAGTCAGGGTAGAAAATGAAAGGCATTTGGAGAAGAGCAGGGCCATTTGAATTAAAGCTAGATAATTGTCAATTAAAGCTGCCCCAGCTGCAAACAGTGGCAAAGTACCCGATGCACTGGCTAGCATGCCTCCATTAATTTAGCACAACAACTTGTACTCCATAGTGCATAATGCCTTATTCATTAATGAGAGGTAGGTAACATTTTTATTTTTCCACTCATAGTGCCTGTTTAGTTACTACAAAAGCCTTTAAAAGAAACAAAATCAAATCACTGTGTATTTAATATGGTGTTATTCTGCCTTAATTCTTTTCTGTCAGGCAGCCAGTGAGGCATGCGTGGATAAAAAATTAAATTGGCCGTTTGAGTCTCCTAATCGTAATCACATCAAATTCCAATGGCCTTAGGAGACCAGCATGGTACTGCTACTGGGCCACCCACTAGCTAATTTTAAACAAGTGTTTGTACAGCGCATTGTTTACAATTTGCCTTTTTTCTTTTTGTTTTTCTTGATATAGCTACTCCTCCCATTTTTTTTGGGTGGGAGGGACTTGTTGTTGGAGTGAGGGAGTTGGGACTGGTCATTTTTTTCTTGGACTTTTTCCTGGACATTGGTTGGTGATGGGTCAATTTTTTGGGGAGAGGGACAGGCCTGCTGTGGGTGGAGAGGGTGAGTTGTTTGTAACAAATTAAAGGGGAACATTATTTTACAACACTTTATGCCTGAAGTAGTTTATTTGTGTTTTACTTTGCACTGCTGCCATTTTGTGCAGCCTGTTTTTTAACCCCTTCGCTGCCAGGCATTTCACCCCCATGCTACACCCTTTTTTGGCTATTTGGAGTAGTTCACGCTTAGGCCCCCATAACGTTTAGTCCACATAAGGTATCCACGCCAAATTCGCAGCCTTTTCTTCCACCATCCTGAGAATTCTGAAGGCATCAGGGGTTTGTGGATTTCCCTGGAGGGGACTGAGAAATTAGTCAAAATACAGCTACATTTTGTTTTTTGGGGGAAAAATGGGATAAAAGTGTTGCAGAAGAAAGCACCTGGTTTCTTCCCTGCAAATGGTATCAACAAAGAGTTTGTGGTGCTAAAAGCACCATCTTCCCAGCTTTCAGGAACAGGCAGACTTAGGTCAGAAAACCAAAATATTCTACACAGTTTTGGCATTTTACTGGGACAGAGCCTATTTTTCTTATTTTTTGTGCTTTACAACATCTTTCCAGTTAGTGGTAGATATGGGTATGAAACCAATAATGGATCCCAGAAAGCTATATATTTCTGAAAAGTGGACACAATTCTGAACTCAGCAGGGGGTCATTTGTGTAGATCCTTCAAGGTTTTCCTATAGAAAGGAACAGTTTAAATAAAAGAATATTGAAATTTAGTTGAAAAAAACTGCCCTTTGTGCCTACATTTTTACCTGTAACTTCTTCTAACTGTGGTAGATTTTTGAAAGCTATATACCGTTATGTTTGCAGGACCCTTTTGGTTGTGAGGCTATATGAGGCTTGTAGATTCACCAAGAACCCGAGGTATTCAGAGCCAATAACGTAGTTGCACCTCACAATGTTTTTTCAGTGTGTACCAGGTATACAGTAATTTATTTGATAAAATATAAAGAGTGAAAAATAGGTATCAAGGAAACCTATGTATTTCTGAAATTGGAAGAAGATATGGAGTTTAGAAGCAGTGGTTATTTGTGCATCTCTGAATTTGTGGGTACCCATATTAGCATCTGAATTAGAGGGTATTATTCCAAATGATTTCTTTTTTATCTGCTTTCTTACATTTGGAAGGCAGAAATGCATAGAAAGACAAATAGTAATAACATTTTTTCTACTATTCTGTGTTTACCTAAGTCTCCCAATAAAAATGGTACCTCACTTGTGTGGGTAGGACTAGTATCTGCGATGGAAAACTGTACAAAACGCAATGTGGCCACATCACATTTTTCTAATGAAAACTGACTCTTTTTTCGCAATGTGCCTTACTGTGGATTTTGGACCCTAGCTCAGCCGGCACCTGGGGAAACCTAGCAAATCTACACATTTTTAAAAACTGGACACCCAGGGGAATCCACGATGGGGAGACTAGTGTTGCTCTCACCAGGTTCTGTTACCCAGAATCCCTTGTAAACCTCAAACTTTGTAAAATAAACACACATTTTCCTCACATTTCTGTGATGGAATGTTCTGCAATCTATGGGGAGCCACAAACTTCTACCCACCCAGCACTCCACCAAGTCTCCCAATAAAACTGGTGCCTCATTTGTGTGGGTAGACTTAGTGCCCGAGACAGAAAACGGACACATCACATTTTTCCAGTGAAATGCAATGTGCCTAGCTGTTGATTTTGGGCCCTAGCTCAGCCGGCCCCTAGAGAAATTTAGCAACCCTGTACAATTTTCAAACCTTGACACCCAGGGAAATACAGGATTGGGTGACTTGTGTGGCTGTCGCCAGGTTCTGTTACCCTGAATCCGTTGCAAACCTCAATCTTTGTCAAAAAAACACACTTTCCTCATATTTCTGTGATGGAAAGTTTTGGAATCTGTAGGGATCAACAAACTTCCACCCACCCAGCATTTCCTCAAGTCTCTCAATAAAAATGGTACCTCACTTGTGTGGGTAGGCCTAGTACCCACGACAGGAAACACCCCAAAACGCAACGTGGACACGTCACATTTTTCCAGTGAAAACTGACCTTTTTTTGCAATGTGCCTAGCTGTGGATTTTGAGCCTAGGTCAGCTGGCACCTAAGGAAATCAAGCAAACCTGTACATTTTTTTTTTAACCAGACACCCATAGGAATCTAGGATGGGGTGACTTGTGAGGCTCTCACCAGGTTCTGTTACCCAGAATCCCTTGCAAACCTCAAACTTTGTAAAACAAACTACATTTTCCTCACATTTCCATGAGGGAAAGTTCTGGAATCTGTGGGGGAGCCACAAACTTCCACCCACCGAAGGGACATAGTCTGGCCACAAGAGAAGATGGCCGCCTGTACTGCGAGCTTTGCTCTGAATCAGGCTCTCAGTGGGGGCAGTGGCCTTCTTGGCATGGCTGGGGGTACAGGATTCACATCCCTCATGAAGCCTTGACTTCTGGACGGCGGTACCCTAAGGCACGACACCGCAACAACACACATCAGTGATAAAACATCCTGGCGACCTCCGGGCCTGGAGGCGTGCATGAAGCCCTGGCCCTTGCGTAGACTGTAAGCCCCGCCCTCCACCCCCTTGCTCCGGGCACGAGATGCCTCCCTGCCCCGCATCGCAAGTGAGCAGCAGAGATTGATGGTGGGCCCATGAGCCCTGCAGGGGGAGCCTTGACCTTGTTTCCCCCCTCATGGTGAGGGTAATCTCTGGGCACCACCGGCCGGACAGGCAACCCACAACTGCCTGGCACCCCTCCAGGTCCAGCCAGCTGTAAGCCAGCGGACTGAGGCGCGCTGCCACCAGTCACATCTGTGGACTGACGGGGGTGCCACTCCTGTCACAACGGGGCACCCCCACCTACCTCTTCTGGGCACAGCACAGATGTCGGCACTCTCCACATATCATCAGGAAAACCTGGGTCCCGTGAGGTGCCGGGTGGGACCTGGAGATGGCCCTACGTGCCTGGCCGACGCCTGAGGACCCCAAAGATACAGGGGGACAGGTGGGCCACAAGACCCTGCCTCACACCCGGCAGACGTAGCACACCCGTGGCCCAGGCAAGCCCAGAGCCCAGCCTGGGCTGTCAGGAGCTCCCTCACCACCCAGACGGGCAGCAGACTCCCCACACCATCTCGCTGATGCAGAAGCCCTCTCCAGGATGGGAAAGGGCTGCCCTCTCATTGGCGCTCTTCGCTGCCACTACTGCATAGATGTGAGATCCTCTGCCTGAAGAGGGGCATAGGAGTACCTGGCACCTCGGTTCAAGCACAGTGTACAACCAGTCGTGATTCAGGCCAGGCACCCCCCTGCTGCTGTACCCCAGGAACGACACGCAGTCACCAGAGAGCTGCCTCAGCAGGAGGATCTTGACACGAAGGGGGCTAACACAGAAGACCCCACCCAGCTGTATCCAGTGTCTTGCTACTGAAACGGTGAGAGGCCCCCACAAAGATGCTCTGCGGACCCCCCTTGGCAGGACAGCGGACCTGCTGCCTAGGGCAGGAGGACTCTCTAATACCAAACCTGGTTGGGCATACCACTTTCCTCCTGGCTCCCCGGTGACAGGACAGGATGCAAGGGGGACTGACAGCCTGAGAGATCGATGACGACGCGTGCCTCCCTCACTCCCCTCTGGTTTGCCCACGGCACCGGTCCCATCATGAATAAGCCTGTGCTTGGGGACCGCGCACAGGGGTCAGCACGTCCATCACCTCTGGAGACAGCTGAAAATGTCTGCCCTCCGCCCTTCACCCCAATTGACCAGGCCCCGCCAATGACCTCAGCCTGGCGATGGTTCCACGGGCCTCCCCACCACCAAGCAGGATCATAGGGGGTGACACATCCACTAGCATTGGGCACTGCAGAGCACCGCAGAAGTGACCACCCCAACTGCAGTCATCGCAGGCCCACCCTGGAGCACCTTAGGCCTGGATTCACGGGCACCTGCTGCGTAGCTGCCCTATTATAGCGTATCGTAGTGGGATTGAAGCCAGATGTCCACCACCAAGCATGGAAGCAAGTCCTCCAGACAACTCCTCTTTGCGGAAGCGTTCAAACAGCCACAAAACATGTCCATGAAAGGGACCAACCCTCCTGCCAGAGGCCTCTCTGAGACCGTGCCATCCTTCACACAAGGTGAGGCTATTGATCAAATATTGCTGGAATTCTCAGCTGTCAGCAGGCAGCTGGAAGGGATGGACACCCACATCTCCTCATTGGCAGCGGAAGTTAAGTTGATAAGAGCAGACATTGCGGGGTTCCATGTGAGGGCGGAGGGACTGGACTAAAGGCTGACAGCGGTGGAGGGCCGCCTCGGATTCATACAAGACAGAGACCAAGAACTTCTATTTCTCCGCATTAAGTTGATCGACCTGGAAGATCGCAGCAGGAGAGATAACGTCTGATTCTTTGGCTTTCTGGTTCTTTTTCTTTGAACCACCACTGGAGATACAACGCGCACACAGCATCTGCAATCCATGCAAGAACCCTGCTGCGCCCTCTGCCCCCTCTTCGCCTGCTCCCTGCGACACGAGCAAACACGACAGCTGTTGGCAGCAGCACGCACCAGAGGCCCATTCACTTAGGATGGGCACGACATCCGCATAGCATTGGACTTCTCCAGGGAGACCAATGACCGCTGCAAGGCATTCCTCTCTCTAAGACCCTGGCTGTGGCAAATAAATATCAGTTACAGTCTCTTTGAGCCTGCTCGCTTTCGCATCATTAAGGATGGTGATTCCAAAGACTTCTATGACCCAGAGGACCTGCGCCTATTCTTGGACCACATAGGATTGCAGGAAATGGACACCCAGTTCACTGCTTCAGAACAGGCGCAATCGGGCCCTCCCCCTACGACACCGGACAACGGAAGGTGGAACACCAGCGGATCTCGGAATCATGGCAGGGACATTGAGAGATCCATCCGCACTCATGAGGATAAAGCCTCGGCCCTCCAAACAGTTGTCGCCTTCATACAGGAACACCATAGGGAAAAATCCCGCTCCCCCCTTAAAGCCTACCTCGGATGCAGACTGAGGGTGGGGGGGCCTGAGCAGGGCCCTCATTCCAGAGACTGTGCAGGGTGCTGACGCCTCTCTGAGATGCAGGAAGACCTACAGATGACGGACAGCTGAATATTGTTTTGCCGTGATCGCCTATTTGAATTCTTATGTTTGAATTATTATGTAGGCTGTATATGTTTTGTGCAGATGATGCTTCAATGTCTTTTTTGGATATATATACACTAGCCTCCTCCGCCTATCCCACAACATTGCCTAGAGCACCCTCATGTTGTACTGGGACACTCTCCTGGGCCTCTCCCCCCCTATCCATGCTACTCTCCCCCAGCCCGCCTGACACATACACTGTCACGCTACACCAAAGGCAACGCCCTGCCCTCCCGGTGGACCCCTGTCTCGGGACGGCACTCCAGCGAGCCTAGACCCACAGCAAAAGTTTAGGATCCCCTGTGCTGCATAGCAGCCTACCAATAACCCCTCCCCCACTCTATCCCCCCCGTGTGGCCACACCACTTCTCTGAATTCACTACTTTCGGGACTTCGACCCCACCACCACTGCTTCAGGCGGCTCTACTGAGCCACAACACCCCTGCTGCATGCTAGGGGGCCTCCTAGGACCCACACCCTCCCCTCCTCTCCCAAATCATGTTGGCACACCTCCCCATACCCTTTCCACCCCACGTGTTCCCCCACCCCCCTGCTTACCGCCCGCCCCTTCACCCTACCTCCCCTCCCCCTCTCTCTCCTATCTCCATACCTTTCTCTACACCCTCACTTTCTCTTTTCCTCCGCACCTCTTTCCCTTTTAGTGTGCTGCCACAACCGCCCTGTTGTCTGTACACACAAAACGGGCTGGAATCCCCCCTTTTGGCTTCTGAGCACGCTATTTCCACCTAACAGGATTCTTAATATGTCCCAGTGGGCACCCCCTCACTGTCCGCACCACCTTCTCCCCATCATAGATGACACTCACCCTCTCCATGCCATAACCTGGAACATACATGGAATTACACACTATATCAAGTGAAAGAAAATACTCTCTTACCTCCAATCCAAGCGAGCCAATGTAGCACTGCTGCAAGAAATGCACCTTGACACCTTAGAGTCTGATAAGCTGCGCAGGGACTGTTTGGGAAAGGTGATTCACAGCAGCGTACAGGACAGGAACACTCCAGGCGTGGGGCCCACCCACAAATGTGGCGTAGCAATCCTACTCTGCAAATCTCTCCCAGCCACAGTTACAAAAACAGGGACGGACCCGATGGAATGTAGGCATTTGCCAAACTATGACTAGGGGACAATCATATCTGCGTAGGATCAGTCTGCGCTCCGACTGGAGCAAAAAAGTCGTTCCTCCTTCAGCTGAACCGCTGCTGGTGGAGATAGGCGCCTCACAATACCTTATTGGCAAGGACTAGAACCTGGTGAGGGACCCAATTCTGGACAGAACGGTGCCCATCGACAGGGGAAACACCGCGGACAGAGTCTTGATGGACGACATTCTGGCGGACACTGGTCTAATGGACCACTGGCACCTCTGTCACCTGACAGATACAGAGTTCACCTTCACCTCTCCGACTCATGTCACGCTTTCCCACCTGGACTACTTCCTTATTTCTCATCTGGTGGTACAGCTGGTCCAAGACTCCCGCATATTGGAGGCAGCGCTATCCGATCACTCCTCGGTCCTCCTATCTCTGGAAATGGGGCTGGCCAGACAGGGCCGCAAGCCCTGGTGCATGAATACCCAGCTTCATCGGATCCCTAAGGGCAAATCTCAACTGCAGGTGCACCTCTAAGAGTACCTCACCACCAACCGAGGGAATATGGACTCAGGTAGAACCCTTTGTGCTGCAGCCAAGGCCACCATCAGCGGCCAAATTATGAGAGACGTGGCACAGGCCAATAGGCAAGCGCTGGACCTGCAAAAAGACCTAGAATGGGACATCAAGTCCTACACCCACCTATACACTACACAACCCACTCTACGACACCGTAGATCCCTGGAACAGGCCCGCTTGGTGCTAAATAGCCTCTACACCTCCAAGGCAGAATATGCCCTGCAGAGGTTGAAAGGGAGACATTATGAGCAGGGGGGAAAAGCGGGGAGGTTGCTAGCGGTGCAGCTATGCCAGCGGGAAGCTGCCATGCCCATACCGGCCATACAGTAAGCTTCAGGGGCAACCCTCACCCGGCACCAGTGCATCGTGAATTAATTTGCCCTGTTCTATAAGTGTCTCTATACCCCGGGGGTGCCAGCCGATGCGGACAAGGTGACTGCTTTCCTCACTGAGGCAGCTCTCCCTCATTTATCGGACAAGGGCAGGGAACTCCTAGAAGGAGATATAAGCAGAGAGGAGATTGCACAAGGGATAGCCAACCTACCCTATCACAAGGCCCCGGGGGAAGATGGCTTTCCTGCAGAATTATACCATTGGGCAGGAGGGGGGATCGCTGACACGCTGAAGGATGCCTTCCAGGAGGCAGAGGGCACGTACTCCCTAGGCCCCTCTCTAACAAGGCAGTGATAGCAGTCCTACCCAAGCCTGGGAAAGATCCCCTGCTATGCAGCAGTTACCGTCCCATATCCCTGTTGACCTGCAATATCAAAATCTTGGCCAGTGTTCTGGCTTCCCTCCTCCGAAAAGTTCTCCCCTCTCTGGTGCACCACACCCAAATAGGATTCGTGCCCGGGCGTTCCTCCAGAAACCACCTGTGGACCTTAGCCGACACTATGGTCTCCCAAAGACGCACTGGCACTCTCGCTTGACGCAGAAAAAACGTTCATCCTCATTAAATGGGCCTATCTTTTCCAGGTGATGGAGCGTTTTGGCCTGTGAGATCAGTTCATCGCCAAGGTGGGTCTGCTATGCGATAACCTAACTGCACAAGTGAACTGTGGGGGCTTCATAGCGAATCCGTTCTCAATCCGCAGAGGGACGCGTCAAGGGTGCCCCCTCTCCCCACTCCTCTTCCTCCTGGCCATGAAACCCCTAGTGGCAACCATATGCGAATCAGCTAACGTTTCAGGCATCCATCTGCTGATGGGAGACTCCAAACTATATCTCTACGTGGACAACATTCTGCGCACCCTCACGGACTTACACCACTCTCTGCCGTCCCTGCTCCAAATCATAAACGACTTCTCATCCTTTTCTGGCTATAAAATCAACTAGGACAAGAGCGAAGCTCTGCCCATCTCAAACGGCACCACAAAAGCAGCCATACATGGATACCCCTTCCATTGGCAACCCTTGCGTCTTAAATACTTTGGAGTATTGATAAATGAGGGGATGGAGAGGATGGTCCCGGACAACCTCAACCCCTTGCTCACTCAGATGCAACGAGATTTCAACAAATGGATGGTGTTCGGACTCTCCATGTGGAGCAGAGTACAAGCCTTACGCATAGTAACACTCCAGCGCTTTATATACACCCTCGGAATGGTCCCCTTCCAGGCGCCCCTCGCTATGTTACGTCGGGTTTACTCCAAGATAAAATCCTTTGTGTGGGGCTCGTCGAGACCCCATCTGGCTGCATCAAAACTAAAGGCCCGCCGCTCATGTGAAGGACTAAGCCTCCCATTGGTGGAACAATATGAACTCGCCGTACAGCTCTCCTACCTGGCATATATGCAACCAGGGATTCCAGACGTGCCACAATGGGTACACATTGAATGGCATTTGCTTTCTGCGGAGGCAGGCCTCTTTGCTCTGTATGGGACAGGGACAAGCCAACAAGATCCCACCAACCCGGTGCTCTCAGCCATGCACAAGGCCTGGCAACGGCCGTACCAACTGTTTCCAATAGAAAGTCCCCATATGGGGGAATGTCGGCATACGCATTAATGATCAGAAGCTGTCTTGGCCCCTGTGGAAAGCTGCGGGGATACACACCTTAGACCAGCTCATTCAGGACGGCGACCTTAAAATGTTTGTGCAGCTTAGAGAGGAATTTGGCCGCCCTGCATCACAGTCTTGGAATTTCATCCAAATACAACATTGCTTGCGGAGATGCCTAAGGGCCACGTCCCTGGTCCCTGTCAGCCTCACCAGTGATATCATACCTTCACACATGGGGAAAACACAAGGGGGTGACATCCAGACTATACCGGGTGCTCACATCCCATCTCTTCACACAACCCATGTTGTGAGCTCTCTGCACCAAGTGGCAAACCCGACTGTCAGCTTCCCATGAAGAAGATGAATGGGTAGAGCTCCTGGAATCGCTTGACAAAGGCACTAGGGAGGCAAGACTAAAATTCTGTCTCTTTAACCCCTTCGCTGCTAGGCCTTTTCCCCCCTGTGCTAAGCCTTTTTTTTGGCTATTTGGGGTAGTGCGCGCTAGGCCCCTGTAACCTTTTGACCACCTAAGTTATCCACGCCAAATTTGCGTCCTTTTCTTCCAACATCATGGGGATTCTAAAGGTACCCAGGGTTTGTGGATTCCCCTGGAGGGGTCCCAGAAATTAGCCAAAATACAGCTAAATTTTTTTTGGGGGGGGGGAAATGGGAAAAACGGGCTGCAAATGAAAGCGTCTGGGGTTTTCCCTGCAAATGTTATCAAAAAGGGTTTGTGGGGCTGAAATAACCATTTTCCCAGCTTTTAGGGAATGACAGACTTTTGTCAGAAAACCAACATTTTTTACACAGTTTTGGCATTTTTCTGGGACATAGCCTATTTTTGCTATTTTTTGTGCTTTCAACCTCCTTCCAGTTAATGGTAGAAATGGGTATGAAACCAATAATGGATCCTGGAAAGCCATACGTTTCTGAAAAGTAGACAAAATTATGAATTCAGCAAGGGGTCATTTGTGTAGATCCTTAAAGTTTTCCTTATAGAAACTAACAGTTAAATGAAGGACAAATTGAAAATTAGTTGAAAAAAGCAGCCATTTGTGTCAACGTTTTCACCTGTAACTTCTTCTAATTATGACAGCTATTTGAAAGCAATATACCGTTATATCCGCTGGACCTTTCTGGTTGTGGGGATATATAGGACTTGTAGGTTCACCAAGAACCCGACGAACCCAGAGCCAATAACTGAGCAGCATCTTGCAATGGTTTTTTATTATGTGCTGGGTATATAGCAATTATTTTGGGAAAATGTATACATGGAAAAATTGTTATGAAAGACACCTATGTATTTTTGAAATGGGAACAAAATGTAGATTTTAGAAACAGTAGATATTTGCACATTTCCGAAATTGGGAGTACCCATACTAGCATGAGAATTATAGGTCATTTTTCAAAATGACTTATTTTTTACACATTGTCTTTCATTTGGAAGGCAGAAATGCATCGAAAGTCAATAGGTAATAACAGTTGCTCTACAATTCTGTGTTACCCTAAGTCTCCCGATAAAAATGGTACCTCACTTGTGTGGGTAGGCCTTGTGCCCATAACAGGAAATGGCTCAAAATGCAACGTGGACGTACCACATTTTCACAATGAAAAATTACCCTTTTTTTGCAAAGTGCCTAGCTGTAGTTTTTGAACCCTAGCTCTGCGGGCACTTATGGAAACCTAGCAAACCTATACATTTTTGAAAACTAGACACCCAGGGGAATTCAGGATGGGGTGACTTGACTGGCTCTCACCAGGTTCTGTTACCCAGAATCCCTTGCAAACCTAAAAATTGGTAAAAAACACATTTTCCTCACTTTTCTGTGGTGGAAAGTTCTGGAATCTGCGTGGATCCACAAAATTCCACTCACCCCGCGTTCCCCAAGGTCTTCCAAAAAAAATGGTACCTCACTTGTGTGGGTAGGCCTAGTGCCCGCGACAGGAAGCAGCGCAAAACGCGACGTGGACGCACCACATTTTCACAGTGAAAATGACCCTTTTTTGCAAAGTGCCTAGCTGTAGTTTTTGAACCCTAGCTCTGCCGGCACCTAGGGAAACCTAGCAAACCTATACATTTTTGGAAACTAGACACCCAGGGGTATCCAGGATGGGGTGACTTGACTGCCTCCCACCAGGTTCTGTTACCCAGAATTCCTTGCAAACCTAAAATATTGTAAAAAAAAACACATTTTCCCCACATTTCTGTGGTGGAAAGTTCTGTAATCTGCGTGGATCCACAAATTTCCACCCACCCCGCGTTCCCCAAAGTCTTATGAGAAAAATGGTACCTCACTTGTGTGGGTCGGCCTAGTGCCTGCGACAGGAAACGGCGCAAAACGCAACGTGGTCACACCTCAATTTCGCAGTGAAAAATGACCCTTTTTGGCAAAGTGCCTAGCTGTAGTTTTTGAACCCTAGCTCTGCCGGCACCTAGGGAAACCTAGCAAACCTATACATTTTTGAAAACTAGACACCCAGGGGAATCCAGGATGGGGTGACTTGACTGCCTCCCACCAGGTTCTGTTACCCAGAATCCCTCGCAAACCTAAACAATTGTCAAAAAAACACATTTTCCCCACATTTCTGTGGTGGAAAGTTCTGGAATCTGTGTGGATCCACACTTTTCCACCCACCCCGCATTCCCCAAAGTCTTACGAGAAAAATGGTACCTCACTTGTGTGGGTCGGCCTAGTCCCAGCGACAGGAAACAGCGCAAAACGCAACGTGGTCACACCTCAATTTCGCAGTGAAAAATGACCCTTTTGGCAAAGTGCCTAGCTGTAGTTTTTGAACCCTAGCTCTGCCGTCACCTAGGGAAACATAGCAAACCTATACATTTTTGAAAACTAGACACCCAGGGAAATCCAGAATGGGGTGACTTGACTGCCTCCCACGAGATTCTGTTACCCAGAATCCCTTGCAAACCTAAGAAATTGTCCAAAAAACACATTTTCCCCACATTTCTGTGGTGGAAAGTTCTGGAATCTGTGTGGATCCACAATTTTCCACTCAACCTGCGTTCCCCAAAGTCTTACGAGAAAAATGGTACCTCACTTGTGTGGGTCGGCCTAGTGCCTGCGTCAGGAAACGGCGCAAAACGCAACGTGGTCACACCTCAATTTCGCTGTAAAAATGACCCTTTGTTGGCAAAGTGCCTAGCTGTAGTTTTTGAACCCTAGCTCTGCGGGCACCTAGGAAACCTATCAA
Source organism: Calotriton arnoldi (assembly GCA_963921515.1). Taxonomy (NCBI): domain Eukaryota; kingdom Metazoa; phylum Chordata; class Amphibia; order Caudata; family Salamandridae; genus Calotriton; species Calotriton arnoldi. Next base: position 769,533 of record CAWUFW010007333.1, on the reverse strand, counting down.
ACCTATACATTTTGAAAACTAGACATCCAGGGGAATCCAGGATGGGGTGACTTGACTGTCTCCCACCAGGTTCTGTTACCCAGAATCCCTTGCAAACCAAAAAATTGCCAAAAAACACATTTTCCCCACATTTCTGTGGTGGAAAGTTCTGGAATCTGCGTGGATCCACAAATTTCCACCCACCCTGTGTTCCCCAAAGTCTTATGAGAAAAATGGTACCTCACTTGTGTGGGTCGGCCTAGTGCCTGCGACAGGAAACGACGCAAAACGCAACGTGGTCAGCACTTCAATTTCGCAGTGAAAAATTACCCTTTTTGGCAAAGTGCCTAGGTGTAGTTTTTGAACCCTAGCTCTGCCGGCACCTAGGGAAACCTACCAAACACACACATTTCTGAAAAGTAGACACCCGGGGGCTTCCAGGGAGGTATGGCTTGCGTGGATCCCCCAACGTTTCCTTACCCAGAATCCCCTGCAAACCTCAATTTTAGCTGAAAAATCACTTTTTTCACACATTTTGTTTGTGGAAAGTGTGGCATCACTTGCCTCACACAAATTTCCTACCACCCAGCGTTCCCCCAGGTCTCCCGATAAAAATGGTGCCTCACTTGTGTGGGAGGCCCAGGACCCACGACAGGCAAGGGCCCAAAACGTAGTGAGGCGACATCAAAATTGCCTATCTCAAAATCACCTGGTTTTGCAAGGGGGTCACCTGGGTTTTGGCCCCGTGCTCGGCGGCCATCTAGGGAAACCTACCAAACCCACACATTTCTGAAAAGTAGACACTCAGGGATTCCAGGGAGGTATGGCTTGCGTGGATCCCCCAATGTTTTCTGACCCAGAATCCCCTGCAAACCTGACATTTTGCTGAAAAAATCCCTTTTTCACACATTTTTGTGTGGTAAAGTTGTGGCATCACGGGGCTGACACAAATTTCCTACCACCCAGCGTTCCCCCAGGTCTCCCGATAAAAATGGTGCCTCACTCGGGTGGGAGGCCCAAGTACCCGCGACAGGCAAGGGCCCACAACGTATTGAGGCGACCTCAAAATGGCCTACCACAAAACGACCTGGTTTTGCAAGGGGGGTCCCATGACGTTTTGTCCCGGGGCTCGGCGGCCACCTAGGGAAACCTACCAAACCCACACCTTTCTGAAAAGTAGACACCCCAGGGATTCCAGGGAGGTATGGCTTGCGTGGCTCCCCCAACGTTTTCTTACCCAGAATCCCCTGCAAACCTGACATTTTGCTGAAAAAATCCCTTTTTCACATATTTTTGTGTGGTAAAGTTGTGGCATCATGGGGCTGACACAAATTTCCTACCACCCAGCGTTCCCCCAGGTCTCCCGATAAAAATGGTGCCTCACTCGGGTGGGAGGCCCAAGTACCCGCGACAGGCAAGGGCCCACAACGTATTGAGGCGACCTCAAAATGGCCTATCACAAAACGCACCTGGTTTTGCAAGGGGGTCCCATGACGTTTGGCCCGGGGCTCGGCGGCCACCTAGGGAAACCTACCAAACCCACACCTTTCTGAAAAGTAGACACCCGGGGAATCCAGGGAGGTATGGCTTGCGTGGCTCCCCCAACGTTTTCTTACCCAGAATCCCCTGCAAACCTGACATTTTGCTGAAAAATCCCTTTTTCACACATTTTTGTGTGGTAAAGTTGTGGCATCATGGGGCTGACACAAATTTCCTACCACCCAGCGTTCCCCCAGGTCTCCCGATAAAAATGGTGCCTCACTCGGGTGGGAGGCCCAAGTACCCGCGACAGGCAAGGGCCCACAACGTATTGAGGCGACCTCAAAATGGCCTATCACAAAACGACCTGGTTTTGCAAGGGGGGTCCCATGACGTTTTGGCCCGGGGCTCGGCGGCCACCTAGGGAAATCTACCAAACACACACATTTCTGAAAAGTAGACACCCAGGGGATTCCAGGGAGGTATGGCTTGCGTGGATTCCCCAGTGTTTTCTTACCCAGAATCCCCTGCAAACCTGACATTTTGCTGGAAAAATCCCTTTTTTCACACATTTTTGTGTGGTAAAGTTGTGGCATCATGGGGCTGACACACATTTCCTACCACCCAGCGTTCCCCCAGGTCTCCCGATAAAAATGGTGTCTCACTCGGGTGGGAGGTCCAAGTACCCACGACAGGCAAACCTAACAGAAAGACTGTAGCATTTTTTTTGGGGTGGGGGCATTAACATGCCCATTCTGGGCAGCCCCCACCCCTACCTATATAAAAAAAAAATCCCTGGGGCTTAGTGGTCTTTCTGCCCCCTCCCGGGGGGGGGGCAGATCAGGGGCTATTGCCTCCATCTGCCTCCTGGGGGGCAGAAAGTCTTTTTTCTTTGGGGGTAGGGTGGGGGCATTTGCATGCCCATTCTGGGCAGCCCCCACCCCGGGCCTATAAAAAAAATAATCCCTGGCATCTAGGGTGTCTCTGAACCCCGGGGGCAGATTGGTGGCCACTGCCACCATCTGCCCCCCCGGGGGGGCAGAAAGACTGGAATTTTGTGGGGGCATTAACATGCCCATTCTGGGCAGCCCCCACCCCTACCTATATAAAAAAATCCCTGGGGCTTAGTGGGCTTTCTGCCCCTCCCGGGGGGCAGATCAGGGCTATTGCCTCCATCTGCCTCCTAGGGGGCAGAAAGTCTTTTTTTCTTTGGGGGTAGGGTGGGGTATTTGCATGCCCATTCTGGGCAGCCCCCACCCCTGGCCTATAAAAAAAATAATCCCTGGCATCTAGGGTGCTTTGAACCCCGGGGGCAGATTGGTGGCCACTGCCACCATCTGCCTCCCGGAGGCAGAAAGACTGGAATTTTGTGGGGGCAGGGTGGGGGCATTGGCATGCCCATCTTGGGCAACCCCACCCCTAAATTTATTGAGGGGAAAAAACCCTGGTGGTCTAGTGGGCTTCCTGCCCCCAGGAGGGGCAGAAAGACTGTACCTTTGCGTTGGGGGTGGGGGCATTGGCATGCCCATATTGGGCAGCCCTACCCCAAATTATAATAATAAAAAAATCCCTGGTATCTAGTGGGCTTACTGCCCCCGGGGGCAGAAAGACTGTACCTTTGTGGCGGGGTGGTGGGGGCAGATTGGGGGCTACTGCCCCATCTGCCCCCCAGGGGGGGCAGAAAGTCTAATTTTGTGGCCAGGGGGGTGGGGGCATCGGCATGCCCATTTTGGGCTGCCCCCACCACTAATAAATATCGCATTAAAAAATCCCTGGTGTCTAGTGGGCTTTCTACCTCCCCGGGGGGGCAGATTGGGGGCTACTGCCCCATCTACCCCCAGGGGGCAGAAAGACTAATCATGCCAATTTATAATGGGGAGCAAAGACCCTTGCCCAAGGGGCCGCTCCCCTCCCTGGTGCCTAGTGGGTGGATCCCTGCTTGGGGATCGCCCTCCTGGGGTGATCCCCAAGCAGGGATCCACTAGGAGGGTACCATTGGAAAGGGAGATTCTCCCTTTCCAACGATACCTCTCCTGAGTTTCTACGTGCTCAGGGGGCTGAGATAGCCCCTGAGCACGTAGAAACTGAAACTGAAATGAGCCTCTTGGCTCATTTCAGTTTCAGTTTCACTGAAATGACATCAGCGCGACGTGCGCGCCGATCGTCATTTCAGGGAAACCAGGGGGGGGGGCTCGGGAGCTGGGGAAGCTCTTCCCCAGCTCCCGAGGCTTTAGGGAAGAAAAGGGAAACCCTCTGGTGCCCGCACCAGAGGGATTTCCTGTGCAGGGAGTCATGACGAGCTGGACTCGTCATGAGCACACGAGCACTGTGTGCCATGACGAGTCCAGCTTAGTCATGAGCACCGAAGAGGTTAAGACCCAGCATGATTGACACTGGACACCACTAAAGCTACACAGAGCAGGCCTGCTACCACATGCCAACTCCTGGAGGTGGCAATCCACAAGTTGCGACACAACCCACATTATATGTGAATGCCCATTGGGGCAACCCTTCTGGTCCTATGTAGGCAGAGTCCTGGGCACCACCATGCCCCTACGCCTACTGCTCACCCCCAATCTCCTGCACAACTTATGGTGCTCTCCAGAGCTCTCTAGGACTCAACGCCATCTCTTTCATACGGCGCTGGCCACAGCTACAAACTGTATCCTATGACAATAGAAGTCGCAGACCCCCCATCGCAGGCTAGTGGCTATGATACACACCGCCTCCCATGAGCGTGTCATCTACAATCTCCAGGACCAATTGGACCTGTTTCTACCGGTATGGGCACCCTTTTTGCGCAATGAGGGCAGTGACAAGGGGACCACCTCAATAGAAAACCCCGGTCCCGGCGACTGCGATGCCGACAGCTGACAATGGTGACATGTGATTCATGCTGCATGAGGTCACCCCATACACTGGGGCTATTATCCCTCCACTCACAGCGCTCTCATCACAGTTCACGTCAACACACCCCCACCTCTCCCACTTCCCTTAAGGCTCTCCAGTACAGACTATATCCATACACCATACTTAGCCCCACTCACACACCACCCTCCCCCACTCTGTCCCTCCCTCTACTGCACGGCACTGCTATTTCATAGCTCCCCCTCCTCTTCCCTCACTATCTCTGCATATTTCCTCTACCTCTCCCCTCCTCCCTTTATCTCCCCGCCCCCTCCCTGCGTTGACACATCTCTCCTATACCTGAACTCACCCCTCCATTCCCCCCTGGAACCCTGTCACCCCACCCCCTTCTCCCCACCCCTCTCTCCACTCCCTGGCACCGCAGCTCCATAGGTGACTAACCTTACAGGCCTCTAGATGACATCCCCTGAGTCCTACTCAAGTATCGACGAGAGAGCCCATGGAAGACAACGCACACTACTGTGCTCCTCCCCACACCCCTTCCTCAGCACCTCCACCCTGCCCCTACTCTGAAGTCTACTCCACTTCGGACTTTGGTGTACCCCCCCAATACCACAGAAAGACACACAAGGGTCCGAAACACCTCCCCCCAATCGCCATGCTATATCCCCATACATTTCCATATATGGACAGCAACATATATTTCATGCATTCTAAACAAAAAATATCCCTTGGGGAATTATTTATATCCAAAATAAGTTTTACACTTATTCATGGTCACAGATGTGATCCAATTAGTTAATCACAAAAAAAGGAGAGTTACATTCACGGATGTATTGTATTCAAATGTTTTTTACTTCATTTATATTATACTTAATTTACTATACAAAACTTCCACAATTTTAGATACAGACAGTATATACAAATAGCAACACTCACACTACGAAAACAATCCCTTCAGCTTTCTCAGTTTTGTCAAGGGATTGATGGGAGTGCAATCACCCTTTTTACCTAAAACGATATGGACAGCATATGTGACAGCCCATACGATCCAAATAGATATTTACATAAATAGGAAAAATATTTTAATTCATGATAATCAAAGGAAATAAGGGTGCGTTGTCGACGTTTCAGACTTTTATGGCCAAATGGGTCCGCCAGACCATCCTCAGGACTCAGCATTGCACAAAGGATGACTCCTGCAGATACTAACAAAACAAACTAATCAATACATTCCGTGACCCATGTATCGCCTGTTCACAAAAAACAGCCAGTGACTAGCATACCAAAACCATGCACCAGTGATACTACCACCATATTAAAAGAAAGAAACACCATAAGTGCCCATTCATATATAACACCAAGTATAACCTAGTACTTAAAATTTTACACCTAAAAATTATCCAAAACAATGTACCTTGCTTCCTTCTCACTAAACTTCAAAGCAATTCCAAAGACTTCATGTATCCAATACTAAAAGAAAAGAACCTACAATCAATAACAGCGATGCCACTTAAAAACGATTGCAACAGAAAATACTGAAGGAACCAGAAGAAAAGTATTTACTCTGTGTCCTTACCCGATTCCAAAGAAATTCGAGTCATCGCTACTAAAAAATAATCACAAAATAGCCATACGTTGAACGTTAGGTGCGAAACAATCATAAATGGGTCTTTGATAAAAGACAGACAGGTATGTTTCCACAATATATGAATTTGCTTATTTTACTTCAATCCAATAAAGCGTCCAACAGCACTGTTTAATCTGCACTCGCAGTTACTCTGCACACCTGAACTAAATCAATTCGGCAATGTGCACGGGTAACAAGTCTCTTTCACCGGTGGCTCAGAAGGATCAGCCATCTTAGTGTTACCAAAACCAGTATAACAACTATTCAACAATGACTGCCAACCTGACTAGACTCCCGCTTGACTAAGAAAGCTTAATATATATTAAATGCTTCTTGTTATGTACAGCATATGTTGTGAGAAAGGTCGAAGTCCTTCACGAGCAAAACCTACGAAACAAAAGTGGCGGCCATTTTGAACCTCAGTAATGTTAGTACAACCCTCAAAATAAATCAATAAAAAAATATAAATCATTAGAAAAATTAGAGCATCCTGATCAACCATAGGTGAATTATTCTGGACACCATAACACATCAACCAGGATAGATAACAGAACTAACCAACCAAACTTTGAGTACAATGCACACAACAAGAACTCTAAGTTCCAAATAGGGAAAAATTCTACTCTTAATGGCAATCAACTACAATATAAACATAGATGTCAACAGAAAACACAAGGACATAAAACGGTACTTTAGAGTTAACCTTAGATACAGTACATTCACCAAGTCTTATAAGGACTCCTCAACAGCGCCACATTCCAGAGAAGTTACAAGGTGGCTAGTGTCTGCCATTCAACATATTGATTGAGTCCTTTCACCACAGTTTTGGCTAACCAGATCCACTTGTTATCTTTAATTGTGTGCAGGCCGTCTACAACACATCTACGTCTAATGCATTTGATCACTTCTAGTACAAACCATTTCATTTCATTCGAAACATGGGCCATATTCATATAGTGGTCAACCAAAGGTGCAGTAGCTACTTTACAAAGTATACATGACTGATGTTGATTATACTTTTTCACTTCTTGTGTTGTTTTTCCTACATAGTACAGTGGAAAAGGACATTCAATGCAATAAATTAAATTTTTTGAAAGACAGTTTGAATGATGTTTCAAAACCCACACTTTATCATTGAGAGTACACGTTTTAACTACTGATGTAGTAGCACAAGCTGCACAGTGGCGACAAGGATAATGACCCACTACATGTGTCAAGCCCCAGAGATGTTGTATTGAATTAGATTCACAATTGTTGTAAGCCCTGACCAGATGGTCTCTTAGATTTTTACTGCGTTTGAAAGCAAATAATGGCTTACCCCACTGTGCATCAACATTCTGTAGTAACTGGCAATTTTTTAATATGGTCTTTTTAATCCTTTTGGATTCTGTTCCAAAAGTTGTTACACAAGTCAGTCTCTTCTGATCAGACCACTGATGTTCTTTTACTTTAAATAAGGCATCACAATCGTAATACCAAGCTTGTTTTAGTGAACGTTTCACAGGACGATAAGGATAACCCCTCATAACCAATTTTGACTGGAGGATTTTAGCCTCCTTGAAATAATTTTCCCTTTTGGTACAGTTGCGTTTAATACTCAAAAACTGTCTGAAAGGGAGATTATCCCTCAAGTTACGTGGATGGTGGCTTGTGTATTTCAAAGTGTGTTCCTAGCCGTAGGTTTCGTATAAAAGCTTATTGCTAACAGTCCTGAATCATTCCAATTATTTAGATCTAAAAACTTATTGACTGATTATGATAGTTAACAGTAAATTGTAAGTTATTGTCTTGTCTATTAAGCCACAAATGGAAATCCATAAGGTCATCCACTGGGCCGTGTCAAATCAACAAGACATCGTCAATATATTTTAGCCATTTCTTCACATTATGTACAAAAGGGTTATTGTTATAAATAACCTTTTTTCAAATGAGGCAACATACAAATTGGCTATGTCTGGGGCAAAAATTGCCCCCAATGCCATTCCTTTAATATGACCAAAAACTCCCCATTAAAGACAAAATAATTCCATTCATTGGCAATTTTTGCACAGTCAACAATGAAACCAGTAGGTACCTTGTGTGGTTGAGATCTCAACTCTAAGGTATTTTCAATTACAGATAATGCTCCATCTTGGGTAATATTCGTATAAAGACTTTCAATGTCCATTGTACAAGAATATCTGATTGTGCATCAAATTCCATCCCCTCTATTTGTGTGATCACAGCCAAGCTGTCTCTAGCATATGATTTAGTAAGGGGAACATAGGGTTTAATAAAAAAGTCCATGTATTCAGCCAAGGGTTATAAAATAGATTGGCATCCTGCAACTATAGGTCTATCAGGAGGATGCTTCTCAGCCTTGTGAATTTTTGGTAGCATATAAAATGTTGGAATCGAAAAATCTCTTTCATTAAGATAGTCAAACTCTTTTTAGCTAAGCCATAGGCCGTCTCGGCCCAAGGTAGTGAGACTAGCAATTTCTTTTCTGATCATTCCTGTTGGATCTTTTGATAATCACAAATAATGTATTGGATTATGTAATTGTCTCAATACTTCAGTGTCATAGTCAGTTTTATTTTGTAGAATAATACTTCCCCCCTTGTCAGCAGGTTTGATTATAATATCCTTGCGGCTAGCTAAGGAGATCAAAGTATCATGCTGAACTTTAGAAAAATTAAACTTCACATATTTACGCTCTTGAAATATCTGTTCCACCTCAGTCAAGATTACATTTTCAAAAGTTAGTAGTTCTTTAGGCATCAAATTAGTAGCTGGAAAAAAGGTAGAAGGACAATGTAGACCAGTAGTGTCTCTATTAGCATTTGTTGGACTTTTTGCAAAAATATATTTCAATCATAATGTTCTAAAAAATGTGTACAGCTCTATCTGTGTCGTGAACAGATCATTTCTACAAGTGGGTATGAAAGACAGACCATTACTCAACACTTTGATCTCTTTTGAACTCAGTTCATGCGAGGATAGATTGAAAATTGGAACAATTCCATATTCTTATTGCTAGAAGCTGAATCTGAATCTACCGTTCGTAGTATTGGTTCTGGGTCTGTATGAACCCTGGCGTGTATTGTTTTCTGAACTATCCTCTTCTGGTGTTCCGAACACGTCCTCTCTGAGGTTGTTGGCCACGTTGTAAAAAAGACTGATACAGACAGTATATACAAATAGCTAGTATAGTATAGATAGTATATATAAATAGCAACACTGACACTACCAAAACAATCTCTTCAGCTTTCTCAGTTTTGTGAAGGGATTCACTCCCCATGCTCGAGGGTCATTTCAGCTCCAGACCCCCCCACCGCCACCACAATCATCAGGGCCCATTGCCATCTCTCCTACACATCCGGTTTACTCCCCCCGCCCTCTGCATATTCCCTCCTACATGCGACATACACATGCCACCCAGGTTCTTGTTGTATTTCTCTTATTGGTTATTATACTTTGTGGCTGTTGCACTTCTCCCTTCCTCAAGTTGTACATCTCAAAAAAATGTTAATAAAGAACTACAACACAAACAAAATTCCACCCACCCAGCATTCCCTCAAGTCTGCCGATAAAAATGGTACCTTACTTGTGTGGCTAGGCCTAGTGCCAGCAACAGGAAAAGTTCCCCAAATGCAACTTGGACACATCACATTTTTCCACAGAAAACTGACCCTTTCTTTGCAATGTGCCTAGCTGTGGATTATGGGCCCTAGCTCTGCCGGCACCTAGGGTAACCTAGCAAACCTGTGCATTTTTGAAAACCTGACACCCACAGGAATCCGGGATGGGATGGCTTGTGTGGCTCCCACCAGGTTCTGTTACCCAGAATCCCTTGCAAACCTAACACTTTGTAAAAAAAAAATACATTTTCCTCACATTTCTGTGATGGAAAGTCCTGGAATCTGCAGGGAGCCACGAACTTTCACCCACCCAGCATTCCCCAAAGTCTGCTGATAAAAATGGTAACTCACTTGTGTGGGTAGGCCTAGTGCCCGCAACAGGAAACGGCCCAAAACGCAATGTGGACACATCACATTTTTCCAGTGAAAACTGACCCTTTTTTCGCAATGTGCCTAGCTGTGGATTTTTGGATCCTAGCTCAGCCAGCACCTAGGGAAACCTAGCAAACATGTGCATTTTTGAAAAGGAGACACCCAGAGGAATCCAGGATGGGTTGACTTGTGTGGCTTTCACCAGGTTCTGTTACCCAGAATCCCTTGCAAACCTCAAACTTTGTCAAAAAAACAAATTTTCCTCACATTTCTGTGATGGAAAGTTCTGTAATCTGTGGGGAGTCACAAACTTCCACCCACACAGCATTCCCCCAAGTCTTCCGATAAAAATGGTACCGCATTTGCATGGGTAGGTCTAGTGCCTACAACAAAAAATGGCCCAAAACGTACTGTGGAGACATCAAAATTATTTATCACAAGTCAACCTGATTTTGCAAGGTAGTCATCCACGTTTTTGGTCCCGGGCTCGACAGCCATTTATGGAAACCTATCAAACCCAGACATTTCTGAAAACTACACAACCGGGGAGTCCAGGGAGGTGTAGTTTGTGTGCATCCCCCAATGTTTTCTTACCCAGGGTCCCCTGCAAACCTCAAATTTAGCTTAAAAAATCAAATTTTCCTCATATTTTTGTGTGGTTATCTTGTGGGATCACCAGGCCGACACAAATTTCCTACCACCCAGCATTCCCCCCGGTCTCCCATTAAAAATGGTTTCTCACTTGTGTGGGTGGGCCAAGTTCCCTCGACAGGGAAGGGCCCAAAACATTTTGTGGAGAAATCAAAATGTTGTATCACAAAACAACCTGGTGTTGCAAGGGGGGCACCTGAGTTTTTGGTCCTGGGATAGGCGGCCATCTAGGGAAACCTACGAAAACCAGACATTTCTGAAAACTACACATGTGGGGGAGTCCAGGGAGGTGTAGCCGCTTAGATTCTACAATGTTTTCTTACCCAGAATCCCCTGCAAACCTCATATTTAGCTTAAAAATCACTTTTTCCTCATATTTCTGTGTCGTAAAGTTGTGGGATCACCAGGTCAAAAGAAATTCCTACCACCCAGCATTTCGCAAGGTCTTCCGATAAAAATGGTACCTCACTTGTGTGGGTGGGCCAAGTACCTGCGACAGGGAAGTGCTCAATACATATAGTGGAGACATCAAAATTACATATCACAAAACAACCTGGTTTTGCAAGAAGGGCACCTGGGTTTTTGGTCCTGGGCAAGTCAGCCATATAGGGAAACCAACCAAACCCAGACATTTCTGAAAAATAGACGCACGGGGGAGTCCAGGGAGGTGTAGCTTGCATGGATCCCCCAATGTTTTCTTACCCAGAATCCCCTGCAAACCTAAAATTCAGCTTAAAAAATCACATTTTCCTCACATTTCTGTGTGGGAAAGTTGTGTCATCACCAGGCCGACACAAATTACCTACCACCCAGCATTCCCCCAGGTCTCCTGATAAAAATGGTACCTCACTTGTGTGGGTGGGCCAAGTACCCGTGACAGGGAAGGGTCCAAAATATATTGTGGGGACATCAAAATTAAGTACCACAGAACGACCTGGTTTTGCAAGTGGGCACCTGAGTTTTTGGTCCTGGGCTAAGTGGCCATCTAAAAGAAACCTACCAAACCGAGACATTTCTGAAAACTAGACACCCAGTGGAGTCCAGCGAGGTTTGACTTGTGTGGATCCCCCATCGTTTCCCTACCCAGAATCTTCTGCAAACCTCAAATTTAGCTAAAAAAATCACATTTTCCTTACATTTCTGTATGGGATCACTGTGCTAGCACAAATTTCCTACCTCCCAGCGTTCCCCTAGGTCTCCCAAGTAAAATGATACCTCACTTGTGTGGGTGTGCCAAGGGAAAGGCCAAAAACAAAGATATTGAGGGGCTAGCATAGCGAGCTCTAAGTGCTATATTTTTTTTCATATACGTTTTTAGGCGATTCTGCATTGCCACACAAATATATGTAACTAATCCACTATCTGAGAACCTGAACCACAGTTACATTCTGGTGAAATATTAGCTTAACATTTGTGTCATGTTGCAATGCTGTTATACAAAAGTCATGAGCTTTTACATTATAGCCGTCTGAGATTACTTGCTCTTTTCTTGTAATTCTGCCAGTGAGACGTCTGACCTTGTTCCCCCCTGCATTTTACTCTGATTTTGATGCTGAACTTTTTGGAATTACTCTGCAGTCCAGCAGACCAGAGACATTATTTTAGCTTATTGGCCCTTCCAAAAAACAACATTGCTGTTAACCTGCCCAAACATGATCTATGGGCCCTTCTGGAAACAACTTTGCTGCTAAATTTTGCTATTCAATAGCATCAGTAGTTGGAGGAGTTCTCAAGGCACAGGGGAGCTGCAGATAAGAAAAGTGAAAAAAATTGGTATTTTCATTATTACCATCTATCAGATCATTAAATGGTTTAAATAACCTCTCTGCTTAAAACTCGATTAACTGTAGCCTCTTAGCCTCAGTATCACTTTACTTTCCAGCTACAGTTAATGAATTCATGTAGGGGTGTGTGAAATTCCTCAAATTTACATTCATGTAACTACGTGAAACTTCAGCAAAATTGCAAGTAACTATGCGAAATGCAAATTTGTCATTTCACGCTATAGTTTCGCATGAAAATGAGTCTTCATGTCAATTTCTGGCTCAAGGATGAATTTACCAAAATCACCACAAACAACAGCCACTCATGTTCTGTTGTTTCTTTGCATTTCCGGTAATTTTTTCTCACAAATGGTGCATTTTGCAATCACTTTTTACTTGTGAATTGTGAGTAATATTGCAAAGTGGTGTAATGTCATAATTTCCGCAATTTCATGTATAATGCAAAATTCCCACAATTTTGTGAATTATGTCAGTGTAATTTTATTTTTACCCACACCTAGATTAATGAAAGGTAAGGCCATTGAGGAATCCACTAAAAGGCTTGTGCCAAACAGGTTTGGTATTTTGAAAACGCCGAGGAAATAAACCCCAAGCATTGCTTGGTTAAACCTAATTAATTGTGAGATCTTGGAATTTTAAAGCAAGAGTAAGATATTGGGAATCTTTTCACGTTCCAACTTTGCTATCAATTTGAAATATTCACAGTGATTTGCATCTGTTTCAAAGTCGAAGCAAGCTATTTGAGTATCAAAAGCTGCCTGATAGTAAAGCCTGAAATCTTGGAATGCAATCACAACTTCTGTTGACTAACAAAGGAATTGTTACTTGGGCAAGTAAACTTGAATAACATACTATTGAATTTTCAAAAAATGTAATATTCAATTAATAAATAAATTGTATAAATAAATAAAATTGAGCTACCTGTACCGTATATAATTGATAAAGGTGTGAACCAAGTTAATCAAACTTAATACATTGATAATAAAATAAACATAAGTGGTTATATAAATAATCATCAAGCAGTTTGCAAAAACAACTGAAATTACAGTGAGTTGTTATGTTATCCATAAATAGTCTAGCACCTTTGCTAGTAAAATTTATCAAGGCTCACCATGTATTCCTCAAAAGTGATGCTGAACCCTTCCAATTAGAGACAATTGGTGCTGAGAAACTGTTGATTACTAGGGAGTTAACTGACAGATTGATGGTACATTTGTCACTCTGAATGTCAGAATGTTTTACTGAAATAGATGAGGAAGATATCTGAGAACTCATGGAAAATGTGCCCTCATTTTAACTTTCTAAACACAAAGGCCCCGATTCTGATGCGGTTAGGAAATCTTACCGATCAAATCGGTTTGGAAATGGTTTCCGACCGAATCGGATCGGGAGAGTCCTACCGACCGAGTATGATGCATCCGGATGCTTCCAGATACGATTTGGTTGGACTCCCATTGACTTCTATGGGAAGCCTATGTTCCTAACCGCATCGTAATCTGGCCCTCGGTTGGGAAGACACGTTCCCGATCCGATTGGGAAGGAGCAAATGCCATTAGGAGGCCTTCCTAACCGCATCGGAATCGGGCCCTAGGTGGGAATGCTTTCCTAACCGCATCGGAATCAGGCCCTAAGGGCCGATTTAGATCTTGGTGGTGACATCACGCCATTGTTTTTCCATCAGAATCCTCGTCTGCCTACTAGGTGGTATGCCTGCTCTATTTAGATGCCGGCGAGTGCATGGACGAAAGACTGCCGGACTGCCGCCGCTTCCATCAGAATTTCTCACCCGTGTCGTCTGCGACATAGGCAAAAGCAGCTGTCAGAGGGACTACAGCCACTTTGTCAGCCAGGCTAATCAAGATGTGCCTTTCCAACGACGTCACTGTGGCAGTAAAACCTCTAACCCTGAGTTGGCAGTTTGGAAGGGATATAAGACAGAAACTCACCTTTTCTCACTTTCATACTTCCTTTTCCGCCACGGATCCGATCTTCCAATTCCTGCCTCTGCTGCTGCTGCTTCATGACGAACAAAATCAACACCATCATGAATGGAATTGATGGTAAGCTCTTCTTTTACCTGTTACCTTTTGACTAGTCTGTTAAAATTTGCCATGGACTCATGCATTTTTCAATCTCTCTTAAAAGCAATAGCATACAAATGTGCAATGCATATGTGTGTAATGTTGACATTTAAGAAATTTAAAGAAACACACCTGTATGATCACATTGTATGTATACATTTGGTGCAAGCCGCCTTCAAAAAATGGACACTTGCACAAAAAAGGATATCAATCAAAAAATCAAAATGTCACTGTACAGTTGTGTTTAAATCAATTTAAAAAACTGTCAAATTAAAAACATATGCATTACATATCATTGGGATAAGAGCAGTTTAACATGATGTAGAATTTGCACTAGGCAAGGTGTAACCTTTACCTTATTAATTACCTATCAAATGAACGTCAGTCCCACATTTGAATCATTCAACATATTCATCCATGTACCATTTCCCCTTGTCTAGTGCAAGTACTGCATTGTATCAAATTTCAAATGTCATATTATTTTATAAGGTGCAATGCATATTTGTGCATTTGTATCAGTAATCAAGGTGAAACAAACACACCTGTAATAACACTTCAAAAAATAAATGTAAACATCTATTTGTTGATGCAAGTGTCCATTATCATGATGCATGCCTGCACAAAAATTCAAATGAACATCACATACTATTTTAACCAGTGTATGCACTTAACAATGTAGACATTAAAAAAATCGTGTATTTTCTGCCATTATGGTAAATAAAAATATGTATCTCACATTTTAGTCAGAAACATCACTAGCAATCAAACACTTGCAAAGGAAAATTAATGCCAGGACAATGCTGGTGAAAAGAAAATTAGAGGTGTATTCAAACAATGAGATACACCTCTCAAAATAAATCCAAACCAAATGGCAGTCGCTGACAATTAAAAAAATTCCAGTGCACTGTTGTGGTGTGGCACTAAGTTTGCCTCCTAAATCACTGCCAAGGGGAACCTCCTCAGGAAGTGGCATCTAGTGGGCACAAAGCAGGCAAGTCTATGATCTTACTTGGGAGGGGGTGGTTTGGGTTTGGGCTGGGTGGTCTTGGATTTGGGAGGGGTGGTTTTGCCTTTGGGAGGAGTGTTCTTGGGTATGGAAGGGGTGGGTTGAGTTTTGGAGGTGGTGGTTTTGCGTTTGGGAGGGGTGAGTTGGTGTTTGAAAGGGGTCAAGGCAAGGGCAAAAAGTACATCTTCACTGGGATAATGGGTAGGATGGTCGGCAGGGAGTTGGGTTTGGGAGGTAAAGGGAATAGCACTGTGTGATGTGCATGTGTCTGTTGAGGTTGCAGGTGCTGTGGGTCTGGTGCATGTGGTTTACATTTGTGGGAGTGTTTCTTCCTAGGTGTATGTTGTTTGGGTAAGTGTGGGCATTTGTGTTTTGTGCATGTGGATTCTAATGTATATGTGTGTGTGGACGGGTGTGATGTTGATGTGCTAGGTATGGTTGTGGTGCATGTGGATGTGGTAGTGCATTTGGATGTGTATGCGGTGGTGCATGTGAGTGTGGTGGTGGGTGTAGTGTCTGTGAGTGTGGTAGTGGTGGTGCATGAGGGTTTGGTGTCTGTTGGTGTGCTGGTGGTGGTGCATGTGCATATGGGTATGGTGGTTGTGGGTGTGGTGGTGGGGGTATTGGGTGTTGGTATGGTGGTGGGTGTCATTGGTATGGGTGTGCTGGTGTTGGTGGTGGGTGTGGATGTTCTGTCAATATGCTGTTGGGTATGTGCCTGTGTCTTTTGGTGTGTTTGTGTTTATGTGTGGTGGTGATGCATGTGTGTTGTAGTGGGTGCATGCAAAGGAGTGTGTGTGCTTGGGACAGGGCTGTGAATAGGGAATTAGGATGGGTAAAGGGCCTGAGTTGAGGCACAAGGTTGGGCTAGTTGGGAGGCTAGGCCTGAAATGCTCTCTGTAGGCCAGACATAGCACTATGAATGCCTTCCACGTAAGCTACCATTCGTTGCATGTGGCAACTAAGCCCATGGATGGCATTCAGGAATGCAGTCTGACCCACAAAGATGTTTCGTAGAAGGTCATTAGCCTCCTTACTCAGTTTATTCAGCTGGGCAGGGGCAGGGGGTGAGGTTCCTGTAGCGAAAGAGTCACCACCCCTTTTAGGGAGGCGGGTTTGGCCAACTGGGGGGGCAGCAAGAGGGATGGTAGAGATGACTCTGTGGGTGGCAGACAAGGATGCAATTGCTTGAGTTTCTGTCAGGCCTCTGAAGATGATAATGTTGATCTGGCAGCCTCCGTTGCACTTGCCTCACCGTCTGTGCCTCTGGGTCCCTTAGTGTCAGTGGTTTCAGCACACGAGCCACAGTGGCCAACTGCTTCCCCACCTACATGGTCAATGTCTCCTCCAAAGGCTCCTGATGATGCTGAAATGACATATACTATAGTTGTTTTGAATCTGTGTAAACAGAACTGCTCATGAACTTTCATCACAAAACAGTATCCAAGCTTTCATATTTCACCTGCTTCAAGCCTCTCAAACGTAGGTTCTACATTAGCATAGGCTCCTGCATGTAGGCAACATTTTCAGAAATCATTTGGTCACATTTCTGTAATTCCCAATAATAGCTCCTATATTGTGTATGATCTTGTCTCTTATCCATTTTTATTTTTCTCCAGGAACTGTCTAACACCTCTAAATGACTGGGCTTTGCTGTTTAGAGTAGTGAACTTATGTTACCAAGAAGGATATAACCCAAAAATACATTTGGACAGTATGTGTTCAAGGCCAAAAAAGTGGCATTATTTTCATTCACAAAAAGTAAAACATGAATCAATCTGTGTCAACACATACTGTATTGTTGTAGCAATATTTGTATAAATTGAAAGCCTGTCTCCTTTGTTTGGGATTTTCACAATGATAACACTTACTTGAAGGAACTAAAGTATATATCAAATTCAAAAAATATTATTTGGATTCAGTACTGAAGCAGCTTATCAATGTATCACGCATTATGTATATACCTATGCTGTAGAAGAAATTACAGAATATATTTGTAGTGGATTGACAATTGACTTCTACAGCATAAGTAATACAAAGGGCTTGATACATTTCTAATCCACTTTAATAAAGAGCAAAAACATTTTCACATTTGATGCCTCAATATCTCAAGTTCTTTCAAGTTTGTTTTACCATTGTGAAAATGTTGTACAAAATAGGCTGCCTTTCACTTTATCCACAAATTGGCACAACATCACTGTAAATATTACATACACTGATTCATATATACGTTTTTACATCAAAGATTCACATGCAAATCACAATATGCAACAGATTACACCTTGATGGTTTTCTAGATTTTCTTCATGAGTCCGGATTTGGCCCTGATTTTGAGTTTTCCAGATGGGATATTCCAACATATATGTGATGAAATATTCCATATGCAAAAGTTCCTTTCAATACCTCATTTTACGCCATCATTGATTTATCACCTGGACATAACAAAGGGCATTTAAAAAATGTTTTTGGGTATGTGTTATTCTGTCACCAATCTGTACACATTCCTGTCTGTGTTTTTACCAAAATTGAATGTCTATCACAATTCTTTTCCAAATAACAGACTGAGTTACATGCACTTTTGTGAAGGAGCAAGACAGCATTCAAATCAGTCACTTTTAACATGAATGCAATAGTATTTTGTAATCAGAACTCATTTGGGATATGTTTTGAATGTAAAATGTAGTCATTTAATCTTGTGTTACTAGTCATTTTGTCTAACTTGCTCACTCTAGTTTGTGCATAAAACCAACTTACCAATGTGACGTTTGGAACATCCACTGTATCATAATTGCATTTTATGCTATGTCACCTGTAATCAGGGTAACCTTCCATCATTCAGGATAGTGAAGGAGTATGATACCTGACACAATAAAGACTAGTGGCCCTTTTGGTACAACTATCCCTTATAACATCCAACAACCTGATGTATATTTGTTGTTTGGGCAGGCACATGTCTGCTGAAACCAGTCCTTTGGTAGTGAACTGAAATCAGGTGGTATCCTTTTCCACAAATTCATATACAAAATACATCATCATACACCTTGTGCAAAACTTACACCTTCAAGAACTCTTCTTCTGCATTGGACATGTATCAACCTTAATGTTGATGGCAACCTTAGTTGCTGTAAAAAAAAATAGTTATTTAACATATAAAACTCACACTAGAACTTACCCCCTTGATGCTGCTGGTGGGCTCTTAACTGCCCATCAAGGTCCGAATTGGCCACCACAAGTATGCGGGCCATTAGGGGGGTCAGGGTGTGGCGCAAGCACTTCCCACATTGGAAGGACTTGCCAAGCTGGACTTCTGATGACTTCTTGGTCCTGCGTCGTAGGTCCTCCCACCTCTTGAAACAGTGAGTACTGTCTCGCTTGAGGACCCCCAGGGGCTGCACCTTCTTGGCGATGGCCTTCCCTGTCTCCTTATTCTGATGGTCTTTGACCTGAAGGGATACAAGAAATTACATCAAAAAATAATTGTTTTGTGACTTGTTTGTCTGTATTGATGTAACACAATTTCACACAATCAATCACAAGCTGCTTCTCATCAGTGGATATCATTGTGCAATACTGAAGGCTAAACAATTTGCTCATTAGAACCAGACACCCCACGCTCAGCTACAATGACTTGAAGCTTAATGCCCTATAGAGCAAAATACTATGGTTTGAACTAAATACCAAAACTAAGGGCACTATGAAAGAGCTGCCATGTATGTCAATGACAACGTGCTCCTTGGGGATGTATGAACATGTGTACATATGAAGGGGATATATTTGTATGGGTGACTGAAAGCCTGTCTGTGTAATTATTAACTCTCCATTTCATTTTTCTTTCATTTAAAAGCATTCAGATGCATCATTTTGTTCATGACTTCAATTTTGAGTTGACAAGGAATTGTCAATATCTCATTGCTTCAGTTGTTCACCTCTGTGACTCAGCCCCAGCCTGGCCAACAAATCTGGCTGAGCACTGCTCATTGGCAGGCCCCAATTTCTACAGCCTGATTATTATAATGTTACATGAAAACAGCCTTCCCTTAACTTTGAGATCAAAATATGACCTTGTGCTCATTTGAAAAATAACTTAAGGCTGTGGGCTACTCTGAAGGTGTCTTGGAGCTACTGGTAACTTCCAAATGACAGGTTGGAGACACCTGATCTAGGCTGAGTGATCTGTGGGATAATACACATAGCAAACATAATTTTCATTTGGTATGTAAAAAGTTATTTGTATGTACATTAGTAAATATGATATAATGTGTTTTCTAAATTTACTTGATGAGAAATTTCTACATTTCACATGAAAATCATACATATACATACATATATCTCAAAATAGACACCAAATAAAATGCAAGGCTCAAAATACAATGCATACTAATGTTGTAGTTTTCTCTAATCATAATGTGCTTAAAAATTCACAACGTCATTGTTTTATGTAATGTTAAAAATCCCTTCACTTCAATGACTACACTTCATTCAGGAAATCAAAGGGACATACTAACCTTGTATAAAAAAAACAGAGAGATTTACAAATATATTTAAAACATGTACATGTACTACCATAGAGCTAGCTGTACAAGAACAGAACCTCAGTTGCCAGCAACTCCAGCTCCTCTGGTGAGAAGGTCCTGTCACCTGCTTGTCCATGCATCGTGGCTCCCAGAAATCTGAAACAGGAGTAAAAGTTGAGGAGGTACACTACAGTGTTATGAGGGAAATTATCTTTTTTGAAATGCGGTGTACATGCACACATCATACGCGATTATCAACGGTGACAGACGCATCCATTGGCTGCCCCATGTTGCTTTCACACACATTAGCCAATGGCTGGGTACATCGTGGCGTTTCATACCCACTAGGTGGTCAACTTCTGGCGATGTCGACTAATTCCAAATTTCCTTATGGCGAGGTCAGGGGGCCGCCATTTTATATTGTGGAATAGTGTGTTTGTGAGTGTACGTAACAACCACTCAAAATGGTGGCAACTTTGATTAAATGTAGAAAATGCTAATGTTCTTCATTTGTTTTATAAAAAAGTGTAATGTGGTACCTTAATGTGCTTCGAAGCTGCAGCAACAAATAAAAGACGGAATGCTGAATAAAAACATTCCCCCCCAGAGAGCAAGGGACACATGTCTGGGCAAACACATCCCACTTAGGATGAAAAATGCTGCAGAAACAAATGATGGATGGAAGGCTGGATAGATCAAACATTTACCCCAGTCAAGAGATCTGGGTTAAATCCATTGTACTTATGCTCACTATGCCACCCCAGTTTGGACCCAGCCATATGCAAATCAGCCTTGACCCTGCTCCTCATGGGAACAGTCCAACCTGAACTGCCAAGCTTGGTCCTCTCTGGACCTGAAACAAGCAAGCATCCTGGGACCGGTTTCGGGGTATCATCTCTTATCAGCCAGGCTAACTTGAATCCAGTGGTACAGCAAACAAGGGAGCAAAGGCTGGGCACAGCCATCCCACTTAGGGTGAAAAATGCTGCAGCAACAAATAATGGATGGAATGCTGGATAAATCAAACATTCACACCAGTCGAGAGACTCTGGTTAAATTCATTGTTCTTCTGCTCACTACACCACCCTAATTCGAAGCCAGCCATATGCAAATCAGTATTGACCCTGCTCCTCATAGGAACAGTCCAGTCCAAATTGCCAAGCTGGGTCCTCCCTGGACTGGAAACAAGCATCCTGGGACCAGTTTCGGGGTATCAGCCTGCATCAGCCAGGCTAGCTTGAATCCAGTGGCACAGCCAGCAAGGTACCCAAGGCTGGGCATACCCATCCCACTTAGGGTGAAAAATGCTGCAGCAACTAATAATGGATGGAATGCTGAATAAATCAAACATTCACCCCAGTCGAGAGATCTTGATTAAATCCATTCTTCTTCTGCTCACTACGCCAATCCAGTTCGGATCCAGCCATGTGCAAATCAATCTTGACCCTGCTCCTCATGAGAACAGTCCAGCCCAGACTGCCAAGCCAGGTCATCCCTAGACCGGAAACAAGCATCCTGTGACTGGGTTTGGGGTATCACCCCTCAACAGCCAGGTTAGCTTGAATAAAGTTGCACAGCAAGCAAGTGACCCATGTCTGGGCATACCTATCCCACTTAGGGTGAAAAATACTGCAGCAACACATGAGTAATAGAATACTGAAAAAATCAAACATTCACCTACAGTCAAGAGATCTGGGTTAAACCCATTGTTCTTTTGCTCACTACACCACCCCAGTTAGGATCCAGACATATGCAAATCAGTCATGTCCCTACTCCTTATGGGAACAGTTTAACCTGAACTGCCAAGCCGGGTCCTCCCTGGACTGGAAACAAGCATCCTGGGGCCCGTTTCAGAGTATCACCACTCATCAGCCAGGCTAGCTTGAATCCAGTGGCACAGAGAGCAAGGGACCCATGCCTGGGCATACACATTCCACTCAGGGTGAAAAATGCTGCAGCAACAAATAATGGACGGAATGCTAAATAAATCAAACATTCACCCCCAGTCAAGAGATCTGGGTCAAATCTATCGTTCTTCTTGTAGCACACGACTTAGAGTCGGTTGTGACATTACCACTGATACTGTAACAGTTTACTGGAATGATCCTGTGTCCACCAAATAGAGTACTGCCAGGATTTATGACTATTGATGTTATTGTTGTGCAATTACCATTATGAGGCAGAATATCTGGCTCCAGCTCATGCCATGATTCAATAATATTTTGCCTATTGGATCTAATTGTTTTGATTATAACACTTTCTTCCATGGTGGTAAGGTGTGGAACTGGAAATATAAAAATTGCATAGTATTTGTGTGATGTATGGTCTGGTATGTTTAAGAAACATTTGGCAGACCAATCTATTTCAAATATAATAAAATACTAGTTGTAGATTTCTTGGTTTTTGCATTTTGTTTGTATGGTAGAAATTTGTGAGAAACATTACTACTTGCAATTCATCCAGAAATAAACAATAATTTGATTGTTTATATTTTAAAATGTATGATGGAAGGAAAAACATGAATAAATGCAGAAAAGGAATACAAGACCAGTCTTTGACTTTGTTAGTTTTGATTTTATTAAACAAAACCAAATAAACTAAGACAGGATGTAAACCAAAGAGCAAACAAAAAAAAGAAAAATCATTCAAGGTGAATGAAACCATTATTGAAGAGCCAAATTTATTTGGAGTACAATGTCCAAAATTCAACTGGCATCAGAAAGGTAAATGTGTCCAGAAAATAGTCCACAGAGTCAATGGTAGTCACACACTTGAGGACATTAGGTTTGGCATCTCTTGGTGGTGTTGGTCTTGCCATCCTCTCCTGGTGGTCCAGATGAATGTGTGCTCCTGTGGGGTGCTGGTGGATCCACAGTTGCAGGAACCACAAATCGGAGTTCTGATTCTCCATCTGTACATTGTGCTCCCTACGCAACTGCTTCATGCCCCAGAGCTCAGTGAGGAACTTGCCCATAATGTCATGGGACTGATGGAGGGATCCTAAGACTTGGTTGAGGGTGGCCTGGGTAACAGTCAACTCAGTGGCCTAACTATGCTGTCCCAGAGTTTCCCTCACATGACCCCTACCTCTATTACCCTGTGTCCTTGAATGAGTGTGCCCCTTCCCAACAGTTCCTGGCTTAACTAGAGTTGTTGGTGTCTCAACAGCAACCAGGACAGTGGGGCAAAAGATCGGTGTGGTGTTGGTTTGTACACAGGGAGTGGAGTTATCTGTCAGCTGGTATGTGGTAACAGCTGGGGTGGGAGGTGTAGGTGTGGGCAGAGTGAGACTCACTAGAGCCACCTGCCCAGGCAGACCCGATGGATCAGGCTGCTTCTCTTCATCCCGACTTTCAGGAGTGGAGTCATCCCTGGAGGCTTAATCCTGGGCTGGAATTGAGGTTTCCTCAGTGCCAGAAGGTTGGTTAAGTGATCTGGATGTAGAACCTATCATGAAAGGGAAAAAAAGGATGCATAGTAAAAGTGTGGATTACACATGCAATGAGTTGTAAGCAAACAATTGTAGCAACCTAAAAGGAAAAAGGAAATCAATTTCATGATTATACCTTTCAGTGGTAATGTAATTAGTTGAAATCAATTTCATGCAAAACAACTTCACATAAACAGGTAAGATGTCCTGAAATGTAAAAAAAGAATTTAGGGACTATACATTCAGCACAACACAGTGGAGAGCAGAAATGTGAAATTAACCATTTCAAGGTCTAGCAGGCCAAAAAACAGACATTCACACAACTTAGAAGGATGTTTAGCATTATCATCATATTAACGCCTTCCATGCTTATGACGAGCTGGACTCGTCATGGCACACAGTGGTCGTGTGCTCATGACGAGTCCAGCTCGTCATAAGACCCACCCACTGGGGAAGCGCTGGCGCTCCCCCCGTGGGAATCCGATCGTTGTTTTTTTGGGGGGGAAGGCAGGGGAAGGGCTTCCCCTGCCTCCCCCCGCCGCCCCCATCAATGACGTCAGTGCGCGAGGCGCGCTGACGTCATTGGGGGGTTTCCCTTTCTTCCCCGACGCGCTGGAAGCCATTTGCTTCCAGCGCGTCGGAGAATTAAGGTAAGTTTTGGCTCCGGGGAGGGGGGGTTTAAAAAAAAAGAGGCATCGAGGGAAAGGAAAGGGTTTTCCTTTCCCCCGATGCCTCTTTTGTGCATTCCTGCTGCACGATCATGCGATCGTGCAGCAGGAATGCCCACTAGACACCAGGCCTTCACAAAAAATGCTGTTTTCAGCACTTCCACTGCTTCGATCATCTTCAAACTTACTGGGACACAAGTTCCACAGATTCCCAACAATCTCAGCAAGGCACAACACAATTGATCCAGTGGAAGGGGTACGACTTTTCAACCAAACATCCCCCACCCGCCAACTTTCAAAAACACCCCAAAATCTGCCAAATCTGGCCAAAATCCAACCAAACCACCCTCAAACCTTGCCAACTCCATTATGCACGAACCTGAAATGGGCCCTGAGCCCTAGACTCCGGGAACCCTACCAAATTTCAACCCTAAACCCTACAAAACCAGCGTCAACCCCAAAAACTGCCCTCAACCCTAACAACCACCCCACATACCTACCACCTAACCCTAAACCCTACCCCGGAGCAATAAACCCTACAACCGAGCCCTCAACCCTAGCCCGAAGCCCTAAAACCTAATGCCCAGCACTCAGCTCCAGCCGTAGCCCTAAGCCCTAATACTAATCCTTAAACCCTACCCCAGAGCCCTAAACCCTACAACCGAGCCCTCAACCATAGCTCGGAGCCCAGAACTCTAATGCCCAGCCCTAAGCCCTTTTTAATTTAAATTCAAAATACTGTTTGGGGGAGCGGCCCCTTGGGCAAGGGTCGCTCCCCTTTGGGGGCCATATGTTTTGGTGCTCTGCCCCCCCGGGGGTGGGCAGTTTTTGATATTGCAGCCCACTAGACCACCAGGGAAAAACGGTGGGGAGTGGCCCCTTGGGCAACGGTCGCTCCCCTTTTGGGGGCCATATGTTTTGGTGCTCTGCCCCCCTGGGGGGGCAGTTTTTGATATTGCAGCCCACTAGACCACCAGGGAAAAACGGTGGGGAGTGGCCCCTTGGGCAAGGGTCGCTCCCCTTTTGGGGGCCATATGTTTTGGTGCTCTGCCCCCCTGGGGGGGGGCAGTTTTTCATATTGCAGCCCACTAGACCACCAGGGAAAAATGGTGGGGAGTGGCCCCTTGGGCAAGGGTCACTCCCCTTTGGGGGCATTGTTTGTGACTGTCTGCCCTCATGGGGGGGCAGATCGGCCAAATAGTGCCCACTAGATCCCCAGGTATGTATTTGTGGAGAGTGACCCCTTGGGCAAGGGTCACTCTCCTTTGGGGGCAACATTTGTGGCTGTGTCTGCCCCCCAGGAGGGCAGATTGCCATGGTTTTTTTTTAAATTGGGCCCACTAGACCACCAGGGATTTGTTTGAGGGGAGTGGCCCCTTGGGCAAGGGTCGCTCCCTATGGGGAGCATTAATTTGGCCGTTTCTGCCCCCTGGGTGGGCAGATCTGCTGATTTTTTTTGTATGGCCACTAGGCCACCAGGGATTTTTTGTGGGAGTGGCCCCTTGGTCAAGGGTCGCTCCCCTTGGGGGCATTGTTTGTGGCTGTCTGCCCCCATGGGGGGCAGATGTCGCCATTTTTTTATATTTGGCCCACTAGACCACCAGGGATTTTTTGGGGGAGTGGCCCCTTGGGCAAGGGTTGCTCCCCTTTGGGTAGCATTAATTTGGCCGTTTCTGCCACCCTGAGGGGCAGATCAGCTGATTTGTTTTTTTGTAGGTCCACTAGGCCCCCAGGGTTTTTGTTTATGTTGGGGAGCGGCCACTTGGACAAGGGTAGCTCCCCTTTATGGGAGGATGATTGTGGCCATTTCTGCCCTCTTTGGGTGGCAGAATAGCAGTATGTTTTTAGGCCCATCTGCCCCCAAGGAGGGCAGAAGCCACTGGACACCAGGGTTTTTTTAAATTTTTGTGTTGGGGAGTGGCCTCAAGGGCAAGGGTTGCTCCCCTTTACGGGGGTGAATATTTTATTTATACTCTT
Source organism: Calotriton arnoldi (assembly GCA_963921515.1). Lineage (NCBI taxonomy): Eukaryota > Metazoa > Chordata > Amphibia > Caudata > Salamandridae > Calotriton > Calotriton arnoldi. Next base: position 743,474 of record CAWUFW010007333.1, on the reverse strand, counting down.
CGGCCCACCTACCCCTTAGCTTGGCTGGTGGATTGTGTGTGGACTGGTGCATTATTTGCATATGTGATTGTAATGTTTTTTTCTCCTTTTTATTCTAGTGTAAAGCTTTTGATTCCTGTTTGCGGTTTCGGCAGTGGTTGTTCTGCAGTTTTGCGTAATTGCATTTATTTGGTAAGAAAAATATTTTTGTTGTGTTTACTCCAAATGAGTATTATTGTCATGCATGAATGAATTTTTTGTAAGTGGTGTCATAATGGCAGCATATTTGTTAGTGTTCAGAGCATGAAATTCTTTGCGATGTGTTTTGCATTGTCTTATGTGTAATTTTTTTTTCTTCTTTTTAGTGGGATATTGTTGATCTTCACTGTCTGTGCAGAGTAGGTGGTGGTGAGTCTAGCTGCTTCTGTCACGTGAGTGGTATAGTGTTGGAGTATATAGGTCTTTGTGATAAAGCTACATTTTGTTTATTTCTTTTTTTACAAAGGGTTTGTTGTTGTTGACTTGTTTGACAAGTAACCTTCATTAGTAAGCATTATGGCTAGCCGTAGAATGACTGCTCAGCAGGTGGTTGGTTTGCTTCTTGAATATTCCTCTGAGCAGGATTATGAGACTGACAGTGCGTCTGAGGGAGAGGAGGGAGGGGAAGATTCAGGCAGTGAGTTTTCTCTCCACATGGAATCATCGGATGATGAAGGTACTCTCAGTGCAGATGAAGCTACTCTCGGTGTGGATGAATCTACTCTCAGTGCGGATGAAGTGCCTGTTTTTGAGGAGGATACTACTGTGCCGATGGTGCAAGAGGCATCTGGATTGCAGCCTGGGTCTGCTAGGCTTCCTACTGGAAGTGCTGGACTCTGGGTTGATCCAAACATGGTGCAGCCGGTGTTGCCTGCCTTTAGTGGTTATGCAGGGTGTAGAGTGGATTGTGAACATTATTTGCCTATACAGTATTTTCAGTTGTTTATGGATGATGTATTTTTGGGTGAGATTGTTGAGCAGACTAATTTGTATGCTGAACAGTTTTTGAGGGACAACAGTGCCAGACTTAGGCCCCACTCTAGAGCTACCCGGTGGAGTCCCACAAATCTGGAAGAGATGAAGAAGTTTTTGGGTTTGACTTTTTTGATGGGTTTGATAAGGAAGCCGTCCATGGGTTCATATTGGTCTACCAGTCCATTGATGGCTACGGCCATATTTCCTGCAGTTATGACTCGTGATCGGTATTTACTTTTGCTTCGGATGCTGCATTTTGTTGATAATGGTTTGGCGTTGCCACGAGATCACCCTGAATGTGACCGTCTTTTTAAGATTCGGCCTGTTCTTGATCACTTTGTAGATCGATTTTCAGAGATCTATACTCCAGGGAAAGAAATATCTATTGATGAGTCTTTGGTCCTGTTCAAGGGCCGTTTGGTTTTAGGCAGTACATTCCTAGCAAGAGGGCACGCTATGGAATTAAGCTGTATATGTTGTCTGAGAGTAGGACAGGATATGTTTTTAATTTCCGTGTGTACACTGGTAGGGATTCCACTATTGACCCCCTGGTTGTCCGTCCACTTTTGGAGTTTCAGAGAAAATTGTGTGGGATCTTGCTAGAGGACTGTTTAACAGAGGCCACCATTTGTACCTTGATAACTTCTACACTGCTGTGCAGTTGTTTAAGGAATTGTTCAAAGTGGACACTTTTGCTTGTGGCACAATCCGCTCTAACCGTAAAGGTTATCCAAAAGAGCTTGTTTGCAAAAAACTTCAGAGGGGACAGTGCAGTTCCTTGCGTAGTGATGAACTACTAGCTGTGAAATTTGTGGACAGGAGGGATGTGTACATGCTGACTACCATCCATGATGAGAGTACTTCACCTGTAGCTGTTTGGGGTCAGATTGCTGAAGTGCGCAAACCTGTGTGCATTTTAGACTACAATAAGCACATGGGTGGTGTTGATAGAGTAGATCAGAGGTTGGAACCTTACACTGCTATTCGTAAGGCTTACATTTGGTATAAGAAGTTGGCCATCCATCTCTTCAATTTAGCAACTTTGAATGCTTTTGTTGTGTTCAAGGAGTGTTCTCCTGCGTCAAAGTTGACTTTTGTTCAGTTTCAGCAGTCTGTCATAGGCAGCCTTGTTGTTGTGGAACAGGCAAGTGTTCCTAGAGTTGGAGTGGTGGAGGGTGTGGCTCGATTGAAAGATCGCCACTTTCCTGATCACATTCCTCCTACACCCTCAAAAGACTTTCCCACTAGGAGATGTAGAGTCTGTTGGCGAAGAGGTACGCGGAAGGGGACTCGTATGTACTGCCCTGAGTGTCCTTCTAACCCTGGGCTGTGTGTGCCTGCTTGTTATAGAGCGTACCACAAGCAAAAGAATTATTGGGAGCAACCATGAGTGGTAAAGTGAACTGCCTGGTCTGTAATGTTTAAGAATTGTTGTTCTGTTTCAAGGTTGGCATTAGTGCAATGTATTTTGTTTCAGATTTTGTGTTAGTAGATTTGTATCTATTTGCAATTTGTTTGTGTTTTCTTTTTTGTATAAAAAAATCCTAAATGTGATGGTGGTGTGTGTAGGCTGGTGCTTGGCTGGCGGTGTGCGTGGAGTGGCGCTTGGCTGGCGGTGTGCATGGAGTGGCTCTTGGCTGGCGGTGTGCATGGAGTGGTTCTTGGCTGGCGATGTGCATGGAGTGGCGCTTGGCTGACGGTGTGCGTGTAGTGGCGCTTGGCTGGCGGTGTGCGTGGAGTGGCGCTTGGCTGGCGGTGTGCGTGGACTGGCGCTTGGCTGGCGGTGTGCGTGGAGTGGCTCTTGGCTGGCGATGTGCATGGAGTGGCGCTTGGCTGGCGGTGTGCGTGGAGTGGCACTTGGCTGGCGGTGTGCGTGGAGCGGCGCTTGGCTGGCGGTGTGCGTGGAGTGGCGCTTGGCTGGCGGTGTGCGTGGACTGGCGCTTGGCTGGCGGTGTGCGTGGACTGGCGCTTGGCTGGCGGTGTGCGTGGACTGGCGCTCGGCTGGCGGTGTGTGAGTAGTGACTTGCTGCTGGTCACTACACACACTGCTAGCCGAGCGACAATCCACGCAATCCATCAGCTTGTGTGGTTGCTGTGTTAGGAATGTGGGCGTGTGAAAGTGATGGGCCCTTGAATGGCGCTGTCTGCTGGTGTGAGTGTTGTAATGTGATGGGTCCGTGGCTGGCGGTGTGAATGGTTTTGTATGTGTCACACGTATGAAAGGTGTATGAATGGCCTGTAAAGAGGTTGGTGCCTTGTCGTGGCTTTACAGCTCACGAGCTGTGAGTCAATGGTTCAGTTTCTCGTCCTTTCAATTATTAACAGTGCATTTCATTTTTGTGAAATCACTTGTTAATACAATTGTATATACTGAACCATCACTTGCTCTCGTGCCAAATCCAACCAGTATGTGTGTGTGCTTGAGGAATAGATGGCTGTGCAGTAATCTTTGTCTTTTTAGTCTGTCTGCCAAGGTGTACATTCCATCTAAGAATAACCTACCAACTGTAGATATTGTCGTAAACGAAACACCCATGGGAGTACATGGTGATATCTCTCTTGTGGATCCCAACAAGTTATGTTACCCACAATGTCCTGCAAACCTCAAAATGTCTGTCACATTTTCCCTGCAATATTGTGCCAAAATTTTCACGCTGCAGAAATAAACAACACATTATCTCAAAACGACCTGGTTTTGCAAGGGGGTCACCTGGGTTTTGGCCCGGGCTCGGCGGCCACCTAGGAAACCTACCAAACCCACACATTTCTGAAAAGTAGACACCAGGGGATTCCAGGGAGGTATGGCTTGCGTGGATCCCCCAACGTTTTCTTACCCAGAATCCCCTGCAAACCTGACATTTTGCTGAAGAATTCACTTTTTTCACACATTTTTGTGTGGTAAAGTTGTGGCATCACAGGGCAGACACAAATTTCCTACCACCCAGTGTCCCCCCAGGTCTCCCGATAAAAATGGTGCCTCACTCGGGTGGGAGGCCCAAGTACCCGCGACAGGCAAGGGCCCACAACGTATTGAGGCGACCTCAAACTGGCCTATCACAAAACGACCTGGTTTTGTAAGGGGGGTCCCATGACGTTTTGGCCCGGGGCTCGGCGGCCACCTAGGGAAACCTACCAAACCTACACATTTCTGAAAAGTAGACAGCCGGGGGATTCCAGGGAGGTATGGCTTGCGTGGATCCCCCAACGTTTTCTTACCCAGAATCCCCTGCAAACCTGATATTTTGCTGAAAAAATCACTTTTTTCACACATGTTTGTGTGGTAAAGTTGTGGCATCACGGGGCAGACATAAATTTCCTACCACCCAGCGCCCCCCCAGGTCTCCCGATAAAAATGGTGCCTCACTCGGGTGGGAGGCCCAAGTACCCCCGACAGGCAAGGGCCCACAACGTATTGAGGCGACATCAAAATTGCCTATCACAAAATGTTTTGGGCCCTTGCCTGTCGCGGGTACTTGGGCCTCCCACCCGAGTGAGGTACCATTTTTATCGGGAGACCTGGGGGAACGCTGGGTGGTAGGAAATTTGTGTCAGCCCCGTGATGCCACAACTTTATCACACAAAAATGTGTGAAAAAAGGGATTTTTTCAGTAAAATGTCAGGTTTGCAGGGGATTCTGGGTAAGAAAACGTTGGGGGATCCACGCAAGCCATACCTCCTGGAATCCCCGGGTGTCTACTTTTCAGAAATGTGTGGGTTTGGTAGGTTTCCCTAGGTGGCCGCCGAGCCCCGGGCCAAAACGTCATGGGACCCCCTTGCAAAACCAGGTTGTTTTGTCATAGGCCATTTTGAGGTCGCCTCAATACGTTGTGGGCCCTTGCCTGTCGCGGGTACTTGGGCCTCCCACCCGAGTGAGGCACCATTTTTATCGGGAGACCTGGAGGAACGCTGGGTGGTAGGAAATTTGTGTCAGCCCCATGATGCCACAACTTTACCACACAAAAATGTGTGAAAAAAGGGATTTTTTCAGCAAAATTTCAGGTTTGCAGGGGATTCTGGGTAAGAAAACGTTGGGGGATCCATGCAAGCCATACCTCCCTGGAATCTCCCGGGTGTCTACTTTTCATAAATGTGTGGGTTTGGTAGGTTTCCCTATGTGGCCGCCGAGCCCCGGGCCAAAACGTCATGGGACCCCCCTTGCAAAACCAGGTCGTTTTGTCATAGGCCATTTTGAGGTCGCCTCAATACGTTGTGGGCCCTTGCCTGTCGCAGGTAATTGGGCCTCCCACCCGAGTGAGGCACCATTTTTATCGTGAGACCTGGGGGAACGCTGGGTGGTAGGAAATTTGTGTCAGCCCCGTGATGCCACAACTTTACCACACAAAAATGTGGGAAAAAAGGGATTTTTTCAGCAAAATGTCGGGTTTGCAGGGGATTCTGGGTAAGAAAACGTTGGGGGATCCACGCAAGCCATACCTCCCTGGAATCCCCTGGGTGTCTACTTTTCAGAAAAGTGTGGGTATGGTAGGTTTCCCTAGGTGCTGGCAGAGCTAGGGTTCAAAAACTACAGCTAGGCACTTTGCAAAAAAGGGTCATTTTTCACTGTGAAAATGTGGTGCGTCCACGTTGCGTTTTGCGCTGCTTCCTGTCGCGGGCACTAGGCCTACCCACACAAGTGAGGTACCATTTTTTCGGAAGACCTTGGGGAACGCGGGGTGGGTGGAATTTTGTGGATCCACGCAGATTCCAGAACTTTCCACCACAGAAAAGTGAGGAAAATGTTGTTTTTGCCAATTTTGTAGGTTTGCAAGGGATTCTGGGTAACAGAACCTGGTTAGAGCCAGTCAAGTCACCCCATCCTGGATTCCCCTAAGTGTCTACTTTTCAAAAATGTATAGTTTTGCTAGGTTTCCCTAAGTGCCGGCAGAGCTAGGGTTCGAAAACTACAGCTGGGCACTTTGCAAAAAAAGGGTCATTTTTCACTGTGAAAATGTGGTGCGTCCACGTTGCGTTTTGCGCTGCTTCCTGTCGCGGGCACTAGGCCTACCCACACAAGTGAGGTACCATTTTTTTCAGAAGAACTTGGGGAACGCGGGGTGGGTAGAATTTTGGGGATCCACACAGATTCCAGAACTTTCCACCACAGAAAAGTGAGGAAAATTTGTTTTTTTTGCCAATTTTGTAGGTTTGCAAGGGATTCTGGGTAACAGAACCTGTTGAGAGCCAGTCAAGTCACCCCATCCTAGATTCCCTTGGGTGTCTACTTTTCAAAAATGTATAGGTTTGCTAGGTTTCCCTAAGTGCCAGCAGAGCTAGGGTTCAAAAACTACAGCTAGGCACTTTGCAAAAAAAGGGTAATTTTTCACTGTGAAAATGTGGTGCGTCCACGTTGCGTTTTGCGCTGCTTCCTGTCACGGGCACTAGGCCTACCCACACAAGTGAGGTACCATTTTTTTCGGACGACCTTGGGGAATGCGGGGTGGGTGGAATTTTGTGGATCCACGCAGATTCCAGAACTTTCCACCACAGAAAATTGAGGGAAATGTGTGTTTTTTGTCAATTGTTTAGGTTTGCAAGGGATTCTGGGCAACAGAACCTGGTGAGAGCCAGTCAAGTCACCACATCCTGGATTCCCCTAGGTGTCTACTTTTCAAAAATTTATAGGTTTTCTAGGTTTCCCTAAGTGCCGGCAGAGCTAGGGTTCGAAAACTACAGCTAGGCACTTTGCAAAAAAAGGGTCATTTTTTACTGTGAAAATGTGGTGTGTCCACATTGCGTTTTGCGCTGCTTCCTGTCGCGGGCACTAGGCCTACCCACACAAGTGAGGTACCATTTTTTTTGTAAGACCTTGGGGAAAGCGGGGTGGGTGGAATTTTGGGGATCCACGCAGATTCCAGAACTTTCCACCACAGAAAAATTGAGGAAAATGTGTTTTCTTTGCCAATTTTTTAGGTTTGCAAGGGATTCTGGGTAACAGAACCTGGTGAGAGCCAGTCAAGTCACCCCATCCTGGATTCCCCTGGGTGTCTACTTTTCAAAAATGTATAGGTTTGCTAGGTTTCCCTAAGTGCCAGCAGAGCTAGGGTTCAAAAACTACAGCTAGGCACTTTGCAAAAATAGGATCATTTTTCACTGTGAAAATGTGGTGCGTCCACGTTGCGTTTTGCGCTGCTTCCTGTCGCGGGCACTAGGCCTACCCACACAAGTGAGGTACCATTTTTTTCGGAAGACCTTCGGGAACGCGGCGTGGGTGGAATTTTGTGGATCCACGCAGATTCCAGAACTTTCCACCACAGAAAAGTGAGGAAAATGTGTTTTTTTGCCAATTGTTTAGGTTTGCAAGGGATTCTGGGTAACAGAACCTGGTGAGAGCCAGTCAAGTCACCCCATCCTGGATTCCCTGGGTGTCTACTTTTCTAAAATGTTTAGGTTTGCTAGGTTTCCCTAAGTGCCGGCAGAGCTAGGGTTCAAAAACTACAGCTAGGCACTTTGCAAAAAAAGGGTAATTTTTCACTGTGAAAATGTGGTGCGTCCACGTTGCGTTTTGCGCTGCTTCCTGTCGCGGGCACTAGGCCTACCCACACAAGTGAGGTACCATTCTTTTCAGAAGACCTTGGGGAACGCGGGGTGTGTGGAATTTTGTGGATCCACGCAGATTCCAGAACTTTCCACCACAGAAAAGTGAGGAAATGTGTTTTTTTTGCCAATGTTTTAGGTTTGCAAGGGATTCTGGGTAACAGAACCTGGTGAGAGCCAGTCAAGTCACCGCATCCTGAATTCCCCTGGGTGTCTAGTTTTCAAAAATGTATAGGTTTGCTAGCTTTCCCTAAGTGCCCGCAGAGCTAGGGTTCAAAAACTACAGCTAGGCACTTTCCAAAAAAAGGGTAATTTTTCATTGTGAAAATGTGGTACGTCCACGTTGCATTTTCAGCCATTTCCTGTTGTTGGCACAAGGCCTACCCACACAAGTGAGGTACCATTTTTATCGGGAGATGTAGGGTAACACAGAATTGTAGAGCAACTGTTATTACCTATTGACTTTCGATGCATTTCTGCCTTCCAAATGAAAGACAATGTGTAAACAATAAGTCATTTTGAAAAATGACCTATAATTCTCATGCTAGTATGGGTACTCCCAATTTCGGAAATGTGCAAATATCTACTGTTTCTAAAATCTACATTTTGTTCCCATTTCAGAAATACATAGGTGTCTTTCATAACAATTTTTCCATGTATACATTTTCCCAAAATAATTGCTATATACCCGGTACATAATAAAAAACCATTGCAAGACGCTGCTCAGTTATTGGCTCTGGGTTCGTCGGGTTCTTGGTGAACCTACAAGTCCTATATATCCCCACAACCAGAAAGGTCCAGCGGATATAACGACATATTGCTTTCAAATAGCTGTCATAATTAGAAGAAGTTACAGGTGAAAACGTTGACACAAATGGCTGTTTTTTTCAACTAATTTTCAATTTTTCCTTCATTTAACTGTTAGTTTCTATAAGGAAAACTTTAAGGATCTACACAAATGACCCCTTGCTGAATTCAGAATTTTGTCTACTTTTCAGAAATGTATGGCTTTCCAGGATCCATTATTGGTTTCATACCCATTTCTATCATTAACTAGAAGGAGGTTGAAAGCACAAAAAATAGCAAAAATAGGTATGTCCCAGAAAAATGCCCAAACTGTGTAAAAAAAGTTGTTTTCTGACAAAAGTCTGCTTGTCCCTGAAAGCTGGGAAGATGGTGATTTCAGCACCACAACCCCTTTTTTGATGCCATTTGCAGGGAAAAAACAAGACGCTTTAATCTGTAGCCCTTTTTTCGAATTTTTTCCCAAAAAAACAAAATGTAGCTGTATTTTGGCTAATTTCTGGGTCCCCTCCAAGGGAATCCACAAACCCTGGGTACCTTTACAATCCCCATGATGTTAGAAAAAAAGGACGCAAAGTTGGCGTGGATACCTTATGTGGTCAAAAAGTTACAGGGGCCTAAGCGCGCACTACCCCAAATAGCCAAAAAAAAAGGCTTAGCACAGGGGGGGAAAAGGCCTAGCAGCGAAGGGGTTAAGAGTGCAGATTAATTTTTTCACATATACCACTTATATTCAGCATACACATTTAAATACAATATAAAACTTTAAAACAAGCAATTTACAAAAGATAGCATTGAATAGAGATTGTACTATAAATAACATTCTACCATATGTGAAAAAAAGTTTGAAAGGGCAGAATGAGCAAAATTAGATTGCAATATGGATTTCACTAAACAGAAACAAGGCAGCATGGTTGTTATTTCAATGATTCAATCACAACACTTGCAAAATTGTAACTTGAACATAGCTAGTGAAAATCTGCAGTACAAAGAGTACAGACATATACTATTAGAAAAACATATATATGTTATTTGTTATTTGGTGTACAAACAGTTACAAGCACCATAACATCAAGTGAAATGTAATAGAGATTGAAACCTGTTATCTTACATACAACACAATACATTCAAACGAACAAGCCAAACAAGATGTTACTGAAATATTTAGGTTTGTTTGTTAAAGAAAATTTGCAAAGCACATTAACAACAGCTAACTTCAAAGCAACAGGACATTTAGGTTTAGTGACAGCTTGAAAAGTCTAACTTACCAGTCTCCACTCCACCAGGGATTCCTGTCAAGCCTTCAGGATGTAGGATCTGCAAGAACTTATCCTCCAAGGTAAAGAGTTGCATGAATGGCCAGGAACAACCACCACCAGTTCTCTGGGCCTCCAGGTGGCGCAGGAGGCCAGGGAATGCACTCTCCCTGCAGGTCGTTCCACCTCTTCCTAATTTTCTCCTGTGTGCACAGGTTGTTTGCTACAGCATTTACTCTGTATGGCCTACATTTGACTTTTTGGTGCTATAATTGTAATTTGTACTTGGGCTCTAAACATTTGCGGCTCTACTCTAATGATGTCATCTACCTTGACTGACAATTTACCCTCAGTAAAACAGGGATTTTTTCTCCCTGCCATTCTGAGATCATGAATTTAAATAAATTAAATAACCGACAAGATGATAAAGAAGAATGGGTAACTGAACAAGTAACAGATAGCAAAAAAGCTGAAAAAATCGTGAATTCGGTGGTAAAGTGCTCTGTTACAAAGTTCTGCTGTGCTGAAATGACAAAGGATCATGGTCTGAAATGGAGTGTGTTTAATAGTGTGGTGCAGGTGTTAACAATTAAGCAAATCACATCAGGTATGTGTTGCTAGCATCCATCCTACAGCCATAAGACTAATCCAATGTTGACCGAGCCCACAACTGAATCACTCTGTTGGCAAACCACCACTAGGACATCGCCTGCACAAATGTGAAATCTAAATAGGCTCAGCACAACCCTGCCACCCTAACGGTAATGGAGTACTACTTGCTAGCAGAGGATTCCACTGCGTTGTCAGTGGTAATCTGTGTACGCGACAGTAAACACTCTGTCGATGCGGACGGAGAGTCAGCCAGCATACATCTAAATAGGGCGGGTGAAATTCTGTCAGCTTGATGAAGTACTTGGATACTCCGTCGCAGAGTGACAATGGTAGTCCCGCCAAGATCTAAATCAGGCCCTAACTATAATTTCTATGACATAAAGAAACCCCTGATTCTGATCATTCTGAAAACAAAATATTTTAAGTTTTACAGCTTTGATTCCATCAAGTTGGCTTCATGTCTGCCATAGTTTTGTCATGAATACAGCATGCTAGTGCTCTAGTTGTTTATTAGAACACTATGGGAACCATCACTAGAACTACAGGGAGACAACTGAGAGACTGCTTCCGGTGTTTGAAGTACATATTTTACTCAGAATATCAGACTTTATTTTCACACGGCTGAGGAAGATCAGGCAAACTTACAGAAAATAATTGAGATGAGAAGATAGATAGATAGATAGATAGGTAATTGCCAAATAATAAAAGTATTTGTTTAAATAAGAAAGCAAATATAGAGCATGCTGAGATTTAGATATCACAGCTTTTGTTGTTGGTGTGCAGCAGCTATAACCCAAGCTGGAGTGCTCAGAAGAAGGCTGTATCTCCCACATCAGTACTGCCATCTCCTCTGAAAGGAATCTTGATTTGGAGGCAGCACAGTGAGATGGTCCTTGATCGTTGTATAAGAACACCAGAAGAGTAGAGAGGCCTACCAGTTTTCTTGTGTTCTAATATGTCTGGTAAGTTAGATGAGGCATTGCATCATCTCAGCAGGCAAAATTTTGTTCTCCTGGGCATTCAATTAAGGGAGCATTTTTTACTGTTTTTATGTGCCTTACTGTTTTTATGTTTCATACTTGGGCTGAATTTGTATTCGGAGCACTGTGACTTATTTTGGGGCATTTACTCTCCGGTCTGCTGCGGTTTTACCATTTGTGCGGAAAGAATCCACTTTTCTGCCCCACATTCTGGTTGACTTTTTGCGGCGGCCATTCTGGGGTAGGTTAGTGGTATAGGCACTCTGTCATTACGTCAGTTCTCTATTTAAAGATCATGTCAGCATGGACACACAGTGGACGTGCGCAGCGGGCAAAGGCATGCCTCAGTTAAGCCTGTCTGTGCCCGTTCGCGCATGGATCGGGCCAGGAATACTGTTGGCACTGCATCAGATTCCTCTGTCTCCTTGCCAGTAAGCATCTGTCAAATGCAGCTTTTAGAGCTCTCTCAACCAGGAAAGTTCAGTAATTTTATTAGGGCGGACCTGTCTAGTGAGAGGACTTTCAGTTGTCCGTGCTGTAAGTATAAGTTTAACCGGCTAGTAAAAACCTCTTCTTTGGCCAGCATAATGGAGATTATTAAAAATTCAGATGCTGGCACACAGATTTGTGCCCAAATCTGCTGTGCATTACTTAATGGACTTACCCTCATTAAACAGAATGTTGAAGTTCATGAACTTATTATCTCCCTCCATCGTGATTGTCTTTTTATCACAGAATCTTGGGCACTGAAGACTCAGGCCCTGAGCTGGCAGCAGCGATTCCTACAGACTATAATATTTTATGGCAGGATTGTCGTGGTCATAAAGGTGGCAGCCTGGCGGTCATATATAAGGATTCACTGAACTGCACCTTAGAAGAGGTGACGTTGCATGCTTCAGGGACAACAGAGGTGTCCTTTTCTAGATTTAAGCTTGCAGCTAACCGTGTATTAATTGGATTTTTGGTCTATCGTCCTCGTGGCCCACGCTCGGATTTTCTAGAGCCTTGGCTTCAAGCGCTCAAACCCTTCTTGGCCTATCAAACCTTTACAATTCTTGGCGAATTTAATTTCTATCTAGAAGATTTTTCTAATAGGGACACTGTAGCTTTAATAGAATCTATGTTGAATTTCGGCCTCTCCAACGGGGCTAAAGCCCCCACTCACATAGCGGGGCACACTCTGAATGCTATCATCTATAATTCAATTGGTCTTACATTTAATGAAGCCACACCGCTTAGTTGGGCTGACCATTATGTTGTTACTTTCAATGTGATATTTCCATCCTTTATGCCGAATGTAAGGAGCCTGGCAGCCTCTGGGCCTAAGGTTAATTTGTTGAAGGAATTGGAATTAAGTCACCTCTTATGGCTTGGAACAGGTACTTAATAAGATTTGTATGAACACAGACACCCCACCTGACCTCTTAGCTGAAGACTTTAAGAATTGGATAGGGCTGCTCTGTATGTTGTTGCTCCCATGAGAACCAAACGTGGTGTCAGTTCTCAACCCTTGGCCCCCTGTTTTACTAAGTAACTGGAAAAATTGTGGCAGGCTTGTCACAAACAAGAAATAAAATGGCACCTGAATAGGGATATCACTGATAAATCGGGGCATAAAGCGGTCCTTCATCAATATAACCTTGCCATTCGTCAGGCTAAGTCTACTTTTTATACAGAAAAAATAAGAGGGGCATCCCCTAAGGAACGTTTTAGAGTAGTTAAAGAGCTCTCACAGCCTTCTACTCTGGGTTCTCAGTAATTCTACACAAGAATTTAGGGATAGATTGGCCATTGATCTTAGAATTAAATTCCAAATATTTACACTGCTTTCCCTTCTCCTGAAGTATAATTTGTCACTGGAAGCCCCCCTAACATGGGCCTCTAGGTTGACTGCCTTCCCTCCGATTTCTGTACTGAACACCAAAGAGCTCTTAATGAACCTCAAGTCAGGGTCTCATTCGGACCTTTGTCCTCCTAAAATATTACAGTTAGCACCTGACTGCATTTTGAGGACGCTACCGGGAGTATTCAATCATGTTATTGATTCAGGGATTCCTCCACAGCTGTGGAAGCAAGCTACTGTAATTCTACTTCATTAAAAAAAGCAATTTCGATCCTGATGGTATAGAAAACTTCTGCCCTATCTCTCTTCTGCTCAAGGTAATCAAGAACTGGTGAAGTTCATTGACACTGGCTATATTCTTGACCCTCCACAGAATGGCTTTAGAAGTGGTCACAGCACTGAGATTGCTCTTATAGCTGCCACCGATAGTATCAGACACCAGGTAGATCAGGGCGGGTTAGCTGTCCTGGTGCTGCTTGACTTGTTCGCAGCCTTTGACACTTTCTCACCCTTGCACCTTGTGCATTGTCTTCATCAGGTGGATGTCAGTGGAAAGGCCTTGGACCTCCTCCGGTCTTTCCTTACTGATAGGGTAGAAGTTGTGAGCTGTGGTGGGTTCAGAGCCAAGGCTTTCAGGCTCCCTTACAGGCTCCCTCAGGGATCCTGGCTTAGACCCATTCGGTTTAATTTGTATGTTGCTCCCCTTGCAGAAGTCATACACCCTTTTGGGTTTCAAATGTTGTCAACGCTGATGGCATGCAGATTATTGTTTCTATTTCTGATAATCTGGCCTCTGTAGCTAACAAGTTCAATCTCTGCATGACCAGGATAAACACCTGGATGAAAGAATTTTTTTAAAGCTTAACACAGATAACACTGTGGTCCTGGTATTTGGCACTCAAGACTCGATTTGGACAATTAGTCGGTGGAATGAAGAATGTGGCTCTTTGCCTAATCTGGGGAAACGGGCTAAAAACCTCAGGGTCATCTTTCATACTTCTTTGACCTTTAAGGCACATGTTAATCATACTGCATGTACTTGCTTTAATTTAATTAGGACACTCAGGAAAATGTTTCCTTTTATCCTTATTGAAATGTGTCACTCGGTGGTCATTGCTTTAATTTCATCCAGGTTGGATTTTTGCAATGCCCTCTACTTCAACATTATTGATTCCCTATTGAACAGACTCCTGGTGGTGCAGAATGCAGTGGTTTGCAATATTCTTAACATACCTAAAAGTGCCTTTGTTGGAAAGGGCATTCGCTCATTACATTGACTCCCTGTCAGAAAGCTGGTTGTGTTTAAGGTTCTATGACTGGTCTTTTTAGCCCTTCATCATGAAGGTTCCAAACATCTGTAGGCATTTATTAATTGGTATGTTCCTCACAAGTCGCTCAGTTCTTCTTCAGGTAATAAAGTCTTCATTTTGAGTTTTTGCACGGTGAGATGGGGTGGCCGTTCCTTTTCTAGGGCCTCTGCAAGGATATGGAACACCATACCTGCCGATATTGCTAAGCTGGATGCTTTTGCTATGTTTAAAAAATCTTTGAAAACATGGCTTTTTTCAGCCTAAGTTGTGGTGTGTGGCTTGTATTATCGAGTCCTGCTTGGCTTAGCGCTTAGATACCCTTGAGTTTAATGTACTTTATAAATGTTCTTTTCTTTTCATCTCTGGGTCAAAAAAAAGCATTTTTCGGCTTCTCTGGTCCCTCACTGTGGCAGGTGAGTGGGAGCTCACACATTAGCGGCCATTCCAAAACGTGTGGTCGCACTCACACTTCTCCTTTAAAAAAGTAAAAGTAGAAGGGACAGTTTAATCAGTCTCACTTTTCCTTTTATAGTGCATGGGAACATTTTCCATTTCACAAATTCCACCTTTTCAATACAAGAGTAGAGTAATTGAGCAGATTTAGCTCCTCACAGATCTCTGAAAATTTGACACCTAAGTACCACTTGAGAATGCAGCTATAATTTTGGTGCTTTATCACTGATAGCGTCATTAGTGGTATATTAAGTAAAAATAAATATAATCCATACATAACATAATAATAAAAAACAAATATATAAATATATATTAAATGAAAGAACCACAGTATAATTTGATCTACTTCATACACCAAATACTGTAAACCACTGATTATTCCTGAAAGTTGCATTTACTACTTCAAGATCTGCTTTAAAAAGGGCTATTTCAACAGCATGTAGTTTAGTAGCCAAAGGCCACATGAATGGTCAGGCTCAATACATTTTCCCCTCATATCCTCTGCCTGGTTTTCTATGTAGATTCCAAACAATTGAAAGAAACCTGACACTCTTGACAGGTTACTTGGTTTAACCCTTCCAACTTACACTTTATTTTTTAAACTTGCTTCCACTTGTCAATACTGGACTGCTACAACCCCAATAACGCTATAAGCTGGGAGGGAAATTTTTTATAAAGAATAGCAAAAAGAAAATCCCAGTTCCTGCAGTCAAAAGCTTATGCACATTGAGCATTTGTTTTTGCAGTGGCTGTTTTAGGTCTCCAATAAAAATCCAATGCTTCTGCAAGAAAATGTATGTTAGCTTAAAGCTGGCATCCCAGGTTCAGCCCTTATAAATTTGGTTAACTATTTATTTTAATCTAGTCATTATAATCTGGCCCAGTAATTTGTACTATGCAGGTTGAGCAGGGTAAGTGAGATTCTTAAGTGCACTATGTATGCCCTGATGTAGGGCCTGTGCTTGATGTACCATAGCACACAAGATACAACTCTCTGAGGAGCCACAACAATTCTGAAACCATTTTAGGCTTGCTCATGTTTCTGTCAGAGAAGGGATGTGGCCTAACAGTGCTGAAAAGGTCAAATGGATTTGGGTTACTTTTGTTCCTCTCTAGAAATGTTATTGTCTTTCAGTTCAGGCTGGACTGTTTCTAGTGGAGCAGGACCATGTCTAATTTGCACATGGTGGTCTCTATCTGGAGTGGCAGAGTTGGCAAAATAATGATAGTTAGTCCACTGTACTTACCAATGTGTTGGGATGGAAATTTCCCCTTATGGTATAGGAGTGTGTAAACCTGCCCTGACTGCGTGTGAATTTGAAATGCTTAATTTTTGTTTGGCCCTGGTGTCGTGCTGACCCTAGCATGGGAGCATATGTTCAGGTTCAGATCCTGTTCTGTGACTTGAAGTGGCACAGAAAGCTTACCTTCAAGGCTGGTATAAGACTGCCATTCCGGTTCTGGGGTAGTCCCTAAAGCGTGGCTGCTTACTGATTTGTTGATGGATCATTTGTGTGATCTGAACTTTTTCTCTGTGTCAAGAAGAATGCAGTAGACTGAATGTCTCATGTCAACTTTTACTGTTATGTGAGCCACAGACCCTTGAGAAGATGTCCTTGTGTGTATTAAGTGTATGTATGAGCAGTGATAATGTTACATATACAGTAATAGAACTCTCTGTATGTTGAAAGCCTGAGTACAGGGACCAGTAGGATCCATTCTGGTTGGCACCTGGTTTAGCATGACACACAATGGAGACAGGGCACAGCTTTCACAGACAGTGGAAGCATGTTGACTGCATTCTTCTGGATGGGAAGGGAAGTCACAGACAATGAAGTGAAGGAAGATGGAGAAAGGGCTCCCCATGAGACTCTTTTTACCAAAGGGCTGCTGATAAGTTCTTCCTGAGTACTGCCATTTGGTGGATGGTAAGGGTGAGGATAAGGACTGCAATTTTGCTGTTCAAGGTGACGACATTTCTAGGCTAGGCATGTCCTTTTGTCTGTTGATGATTACTGTTGTACGAAGGCTGAAGATCTCACACATCACTGTGCCTTTGGTTCGGATACTACTGCTCAGAGCCAGCATCATTGCTACCTGGTATGGTAAACATCACCTTGCACCAACAATCAGAAGATAACATTTAACAGTGAGCCAACCAAAACCAGTTCTGAAGTGGATATCCATCCCATGTCTCCAACATGTACATAAATGTGAGATTATAACTACCCCCTTTGTTCTAGGACCAAGTTCTTCATTAACAAGAAAGGGAGTGTTCCACGGAGAACCTAAAGGACTGTTGTGCAACCAGGACTGGTGTCTGCATGACATCCAGTCTCTCAGAGGTGAGGGGATATCACCAGAAACCTGCAATTTCTGCTGGAGAAGCTGAAAGTCTGACTAGACCCTAGAAGCCTGTCTACCCGCTGAGAGAAAGAAGGGTGTACCTGGCACTGAGACTGTCCAGTGGAGAAGCCTGTGTGGGCAACTGCCAGAAAAAGCAAATTACTACAAGGGAGTGAAGCAAGGAGAAACCTATGTGGTGATGGTCCCCCGATCTCCATGTTCAGTTCTTGCCATGAACTGCATCTAGATTCTAACAAGTGGAAAACATTGTGTTTGACTCGCAGCCTGCTGTGTACCAAATAGACTTGTCCTTAGGTTGTAGCACCTCAAACAAGATCACAAACAGGAATATAACCTTGATTTCGAAGCCCTACTTGTGCTGTGTAGTATTATCTTATACTGTGGGAGGAAAGTACTTTCTTTTATTCCAAAAAGACAAGCACTAGACTGGACAATGTCTTATTGTGTCATTGGTTGAATGATGAGTTATAAGGTCTTGCCCCAATACTATGTCCCTGAGAAGCCTTTGACTGCTTGCCCTCGCTACCATGAGATTCAAGTGTGCAAAGAGGTTACGTGGCCTAGGGTATCTATCCATTTTAGAATGGCCCTCAGGACACCAAGGGCAAACAACCTCAACCATCATGGTTGGGGCAGTAGCCCCAGCTGCCTTGTGGCCCCTGCTGTAGGTCTGGCGCAATAGCTGAGATTAACTAATGCGTTTCACCCATCACCTTTTTGCACAGCTAACTGTAATTGATTAATTTAGTGGTTCTAAGGATTTATATATTAGCAATGATATATCTTCAAAAATGTATCATTTGCTTTTTATTACATAAACTAGTGGGTGTTATTATTGTGATCCATAGTGAGTAGGGTATTACCCAAATAGAAAAACATTTGCTCAATAGTGACTTGGTTTACATAAACTTTTTGTATATCATTGCTGTATATAATATTGTTACAAATGCTTAGAAAAGAATGAACATACTGTTTGCTGTTTATACCTGTCTTCAGCTTTGTCCTACAGTCATGAATGCAAAATGGCTATAAATAAACACTCTTTTTCATTCTCTAATCCTTCACTTTTCTGTTTCTTTATGTGTCCTTTGTTTTGAAATGTATTACAATGTAGATGTACTCCTTTATGTAGAAAATCATAACTTTTAAGAACAAATGGGGGGGGGGTAATATTTTGCTCTGCTTTCAATAGTGTGCACAAACTGTAGTCAAAGCAGAATCAAAAGTAAACAAGGGCATGTCATGGAAATAACATCAGAAAGGTGATGCCCTTATAAAGTCAGCCTTCACCAATGCTCCCCTTTCCTTCTTGCTCTGATCATGATAGGCACGGACAATCCAAAGATGGGGACATATTGAGGCTGGCAGGATGATACCCTTGATGAAAGTAAAATGGACTAAGATTTGATGCAGCATGAACTGAATTAGTACAAACAAATATGCTAACCATGAGTGTTGTACCCAAGAAGTCTGTTCTTCTAAAGAACATTGTAAATGAGCTTCAAAAGCATGATTTGCTTGTTCTGTTTGGCCATTAGATTGTGCATGGTATGCAGAAGAGATCCTGTTGTTTTGCAAAAAGTCCACAGAGATCATGAACAAAACTGTAATCCTAGATCTGAAATTATTACTAAGGACATCCCATGGTGGTACACAATATTTTGACGAAACAGCTCATTAGTTTCTGTTTTGATCAGATTGCCTTTTACTGGCATAACGTTTGACCACTTTGTAAATGAATCCACCACACCATAATTGTGGAATCCATTATCAGAGGGTAGTTGCATTTTGAAACCAAATCTACTGACACAGTATGCCAAGGATGTTGTAGGTTAGGCGGTTTGTGTAAATAACCCATGGATTTCATTCTATTATTCTTGGCCCTACTGCAAATGTCACACATAATTGCATATTGTCATACTTCCTTTTGTAACCCTTCCCACCAAAAATGTCTCTAGAATAGCTCCTAGCTTTTGTGACACCAAGATGACCTGTGTTAGACCTGGCAGCCTTATCAATCAATCAATCAATCAGGGGTTTTTAAAGCGCGCTACTCACCCGTGAGGGTCCCAAGGCGCTGGGGGGGGAGGTGCAGCTCCGGATCAGTCAAGGAGCCAGGTTTTGAAGGTGTGCAGAGTGGAGGAGCATCTGATGTTGACTGGGAGCTTGTTCCAGGCCTTTGCTGTGACGTAGGTGAAGGCTCTTCCACCTGCTCTGGTTCTGCGGATGCGTGCGGTTTCTGCCAGGGCGAGGTCGGTGGAGCGGAGGTTCTTTTTGGGTACATGGAAGGAGACTCTTTTGTTGAGGTATTTGGGTCCGATGTTGTGGAGGGATTTGTAGGCGTGGGTGAATAGCTCAAGGGTTACTCTCTTCTCGATGGGGAGCCAGTGGAGGTCTCGTAGGTGCTGGGACATGGGCTCTTGTCGTGGGGTTCCGAGGATGAGTCTGGTTGCGGTGCTCTGGATTGTTTGGAGCCTGTGTAGCAGGGATTTCCTGATTCTGGCGTAGAGGGCGTTGCCGTAGTCCAGTCTGCTGGTTATGAGTGCGTGGGTGACGGTCTTTCTGCATTTGGGGGGGATCCACTTGAAGGTCTTGCGGAGGATGCGGAGGGAGTTGAAGCAGGTGGAGGCGACAGCGTTGATCTGGCGGGTCATGGTGAGGGAGGAGTCTAGAATGATGCAGAGGTTTTGGGCGTGGTCGGTCGGAGTGGGTGGGTTTCTGAGGGTGGAGGGCCACCAGGTGTTGTCCCAGACAGTGGAGGAGGGTCCAAGGACGAGGACCTCTGTCTTCTCCGAGTTGAGCTTTAGGCAACTGTTGCTTATCCAGGCCACAACGTCTTTCATTCCTTCCTGGAAGCTGAGTCTGGTGTCTTCGGGGTTCTTTGTGAGTGAGAGGATGAGCTGGGTGTCGTCAGCGTAGGATATTATGTTGAGCCCATGCTGTCTAAGGATGGCGGCGAGGGGGGCCATGTAGATGTTGAAGAGCTTGGGGCTGAGCGAGGATCCTTGATGTACTCCACAGTTAATCTCTGTGGGTTCAGAGAGGAAGGGTGGGAGTCTGATCATTTGGGTTCTGCTGGCGAGAAAGGAGCGGATCCAGTCGAGGGCGGTTCCCCGTATGCCGGCGTCGTGGAGTCTGGCGGCGAGAGTGCGGTGGGAGACGTTGTTGAAGGCTGCGGAGAGGTCTAGTAGGATGAGGGCCGCAGTTTGTCCCTGGTCGAGTAACATGCGGATGTCATCGGTGGCGGCGAGGAGGGCGGTCTCAGTGCTGTGGTTGCTGCGGAATCCAGACTGGGAGGAGTCGAGGATGGCGTTCTCTTCGATGAAGGTGGTCAGCTGGGCATTGACGAATCTCTCGGTGACTTTGGCTGCGAAGGGAAGGAGAGAGATGGGCCGGTAGTTTTTCAGGTCCTTAGGATGGTCTTCCTCAAAACCTCCTGCCGCACCTCCACCATTTGTGTTGCACTTATTTTATTTAGCCTTAGGACTGTGTGTACTGTACCACTGCTAACTAGTGCTAAAGTGCCTGTGCCTTCTCCCCACAACATGGTTAAAGTGCCTTATACCCAATTAGCATATTTAATTTAACTGTAACCTCCATGTAGAGTGATATACCATATACCCAGGCCTGTAAATTAAAGCTACTAGTGCATCTGCTGCACTTTTTGTGCTACCCACTTAATGTAGCCTGAATGAAGTGTTAAACTGCAATGTTGACATGGTATTAAAACCTCCTTGGTAAGCCTTAACTCCCCTTTTATTACATATAAGACTCTCATAACGTAGGCCCTTGGTAGCCCATAGCGCAGCGTGCTGGGTAATTAGAAGGTGGGATATATATACTTTTAAGTTTTACATATCCTGGCAGTGTAAAACTCTGATAATTAATTTGTCACTACTGGGAGGCCTAACCCTGCAAACCAATGCTTAAGTGATTGAACTCAATCCACTAAAACATGGTTATATTGGCATATACCCAATGCGCATATTTCATTTACTTATAAGTCCCTGGTAGAGTGGTATACCATATACCCAGGACCTGGAAATGTAATGTTACCAGTGGGCTTGCAGCACTTATTGTTCCAACCACTTACGTAGCACCTTAAAACATGCCTTGGGCATGCCATTGCAGCTTGAATGCAGATTTAAATGGCTATGTTGATTAGCCATTAAATCCTCCTTTCAAAGCATTTAAAATTATTGCATATACGTCACCCCTAAGGTAGGCCCTAAGTAGACCATAGGGCAGGGTGGTGAGTAATTAGAAAGTTGGACGTGTGCTTTAACGTTTTACATGTCCTGGTAGTGAAAAACTCCTATACTTCATTTTTTCCCTACTGTGAGGCTTAACCCTTCCATAGGATAACATTAGGGATTCCTTATTACATTTAATAAGCTGTAATTTCCAATTGGGAGCAGGTGCTACATCATGTTTCGTGTCTTTGGAATTGTGGTGAAAGCCCTATTTAATGGCAAAGAAGGTTTATTGATTAATTTTTAAAAGTGCCACTTTTAGAAACTTGGCATATTTCTCCCTTTAGCTTTTCTGTGCCTTTAGCATGGCCTGGGTCACATGACTGGGTGTAACTGACAGACTTTGTGAATTCCTCCCAGATAGTCACATAATAGAGAGGTTAGGTGTGCCTCAATGGGCCATCTGCTGTCAGAAATGGGGGTGGAGCTCAGCACAGCCTCACTTAGAACTGAATAGGATGTGCTCCACCTTCACACAAAGGGTCTAACTATCCCACTTTGTCACAGCTGCCAGCTTTGAGCCAGGTCAGGGGAGTCAGGAAATTTCATGCACTTCAAAGCCACTGTCTAGAAGCTTCCCCTACTTTCCAGTAACAAAGCACCAGAGTATAAAGGTAGGGTCCTCAGACACCAACTCTTCAGTACACTTCTGGACCTGTGGATACTGTTACAGGAAGAAGGACTGCTGTGCTGCTGGAAGAACTGCCACTTTGCTGGACTGCTGCCTTGAAGGGCTGCTGCTCTGCTGGATTGCTACCTTGTACCCCAGCTGCTCTGTTGTCTTCTGCATGGGCCCAAGTACAGGATCTTAATCTGCCCCAGGACCTCAGGAGGGACTCACAAGGGCTAGTTCACTAGCCTCTAATTCACAGCCACAGGGACACAAAAAGTTTCCTTCAGCTTGAACCGGCACCTTGGCCCAGCTTGAGTGAGTCCTGATGCTTTAAGTGGAGCACCTTCAGACCTGGACCCTTGGAAGTGGTGCTAATGTGCCCAAGTATCCAAAATCCCAAAGTGGTAACTTAGAAATTGGAAATTGTTTGGCTAAAAAGTGCCCTGAGAACCAGGAGGAGACAGGGATCAACCTGCTTGCCAATCCACCCAGGTTCTTCCCTAATGAGGTTTCTGACCTCATGGAGCTGTCTTCGGCCAGAACCTTCTGACTCGTCCGCTGGTGATTTCTGACTTCCATTTCAGAGACCAAATTCAAACATAGAAATCTTCACAGTGGTTTCAACCCAAGGCTAACTGATGACAACGCTCCCTCCTTGGACACATCCTGTAGCCTTGCCCCGCTGTACATTACCTTCTCATAGCATTTCCCTCAGAAACGTTTCGAAGTATGAAAGTAAGCAATGACCTGGCCCAATCCAAACTGTGCTCCATCGCAGTCAGCCATATTTTTTCACTTTGACCCGGTCTCGCGCAACTAGATGTCCACGATTGGCGGTTTCATCTTTTTGGTGCTAGTTTTCACTAAAAACTTTAAAAATGTATGACTCCGGTTCTACTGATTGGATTTGTGTTGGTTTGGTGCCAAATAATTTCAAATCTAGTCAATTTTTTAAAATTGATTTGGGGTTTTTCTGTGTTGCATTTTCATTTTATTACTGTTTGTGTGCTGCATAAATAATTTACACATTGCCACTAAGTTAAGCTTGACTGTTTTTTGTGCCAAGCTACCCAATGTTAAGCACAGGTTAATTTAATAACTTTTTGGGGTTCACCCCGCAAGGGATTATGGCTTTTGCTTGACCAGGGCTCACAGCCTTGTCAACCAACAACCCATTTTTTAACAACCAGCAAAGGGAGCATCATGTATTTTACTAAGAACTTATTGGAGTTCAACAGTAGGTACATCAATGCTTTCTTTGTACTACAATAAACCATTATTAAATTGTGTAGCTTCATATTTAGTCACATATTGAGCAATACATTCAGAATTCAGTTATCCTTTATTATTAATTCTATTATACTTTGATCTTGATCTTTAGAATATGCTCCAACTATTGTTGCACAAGGAAATAGTGACTTAGCAGACTCCATTATTCTGACTGAATCAGTAATTTGATTTCTTAACAATGCATATGGTTTGCCATTTTGAAATCCTGGTCCAAAAGTGATCACAAAATCATACTCAGCAAAAAAGACCATATCAAATTTGCATGCAGTTAACAATTTGGCAAATTTGGGTAAAGTAAGATTTCAATGATCGTTGTATAGAATGGTTACTCTGGGGGATTGTAATCTTTGGGCTAACGGGAACTCAGGTTCGGCGCTTATAGACCTTCTTCAATCTTGTGAGAATGTGAATCTGCAGCAGTTCGTGAAGGAACCCACACACCAGGGTGGCCATATCTTAGATTTAATTTTTTCAGAGGAAAACATGGCTGAAGTGGAAGAAATTTCGCCTCTGTGCTGGACTGACCATTTCCTCATTACATTCTCAGTGTCCAACCCTAGAAAGAGCAAAGACTCTGTTGCTACGGGTAACTATCGTCAAGGCAAGGAATGGAACAAACTGCTTAATATAACAAAACAATCCCCAGTATTCACTGATAAAAACATCTTTGATGGAAATAAATCACTGGAGGAAAATTATTCGAAATTCTGTAATAAGATCACCAATGTTTTTGATCAGATCATTCAGGTGAAAAAACTAAAGAATAAACATAAGCCTTCAGCCCCTTGGTTCAATAAGAAGTTAAAAAATCTAAGGAAGAGCAGTAAACAAGCAGAAAGAAAATGGAGAAAATGTTATAAGGAAGATGATAAAATAGCCCTGAAGGTAACACTAGGTAACTATAAAGGGGAAATCGCTAAAGCGAAAGCCGAGTACTATGCCAACACCATCTTAGAGGCATCCAACAAAGCTAGAAGCGTATTTAAAATAGTAAATGACCTTTCAAAGCCCGACTGCATAAAAAATAAGATCATCGCGACCCAAGACTTATGTAATGGTCTAGTGACTTTTTTTGAGGAGAAAATCACTAAAATAATTAATGGTCTTGCAGTAGATCAGGAAAACAAGAGTGGAAGTGATTCCAGAGTGACAAAGTTGCGGCCAGGGAGTCAGAAGGAGGAAGGGGCAAACGAAGTCAAGCCATCAATTTTAGATCACTTCAAAACCCCTACAGAGGAAGAATTTCACAGACTCGTGTTGAGCACAGCCTCAGGGTCCCCTATGGACCCCCTCCCTCATAGGGTATGGAAGGAGCTCAGTGAGGTGCTCTCCCCACAGCTCCGTCAGATCTGCTGCCAGTCCTTGAGCAGTGGGGTAGTCCCTGCCTGCTTGAAACAGGCAATTGTGACACCTCTGTTAAAAAAAGCTATGCTTGATCCCCAGTGCCCAAACAACTACAGACCCATTTCCCTTCTACCTTACCCTGTGAAAATTCTAGAGCGCCTGGTTAGTAAAACCCTCTCGCAATTTCTAGAAACTAACCAAAGGCTAGAAGACGTACGGAGATTGCATTAGTAACAGTCCTGGACGAGCTTAGAATGCGAGCAGACAGAGGTCAGTCGGCTATGTTGATCTTACTGGACATGTCTGCCGCATTCGATACGTTCAATCATAAGATCCTTCTGAGGCGGCTCGTGGAAAATGGGGTAGAGGGCACAGCACTGAAATGGTTCCAGTCTTACCTTTCGAATAGACAGCAAGCAGTGGCCCTACCCCCTTTTCTATTGAAATATGGTACCATTCAGCATGGTGTCCCCCAAGGATCGGCAATCAGCCCGATCCTATTTAATAATTATATGAGTCCGTTTATTCCAATTATCAAATCTTACAGGATCAATTTGGTGAATTATGCGGATGACACGCAACTCATTCTGTCACTAGAGGGAAATCAATCTATACCACTTAATAGTTTTCATGAATGTATGCAAAAAAACTTCTAGATGGCTTACGGATAATTCCCTGCAGTTCAACGGAGAAAAAAATAGAAATTCTGTACTATACGGTCAAGAAAGTCCCTCGTCCGCTCCCGGCTAACTTTTGGCCTACCCCCTTAGATAAGCCCCCTACACCCTCCAAGGCAGTGCGCAACTTGGGGGTGGTTTTTGACGACAAGCTGAGCCTAGAAACCCACGTAAGCAAAACGGTGGGAACATGCTTTTCCCTTATCAGAGCACTGCGGAAAATACTCCCTATGCTACCAATGACAGCCAGGGCACTCGTGGTGAGAAGTGTCATTTTGAGTCGACTGGACTATTGTAATGCTCCGATATTGGGCGCCCCTAATTCTCTGATCATGAAACTTTAAAGAATTCAGACGATAGCTGCAAAGCTAGCCCTAAAGAAACCACGCAGATCTTCTGCCTCTCTGTCCCTTGAAGAGCTCCATTGGCTTCCAATACCACAGAGGATACAGTTCAAATCACTCTGTATCGTCTTCAAGGCTCTGCATGGACTAGGACTGGAGCCACTGCAGGAAAGGTTTGTCTGATATGCCCCTATAAGGAACCTCCGATCCTCTGCAGCCCATCTGGTTAGCACACCCAGAATTAGAACCACCAGGTTTGGAGGAAGAGCATTTAGCTGTGCAGCAGCTCGTTTATGGCACGAACTCCCGCCTAACCTTAGGCAAATAGAAGACTTCCTACATTTTAGGAAGAAGCTTAAAACCTGGCTCTTCCCAAGGGTGTAATGCAGAACAGTCATCCTTATGGTAATATCTACAAATAGGGGAGCTAATGTAACCTCAGCGCCAGGATACCCGTGGGGTGACGGTGCGCTTTATAAGACGACATTACATTACATTACATTACATGTGAGATGTAGCATTTAAAACATTATGAGCCTTATTCACAAGGATAACTTCCACTGTTGGGTAATTTACACTTTTGAGTAAGTTTAATACTTTTGGCTATTCACAAAGTTCGAGTGTAAAGTTACTTCAAAAGTGTAATTTACATGTCTTTGCCAAATTAAGTGGCTTGGGGGTATTTTTAAACTACAATGAGCTGTACAATTTGTAGTTCTACAACAGTACTGCAAGCAAATACAAAATGCTATTCACAAACTTCATTTTGTAGCACTGTAAGATGTACTACAAAAATGCATTGAGTTATTCACAAAGGTAACTTACAATTTTGAATAACTCACACATTCAGGTTACTCTTACACTTTTGAGTAACTTTACTACTTTTGGCTATTCACAAAATCCAAGTGTAAAGTTACTCAAATGTTTGAGAGTAAACTACACGTGTAAATTGCTCAAAAATGTAAGTCACCTTTGTGAATAGCCCCTACAGTTTGTGAATGCTACCAGGCCTTTAAATTTGGTGGACACATATAAGATACACTTTTGGAATTAATTTACACTCGGATTTTGTAAATAACCAAAAAGTAGTAAACTTATTCAAAAGTATAAATTACTCAATTGTATAAGTTACCTTTAGTTTTTAACATATGTGCTTCTCTTTATCCTTCTTTAGGGCTTTTTATATCGAATAGCACACCCCGCGCTGAGCACTTTCTGCCCACCAGCTCTGCAGGTAAGTAGATATCCGGGCAGCATGTGTACTGCCTTTCAGGAGTCTTGAACCACCCAGCCGGTTCATATATATTGATCTAACAGATTTCATATCTGTTTCTCCCAGAACATCCACCAGAGGGAGGTCGTCATGCTATTCCCTGCCCATCTCCAGTCTGAAAACGTGCATACACAAGGTAACCCTCGCTATGACCCCCTGCCACCAAGGGTGTCCTAAAGCAGCTAATTATAGGTTTTTTTAGCTGCCTTTGCATACTAAGTTAACTTAGCAGCTGCTTCTGTTTTTAACTTTTGAGCACATTTCTCCTTTTTGCTTTTCTTTCACTTTCAACATTTGAATCGTGTTCACCACTGGTCCTTGTCCGGTTTTTCTCCCCCTTTTTGGTGAGGTTGCTTGTGATCCCTGAGGGTACCCTGTGTTTTATCCTTAACTCTTTAAACTTCTCACCTACCGGGCTGCCCTGACCATGCACCCCATTGGGTCTATTCTGTCTGGGTGCTATGCCTAGTCTACATTTCCCAGCACAAGCTTTCTCCATTTAAAACACTGATCTTTTTCTTATTTTCACACACTAGTTAGGTTCTTCTTGTGACACACTTACTAACATGTCCATTTAATTATGTTACATAGGGCACTGACATTCTAACCCAGATAATTTTCAACATATGTCTTTTAGGTTTTCATTCATCATGGCTTCCTGACGAAGGCTGTATAGCCGAAACTTGCGTAGGTCACAATCGGTCACAATCTATAAGCCATGTTGTACTTGCACATGTCCCAACCCAACAAGCTGAGTTGTACATGAAAATTCAGTCTTCATCTATCTCACCTCATTGTTGCAAGCCATAAGGAATTAGAATGTTCAGCCTTTTAAGAAATTGTGATTCATGATGAAATAAATGTGATTCCATGTAGGCTACAAAAATATAATTCATCACAATTGAAATCTGTATTCATAATTGTAGACATAGACATAGAAGAACTTATATGAATAGACTTGTTTTTCTATACAAACCATTGAATAAATATGCATTCATAATAGAAGGATGAGTGTTGAAGTGTGACTGAATATATAGGCTTGTTCCATTACATTTCAGATGGAAGAATAAATTGTTTTAAAAAATATTTAAAATAATGAAAATATCTTTTTGGATTATGCATTTATTTAATGTATATTGATTATGCCTTTGCATTTCCAGTCTTTTGATATTAATAAATCGTTTTCAATACAGATTTTGATTGGGTTTCTGTATTTACATTTGTCAGCCCATATTTTTATTTGTTACCTAAGTGGTTCTATATACAATTGTTGTTAATGCCCTGATTTAGGAACGCATCCATTAACAGGGGAACCCCTTTTTTGTACAATTAAGTTACCTTTTTGAACCACGACCTTTGCTTCCATTCCTGAAAAGTTGATTTATTAGCTAAACATTTTTTGTCTGAAATAGTGTAATTTCTTTCAGCTTGTGTTAATAGCCTAGTATAGTAGGCCACAGCCTATAGCTGACATGTCTCTGGATTTTGAACTTCCCCAGTTTCTACATTTGAATCATTTACTTCTACAATGAGTAGTTTTTGGGGATCTGAATGATGCAATTTAGGTGCTGTAATAAAATGTTTATTGAGAATTTGAAAAGCTCCATTTGTTTCTTCAGACCATTGGAATGGAATCACTTTCTTTAACAGTCTAATAATAGAAGTGATTATCTTGGAAAATGCAGGAATAAAGTGGTGGCAAAAATAAAAGTAGGTCAATCTATGAAACATTTCTTGTCTTCCATTTCAAACACTTGTGGGAAAATGATGAAGCCTAAAAATCCCCAGTGGTATAATGGAAGAAACTCTTCTCTGCTTTTTCAAAAAGTTGGTTCTCTTTCAATCTCTGTAATACAAATCGACTATGATAGATGTGATTGTGGTCATTATTAGAAAAATATGAGAATATTATTGATAGACTGTTACAAAAATGTCAATGTACTCATTAAGAATGAAATATTGAAATGCAGACAGTGCATTGCACAATCCAAATGGCATAACTTGATATTCAAAGAGCCCAAACTTAGGGCCTAATACACTAAGGCAAACTTACACTTTTGTGCAAGTTTAATTATTCACAAGCTACAAGTTTAATAGTATTATTAGTAATTTTAAAACTGCGGAAACTCTGCAGTCGTAGATGAGAACTCCAAACATAAAAAGATAGGATAGGCCTTTATTTTTAAGTGTGAAGTCTCTGCGGTCATAAAATTACTATTAGTAAAATTAAACATGTAGGGCCCGATTTACAGAAGTAATCTTAGACGAAAGTCTAACTTTACGACTTTCGGTATTCACAAAGGGCATTTACTACTAATAAAGTTAGACTTTTGGTCTAAGTTTAGACCAAATGTCTAACTTAGACCAAAGGTCTAACTTTACTACTACTAAAGTTAGAATTTTGGTCTAAGTTTAGACCAAAAGTCTAACTTAGACCAAAAGTTTATGCCTTCTTTTTACTGAATACATCTAAATATTCATGATAAATGGAGGTGCCACAGTGAGTGGAGACAACGTTGATGGCTGAATATTATCTTCAGAAGTGGCGTCTAGAACTAACAGCTCACAGATGCAGCCAACTCTTCATCATTCTTTCTTGATATTTCCCAACATTCGGATTGACATTGCAGGGAGATCAATTGCCCAGTACCATGTGCCCAATCAATGAATGGATTGAGTGTGGTGAGCCAAGGAGGACCCAAAATGATGGGGCATCTATTGAATCAAAACACATTTTCTCGTATGAAATTCGAAACAGATCATTATAATTTCTACTGTGAAATGTGTGATGGATTCTAAAGTGAGCTTTGTTCCTTCAACTGCTCTAACTTCTTCGGGTTTTATTCCTTGATGTATGGTCCTGTATCATCTTAGCATTCTTCAAATCAATGAAATTCCATGTGGCTCCTAAATCAACTAGAACTGAGTGTGCGCCTTTCGATGATTCTGCAATGTTATATCTGCTATAAGGTGAGATGAACCCATGTGTACTGTGTTTAATACCAATTTGCCTGGGACCAAAGATAAGAACATTCTCATAGGAAAGACCCCCTCATGCTTCTGAGATTTTTGTTTCCCTAACTCTGATGCTTGCTTCTCTTGGAATAACTCTTTACAAAATATATATAAAACCAACAATATAAAAATAGAACTGCAATATTTTGTTTCTTCTTTTGATAATTGTTGGTGTATGATTCCAATCTATATGGGGCCTGGGGATACAATTCAAACCTTCTTTAATGGCAGATCAAGACGTGGTCTAACCAAAGTTATAGGCCTGAATTCACTTTATTTTTTTCCACCCTTACGTTCCGCTAATATGTGATTCATTTTTAATACAAAGTCTGTTGGAAATTGGGTTGTTGGTTGACTAGGGTGTGAGCCCTGGTCAAGCAACAGCCACAATCCCTTGCAGGGTGAACCACAAAAAGTCACAAACTTAACCTGTGCTAAACCCTGGATAGCTTGGCACAAAAAGCAACCAGACTTAACTTAGAGGCAATGTGTAAATTATTTGTGCAGCACACAGGCAGAAATAAAGTGGAAAAACAACACAAGAGTTATTAATTTTTAAAGTTTTTTGTAAAAACTACCGCCTAACAGATCAAAGTGCCATCCGCAGACATCTAGTCAAGCGAGACCGGGCCAAAGTAAAAAATTATGGCCGACTGTGATGGAGCTCAGTTTGGATACACAAAGTGGATAAGGCTTACCTTTGAATTTAGAAGAAAATCTGAGAAAAAGTGTTGGAGGAGGTAAAGTTCAGTGGGCCAAGGCTGCAGGAGGTATTTGAGGAAGGTGCCATCATCAAATAGCCTTGAGATTGAGGTTGGAGTGAAGACTTCTACGTTCTGACTTACATCCGCCAGCCACCCTAAAAGGGATTGTGACCACCCAACAGGCTGTCGGCGGACCAGCAGTAGGCATTTTGATGCGACTGCCACCACGGCGGTCGCAATGCCTATTTTTTACATTGTGGTGGGTGCTGCTGGCTGCAGCACCGGCCGCAATGCAAAAAAGGAACAATTTACATATCTCTGTACTACGTGGCATAACTGCTCCCAATTGGAAATTATACCATAATAAATATAATAAGGAACCCCCAATGTTATTCCATGTGAGGGTTAGGCCTCACAGTAGTGAAAAGTGAATGTAGTAGTTTATCACTACCAGGACAAGTAAAACTTAAAAGTACATGCCCAAACTTTTAATCACACAGTGCACTGCCCTAGGGGATACATAGGGCCTACATTAGGAGTGACTTAACTGTAATAAAAGGGGAGTTTAAGGCTTTGCAAGGGAGTTTTAATGGCAACTCAACATGGCAGTTTAAAACAGTTCTCAGGCTGCAGCGACATGCTTGGGATATGTTTTAAGCTAATGCTTAAGTGGTTGGGACAATAAGTGCTGCAGGCCCACTGGTTACCCTTAATTTAGAGGCCCTGGTTATATGGTATACCACTCTACAAGTCAATGTAGCCATGTTTTAGGGAAGTGAGTACAAACACTTTAGCACTGGTTAGCAGTGGTCCTTAGGCCAAGAAAATTGAATTCAGCAAAAAAGTGAAAGGTAAGATCAAAATGCTTCAGGGTTACCCTGCAGAGATATCCAGGTCCAACAAAGTCTAATATTTCATTGCAATCATTAGATCTATTTGGTACCTGAGCTAACATAGTCTTTAAATCATCACTGAGGCCCTTGTAAAAAATAACATCTTTCTTTTCCTTGGCCCATCCTCTTCCTAAAAACAAACATTGAAACTGTGCCAAATAACTCAACTAATCTTGTATGCCCTCTGTTTCTTCTAATAATTATAATTCTATGGACTTGACTACTAACTGCCTATCAAAAATTCACTGACATTCTGCCTTAAAAAGGTTCCACATTGTTAGATTTGTCAGTGTTATGATGGTCTTCCCCTAAAGTTTTTGCCTTCACCCTCCTATTTTTCAACATTTTGTTTTGTTGTGCTTAGGACTCTGCACACTTTATCATTGCTGACCAGTGCTAAGTTGCTTGTGCTCCCTCAATAAAACATGGTAAAACTGGCTTACACATGATCATCATATTTAACTTACGTACAATTCCCAAGAAATGTGGTATAACATATATCCAGGGTCTGGAAAATTACATGCCACTAGTGGACCTGCAGCACCTTTTGTGCCACCCACTTAAGTAGCCCTTTAATACATATCTCAGGCCTGCCATTGCAGTTTTAAATTACCAGTTTGACTTAGCAAAATAACCCCTTTGCCAAACCTAATACTCCCTTTTTGATACATATGTCACCCCTAAGTTATGCCCTAAACAGCCCTTTGGGCAGGGAACATTGAGATTAAAAAGTTGGACATGTACTTTTAAGGTTTGCATGTATTGGTAGTGAAAAACTCAATAATTTGTTTTTTACTACTGTGAAACCTACCTCACCCATAGGATAACATTGGGTTACCTTATTCCATTTAATAAGTGCTATTGTTTGATTGGGAATAGGCAGTAAAGCAAATTTTAGTGTCTGAGGAATGTTAACATATAATCCTCTTTATTGGTAAAGTTGGATTTTAAGGTACAACAATAAAAAAATACCACATTTAGAAAGTTGGCAATTTGTGCATGTAGAAAAGTGCTTCTTTTTGCATGGTTAGCCCCCACTTTTTGCCTGATGCCTGATGTGATTTTGTACTGTAAGTGCACTGGATCCCTGCTAACCAGCTCCCCAATGCCAGATCTCTTTCCCAAAACACTTTACCATGATTGGTACAACTTCAGCTACCCTGTAAGACACTGGTAAATGGTACCTCTGGAACCTAGGGAATGGGTACTGAAGAGAGTTCTCAGGGGCTGCAGCACTGGTTGTGCCACCACAGGGCCCCCTCACTAAGACTATATACTCTGCTGTTGCAGGCTGCGTGTCTTGGTGCAGGAAAATGTGAAGATTCGACATGGGACACAGCCCTGTGTGCCATGCCACCCACACACTGCATAAGATTTAGGTAAGTCACCCCTACTGGAGGCCTTTACCCCTAAGGCAGGGTGTACTATATCCTGTGTGTGGGCATATTAGCATGAGCAGATATGCCCCTACAATGTCCAGTCCATTCTGTGATGTTGTAAGTGAACAGAGAAGCCATAAAGAGTACGCGGGCTGGATACATGTTAACATGTGTTTCCTAGCTTCATGATGGCTTCACTTATTTCTAAGATGTTTGGTACCAAACCTCTTGTCTTAATAAATCCTCACTGATGCCAGTGTTGGATGTATTAATAGATTCACACAGGAGACCCTTTCAGAGGGTCGCATGAAACCAAACCAAACACTAGTGGTTTCTCTGGCCAGTTTCCACCAGCCTGCCATCACCAGATATGCTTCTGACCTCATGAGGTGAGAGCCAGAACACCCAGAGAACAGAAACAATACCTGCTCTGGGCAGCGGTGTTTCACACCTCCTCCATGAGAGCATGGCCTTCCTGGGCAGAGAGCTTCAAAGTCAATGCCCCCTTTAAAATCCAACCCAGGAACCTCCAGATAGAGGAGGAGGCCAAGCCCCCTTTCCTACTCCACTTTTGGTGGGAAGAAAGGCGAGAAAATTCATTAGATGCGGGGGAGGGCCCCCTCAGCCTGCATCACCCCTAGGGTAAGGCAGGTAAGGTGAACCACTCGCCTGTAATTCCACCATCTTAAGATGATGGGAAAACATCCAATCAGGACTAGGGTGTCTCTTCCCATAGGAAGTGGTCACAACAGGGTGTAGACACCCTAAAGGTAAATAGCCCATTGGCTACTACCCGTCTCCCATTGTAACACCCTTAAGTTCAGTATTTAGGTGGCTCCCTGAGACCTGAACCTCAGATTCACTGGACCAGAGAAGATTGTTGGCATTCAGGTACTAAAAATCTGGAACAGACACAGATGATATATGGCGCCAAAAATAGAACAAAGAAACAACATTTTATTTGGTTTACCCAAGACATTAAGTGTGTTAAAACAATGTTTTTCTTTAGAAAATATCCTCTGTGCTTTTAAGCAACCTCCTATAATATGCTTTGTTTTTAATGATTATTATTTTGCCTTTACAAAATTAGCAAAGGACATTTTAAAGATAATACTGGTTGTCTGGACACTAGAAATGTATCACCTTTGCAGTATGATTGTAGAGTGAAACTAAAGGAATTGTTAAGGATTTTAAAAGTGAAGTGATATACACACATACCTCAAGATAAATAATGCTGCGACAAGGAACATAATTTTTTTCCAGTTTTGCCCGTCTAGATGGGTCTTTCAGCTTGCATATTTGAATATTTTCAGATTGCTGGGCCTCTCAGCTCCCTTGGACACAGTCAACCATCTGATCCTCGTACATTCCCATAAGTCATGAATGGGATTCACTGGCAATGTTCTTCACTGGTTCTCCTCCTACCTTTCCAACTGACAACAGTTTGTTTGTATGGGCACCTCCAGGTCACAAAAGATTCCTTTCACCTTCAGAGTCCCTGAGCGTTCCATACTGTTTACTGTCAACCTTTACATGAAGCCGCTTGGTGCTCTACCCATAGAACACAGCATAAAGATTCATCAATATGCCGATGATACATAACTCTTCTTGAAAGTCTCCTCTGCTTCAGATATCCAATACCTCAAACACTGCTTCCACATCATCCAGACCTGAATGTCCAGCGCCTACATAGGGTGAAACCTAAACAAAACCGAATGCCTGTTATTTGCAAAGAACAACCACCAAGATACAGTATAAACCTGGGTCAATGATATAATCTTTGATGACTTTGAAACTCAACTTTCACTGAATGCCAAGTCACTTTGATTCACCCTGAACACTGACCTCACCCTCAAAGAACATAACACTATAAAAACAAAGAAGGCCTGGTGCCAGCTCTCTCTTCTGAACAAAGTCAATTCCTTTCTTCTAGGAAGCAAACTCAGAACTGTTGTTGAAGCCCTTGCACTCTTGCATCTGGATGGTGGTAATGCCCTTTTCTGTAGCTCCCAGACTCCACACTGGCACACCAAAGGGGTATTCTACAAGAGACAAAATGTTTCATCATGGCCTGAAGAACTCTGATCACATCACCCCTATTCGGATGGAACTCTGTTGGCTCCCCTTGCCGGCTCTTGCCATCTTAAAAACCAGCGGCATCATTTACAATGCCATCTTGGCCACCACCCCACTGTCCCTCCCCTTCTGGTCATCCTGTGAAAAATCTTGGCATCTGGTTTGAAGAGAAATTAAGTTTTGGTAACCAGATTGGCAAACTTACTGGTATTTGCTTTGGTATTTTAAAACTTCTCCGTAGATTTCTGCCGCTATTGCCTCTCGCCGCTAAAGAAACGGTCATCCATGCTTTGGTCACTTCTCGCATAGATTATGCGAATGCACTCTATGGCGGTTTGCCATGTTACCTTCTGGACAGACTTCAGAATGCCGCCGCTCGTCTCCTACTGGATCTTCCTAAGCACTCCAGTGTTAGGCATCACTTACGTAATCTACACTGGTTGCCAGTAAAATCTAGGATAAAGTTTAAGGCTATTACCATTGCTCACGCTGCACTTTATGAGTATGGCCCTGCCTATTTTAGGAAACGTTTTCAGTTTTACACCCCTGGCAGGTGTCTGCGCTCCTCGAATATCCTCCTTGCGTCTGTCCCTAGGTTTCGTCTGAAACGTAAAGGCGGCAGTTCCTTGTCTTATCTTGCAGCAACTTACTGGAATTCCCTTCCCCTGGATCTACGCAATCTGAAAAATCCCTCTCAGTTTAGGAAAAAGCTAAAAACCTTCCTGTTCAACTAAACTGTCCCTCTCTTACTCTGCTTTGGTCCCCTCTGATGCTTTGGCTTCGCGCCGGGACACTCTATTGAGTAGCTGTGCGTGCTATAAATCCCATAAAATAAAATAAATAAATAAATAAATATATTGCTGTCAAGCTCACTATCTCTGGTGGTTCTTGACACAACCGCGACTAGGACACCATCAAACTGAAGATTATGAAGTGTAAAAAAAAAGCAAGACAGGAGGCCCTTTCAGTCTGTGCACGAAGGAACTGGAACAACATCTCCATATTGTTTAGGACCACCCCAGTGCTGCTCCAATTTAGGAAAGAGTTGAAGACTCACCCCTTGAAAGAGCATTACTTGATGATGCATTAACTGTCCACAACTGTGCTAGCTCTCCTATTGCTCATTGACTTTATACTTGTCTTTGATCATGTAAAGTGATCCACATTTTTAGGTCGAGCCCTGAGCCAGCGCGCAAGCGCTGCTCTGGGGTTGATCTGTGGTAGTAGAGTACGGGGGAGAGGCCACGCCCACTTCCCCGCCCATCTTTTTCATTGGCTTGTGTCTTTGTCATTCCTAAATGCTGCCTTCCGATTGATTTATAGGCTTGTTAGTCCCTCCTTATGACGACCATGTCGTCATTTGTATCCTTCCAAGGCTACTGGCCCCTTTACTTCGAGTGTTGCTCGGTATGTGTTCTTTAGATTGGGAGCACTATATTCTTCCCCTGCCTTCTCCCCCCACCCGCACTCCTCTGGGCAGCTGGAGCGGTGAGTGTGGGGTTTGGGGCTCTCATAGGCGTTTGCTCTGTTTTTCCCGGATTTTGCAGAAATGCCCGTAAGGCGTGGGTGGGTGTGATGCGGAAGTCCGCAGTGTATGGGGCTGAATGAATGGGGCGAGGGACCGGAGCACACACTAGGAAGGGAGGGATTGTTTAATGGAGGAAGATGGTGCAGCGAAAGAGGCTGCCTGCACGCTGGGGTTCTTCAGAAGCCGGTAGGTCGAGCGGGAGGATTCGTTGATTTCATTTGTTTCAATGTTTTTCTGTGTCTTCCCCGGTTTGAAAAGCCACCCCTCGCGCCACCTGCACGATGGCCTCCGAAGCCTGGGGCTTTCCTAGGAATTCATACTGGCTGAGGGGTGCTCCGGGCCGGCCAGGCTGTATCGACATCCTTTTTCGCATTAGCACTATAGAAACTTGTTACATTGAAGTCAGACCCCTTCCCTTGGTGCACGCGAAAGACTGCACGTAGGCCTGAACCTGTAGGTCATGGGGGATGGGCGTACAATACACAAGAGAGCGAGCGTAGAGCTGACAAGCACATTACCCACAGAAAACATGTGAGCGCTTTGTATATTTGCGGTTCATCTCGTTTTGTGGTCCAGTGATATCGTCATGGAGGTCTGGTGAAACAAAGAGGCGGAAGGCGAACGCAGAATGTTTTAATTGTCACCCAAAAATTGCTTGTAACCTGATTACTTGCCATTTTTTCCCTTTACCTAGGACTCTTCATCCTGTTCTGGTAATCACCTGCCTTCAACATTGAATAGAAACGACAGGAGTGTGACGTGAATAACTCTGTAAAAATAAGTTATGACTGTATTGTAGCATTTATATAGCGCTTTTTACTCTATGTGACACTGAAGCGTTTAAGCACAGACAGGAAGCGGCTACTACCCCTTGTAGAGTGTGTGGCTGAAGGGTGTTACTTTTGATTGGGCCTAAGAGAGAAGTGTTTTCATGTTGTGCGTAAAGACCACCAATGTGTGGTTATTGATGCCTACAGCAGGCGCTTTGACCAGCAGATCTATCTCATACGTGGGAGGCAGGCTTCTCCTTCATTGCCAGCTAGCAGACAGTCGTTACCTTGACTTACAGTTCTCATATCTTAAAATGCAAACTCAGAGGCATTTTGCCTTTCCAAGCAGTTGAAGTGATAACTCAGACAAGAGGTATTGAATGCCTCCTTCTTCTCTTTAAAAAAATGATAATAAACAATACTACTTCTGCAAATTGAATCCATCTGTACTCAACGAGGTGGTCTTGTAGCAAGATCCTGGCCCAGGATCTGTTTTTCTTTCTCGTGTCAGTTCTCACAAGTAGGGGAGGTGGGGCTTAAAAAATGAACAGCCCTCAAATTATTCTCAAAACCTGAAAAACGCCTATTACAATGCGCTTTGCACTGGGTGCCTTGTAGTTTTGACTGAACTTACTCTACTGCAGTTGTGTGTCCCTTGAGTGTTGGGAGCCGCCCATGTGACTCTTCGGGTTCTTAGCAGCGCTGCTCCTCTCTGGTGAGGCCCCTTGCAGACGACTGCACCCAGGCGCTGCACGGGGGTGTATTGCTCGCCCCTCCGCAGGCCTCGTTATAATTAATGAAAGCTGCAAGCAAGCATGAGACTGATGAGGCACCCCCCGCGTCTAGAGGAGGGGCGCCCTTAGTAGTGCTACGTGACCGAGCTCCCTTTGGGGGTCGGCTTAGGAGGGGTCTGCCTACCTGACGTAAGGGGGTGGGATAGGCACCTCGGAGGGGAGAAACGAAACCGAACCTTAAGGGTAAGGTATTTAAGGCTGTGCCTAGAGGGGCTGGTCCTCTTTGTCTCCCCGGACCTGGAAGGGAGCCGCAGGAGCGTCGGCAAGGGCTGCGACATTGCGTGACGCAGAAGAGTGTGGCAAGGTGGGTTTCGGGGGGACGATAAGCCCGGTACGATTTACGGGCACCGGTGTTGCGGTCCTCCTCGACTGAGTCGGAGGCGGGGGAGGGCAACTCGTTGT
The DNA here is from genome assembly GCA_963921515.1 of Calotriton arnoldi. Classification (NCBI taxonomy): domain Eukaryota; kingdom Metazoa; phylum Chordata; class Amphibia; order Caudata; family Salamandridae; genus Calotriton; species Calotriton arnoldi. Next base: position 704,967 of record CAWUFW010007333.1, on the reverse strand, counting down.
TCGATATTTAGCCGGTAGTGTTCTGCTTACCGGATTTTGGGCCGCATGGTGGTCCGGTGTAGTCGATCTGTGGTCGATTGCGCGATGGACTGCGCCGGAAGGGCTCCGAGTAGCGCTTCCGGCGCCGGGGTCATTAGCAGCGAGTTGACTGCGTGGGGAGGAGGGATTAGGAGCGGTGCGTCAGCGTCGCCGCAATGAGGGTCACCGCCTGGCTGAAATGGGGCAGTGGCGCGAGCTCCTGCTGGCCGGATACAGCTGGGGGCAGCGTCATGCTCGGGTTGATTCCTTGATTATTTACATCTCTGATATGGCGCGGACGTTACCCGAAGGGTCAGAGTGCTTCGCAATAAGGACAGTAATATCACGAAGGTTACAAGCGTGCATGATGCAAAAGCAGGAAGAGCAGCGCGTCAGCGTGGCCGCAATGAGGGTCACCAACGAGCGAAAATGGCAGGGTTGGTTGTCGGGCAGTGGCGCGAGTTCCCGCAGTCGGAATACAAAAAAAAAAAAAAAACATGGCTCCCAATTATTAGAAAACAGGGAGTGTACGCAGGCTCATGCGTAGTGGTGTGGGCTTAAGCGCTTGGGCTACCTATTAGGTCGTGGTATTTAGTTTCACCAAATTCCTTTGAATTGAACAGTTGTTTTTGTGGCTGGTGCCCCAGCTTAATAGGTTTATAATTTATGGCCTCTCGAAGCTTTGCTTGTTACTGGTATTAATTGAAGTGCATGCATCTCAGGAGCAGCAGTAATGCACCTCTTCAAAATAAGAACAGTGACAACTCATGAAGAAAAGGTTGCAAGAGTGCATAATTCAAAAGCAAGCGTTACATTACATGAGGGTAAATGTGACAAATGTGCAAATGCGCGGTCGGCCTGACCGGCCGCATAGCTCGGGTGCCAACCAGTAGGAAGGCTGCCAGAATGATGGTCAGGTGGGCCAAGGGGTTTCAGACGCTGTGGACATCCGGTGAATTCAAGAAGCTAAAATGCACACGTGATTAAACGTTTGAAACGCAAATGCAGCAATATGGTTAATATGGTTAATTTGGGCCATGGAGCAGTTCATGAGGAGGTCAAGACTCAGGGAGGTTGGGGGGTTGCAATATGGTGGGGGACATTTACTCCGCAACTCACGGGTTTAAGGCACCTCTGGCTGGTGTGCACACCTCTATGCTCGGGGGGGATTAAGTTTAAGTGCACACAACAGGGGGTGTGGTCCATGTCCGTGTCCGTCCAGTAGTGGGGTGGTGCGGAATGGGGGTATTCAATCTGGTAAATGACATTGGTTTAACATATTGTGTTTGTGTTTCTGGCTAGCAGGTTATAAGCATGGCACCTAAGCGTGCACGCCCCAAGGCAGGAACAGCGGTGAGCCCGGAGGATTTCCACGCACACTAAACGAGCTATGGAAGGCGGCTAAGCGGCATGGCATGGAGGCGGCGCTGCAGAAGCTGGCGGGTGAGCCAGCACAACAACAGGGAAGCAGTTCACCGAAGCGACAGAGGAAGGTCCCGGCTCGATATAGGGAGGGGCAACAGGACACGTTGCGCTCACAGCCTGTGGCAGTAGCCACTGTGGGGGGTGAGTCGAATGCGCTGGGCATGGCCACCTGCAGCTCGGATCAGGCAGCGCAGGGGCCGGTGCTTAACATGACTGTGGGCGCGGTGGGGCAGAGTATCATGGCAATCGCCACAACAACAGCATCCGTGGGGACTCTGCAGGTGGGCGGGGCACCAGTGGTGGCCCAAGCGGCAAGTGGCGTTGGGGCCCCGCAGCACACGGGGGGAGTGCCGGGACAACCTACGCAGGGGCAAGGGGTGCTGGCGGGGGGTCAAGGAGGTTTGCAAGCAGATGGGACCTCTGCTGGCCAGCAGGCCCCTGGAGTCTTTGGGGGGGCTTAGGTTCCACCACTGCCCGCATTGGTCACTGTAACAGGACAGCAAGGAGGGGCGGCGGCGCAGGTATGGGCACAGACTGGGGCCACGCCAGTGTCGGTGGGGCTGGGAGTTGCGCAGCCTTCGAACGCCCTGACTACGGTCGGGACGGGGGCTGGGCAGGTCCCTCCAGTGGTGACACCATTAATATTTGGGTCTACGTCTCTGGTGCTGGTGCCATCTTCTGCAATTTCATGGCACGTTCCATCCGAGACGAGGGGGAAAATTCAAAGGGGGGAATTTGTGAATGTGTTTGATTTGATCAATGCTGGGGTGGTGCCGAGCAGGCCTAGAACGGCTAAGGAAAGTGATGCGAAGCCTAAGTCGGTGTGGGTGGAGTGGTCCTTGCGGAACTGGGTCACAGGGTTCGCCATTTATGCGGCAATACTGACTGAGAAGACACCGTCATTGGCCCCACAGTTGTTTGGGTACATGTCCCTTATTCACAGCGCAGCATCCGAATTTCAAGGGTCGGCGTGGATGCAGTATGATACCAAATTTCGACAGATGAAGGCGGTTAGGCCGGAAATAGCTTGGGACCAGAGAGAGATTAACATTTGGCATGCAGAGTTCAATATGTCTACTGCATCAGGGAGGGCGGCTCAGTCCTTTCGATTCAACAAAAGCTTGGGAGACAAAAAGCTGCCCTGTTGGCAGTACAACAAGAAGGAATGTAGCAAAGGGGGAGCCTGTAAATTTAAACACATCTGCTCTTTCTGCGGGGGCCAAGGGCATCCAGAGTGTAAGTGTTTCAAAAAGCAGGGCAAGCAGAGAGAGCATACATCCTTTAAGAGCCTCCTTCCAAAGTAATAGTGAAAGGTGCCCCTCCCCAATTCGCTTGCATGTCCTCGCACACCTGCTCGGCAGATACAATAATGACAAGGACGCACACATGCTTTATCATGGTTTCAAGGACGGTTTTCGCATTCCCTCTCGCGCACACCCCTCCTCAAGCCCACCCAGGAATCAGCAGTCAGTGATGCAACAGCGAGATGTAGTTCGGGAAAAGATCAGGAAGGAGGTAACCGCAGGGCAGGTAGCGGGTCCCTTCACTGAGCCACCATGTGCACGATTGGTGTGCTCGCCGCTGGGGCTGGTGCCTAAAAGAGAGCATGGGCAATTCCGTTTGATACACAATCTGTCATACCCCACAGGGTTGACGGTCAATGATGGGTTGGACCAGGCGCTATGCACAGTGCGGTACACCACCTTTGACGAAGCGATTGCAAAATTGCAGAGTTTAGGGAGGGGGGCGCTTATGGCCAAGTCTGACATAGAGTCAGCTTTCCGCCTTCTTCCCGTTCACCCGGAGGACACGCGCTTGCTGGGTTTCACGTTCGAGGGTCAGTACTTTCTCGACTTGTGCATGCCCATGGGGTGCTCAATAGCTTGTTCAGTTTTTGAGACCTTCAGCAGATTCCTGGAGTGGGCAGTAAAGGACTTGGTGCGGTCAGACAATGTGGTGCATTACCTGGATGACTTCTTGTTCATGGGTCCCCCGGGTGGTCAGGCATGCGGTAGGGCGCTCCACGGTTTCCATCAACTGGCTCAGGCGTTGGGGGTTCCTTTGGCTGAGGAAAAAACAGAGGGCCCCACCACCTGCTTGTGTTTCCTGGGTATTGAGATCGACTCGGTGGCGGGGGAGTGTTGGTTGCCGCAAGAGAAGGTGAGGGCATTTAACCCGTTGCATGCGTCCGTCGGCCAACGGCCGTCGCGAGCACTACCTCTGTAGTGCTGCGAACGTCCGTTGGCCGACGCAGCCCCGCCCACTCCGCTAAACCGCCGCACCGCGGCGGAATTGCCGCCGCGGTTAAGCGGTTAAGGATGCGGTCAACGTTTGTCTAGCTGCCAGGAAGGTTACGCTGGCGCAGTTGCAGGTGTTGGTGGGCCAATTGAGCTTCGCCTTGAGAGTGATTCCCATGGGGAGAGTTTTTTCAAAGAACATAGCGAGAGCGATGTCTGGCCTGCGGGCGAAGCACCATCACACAAGGTTGTCTGAGGAAGTCAGAGAGGACCTACAGACATGGAGGGAGTTTCTCGAAAATTTCAATGGGACGCTGTTGTGGCAGCAGCCGGCACGTAACAATAGGGAGGTAGCCCTCTATACCGATGCAGCGGGTAGTATTGGTTTTGGTGCGGTCTTGGGTGCGCGGTGGTGCATGAAGCATTGGCCAACTGAGTGGGTGGCATCGGGGTTAACGCGCAATGTTACTTTTCTGGAGTTGTTTCCCATTATTGTTGCCATGCACATCTGGGGGGCTTCACTAGCAAACGCCAGAGTAGTGTTTTGGTCGGACAGTATGTCGGCAGTCATGGCCATTAACAACCAGAGTGCAAAATGTGGTTTGGTACTGCGGCTGCTGAAAACGCTTATTCGTCTGTGTCTATTGCATAACGTGCATTTTTCTGCCAAACATGTGCCTGGTGTGGAAAATACAGTAGCTGACTGTTTGTCTCGATCTAAGTTGGCAGAATTCAGGGCACGGTGGCCGCAGGCGGACGAACAGATGTCGGAGTTTCCGGAGGAGCTGTGGAGGCTTGGTGCCCCATTGCGGCAGACCTAATTGCAGCAGCACTTGCACCTCAGACAAAACGTATGTACGAAAGGGCTTGGGGTGTGTACAACACAACGTTCAGGGCAAACGGGGTGCAAGATAGATTTACACCACAAGGAGTGCTGGGTTTTCTGGTGGAACAGAAAGCGCTGGGGAGGTCACTGTCATTGGTGCGCAGGCAGTTATCGGCCATAGCCTTCTTTGCTGGGTTAAGTGGAGTCAAGGACCCCACTAAAGATTTTAGAGTGCGCAAAGCCATCAGGAGCTGGGAACGCATGGTTCCAGGAGTGCAGGACACCCCGCGACCTATTAATGTGGATAGGTTGGGCAGGCTGGTAGAGACCCTTCCGCATGTCTGTCGGTCCCAATATGAGGTAAAGTTATTTAGTCTGGCTTACGTGCTCGCCTTCTTTGGGGCTTTGCATATCTCGGAGTTGGTGACCGCATCAAAAAATGCTGCTGAAGGAGGATTGGACATGGCGGATGTCATTCTGGAAAGGGGGTCTATTCATCTTAGGATCAAGCGGTCAAAAACGGACTCGATGGGGAAGGGTGTTTGGGTGACGTTGCATGCGGCGCAACATGCTGCTTGTTGTCCAGTACGGTTGGCAAGAGAGTATCTTATTGGGCGCCCAGAGATCTCCTCATCGAGACTGCTGGTTCACAAGGATGGGTGGCCAATGACACGATATCAGTTCACTCAGGTGTGTAGGAGAGCGCTGGTTTACCTAGGTGAGGATTCAACGCAGTTCAGCTCCCATTCCTTTCGCATTGGGGCGGCCACCACAGCAGCGGCAATGGGTCTGCCTGCGGAGGCAATAAAGCGGGTGGGGCGTTGGCGGTCAGCATATTTCGAACGGTATGTTCGGCCAAGTCTGGTTTAGCGGGTGGAACGAGGCCCAGAGTGCTCCATTGGCATGCCTTAACAGTGATTCTCTATCTATTTCAGTTGATTCCGGCGAACCGGTGCATGTATGTTGGAGTGGTCACTCCTTGATTATCAGAGCGGAGGAGCAATTTCGGGGGTCCAGTTTGGAGGCGGCGCAAGCGGCTGCCGGGTTTGTACACCATTGGATTGGGGTGCCAGGTCTTAAGTTACAGGATCTGTGTGGCTGGCTGCAGCAAGCAATGGTATCCAAGTCAGTGCCTCGCCCGGACATTCTGGTTATTCACGCAGGCGGGAATGAAATGCCACATTTAGGCCGGCGAGGGGTGCAGGAGGCCTTGTTTTCGGTCTTGGCAAGGATTAAAAAGTATTTACCGACCACGGTAATCTTGTGGTCTGAGGTGCTACCTCGGTCGGTTTGGATTGGAGGGGATTCAGTGAGGGCCCTGAATAAATCTGTGCACAAATTGAATGGTTCAATACATAAAATCCTGCGGGGGTCATCTTCCATGGCTACAATTCGTCACAAGTTGCTCCATCAGGGGCAAACGGGGTTCTTCCAAAATCATGGAGGGCATCTGTCAGAGGAAGGGTTGCGATTGTTTCTCCACGCTACATTGGGGGCTATTGTAGAGCATGGTCAGCATCAGGGGGGGGAGGGTGAGTACGCCGGGGAGCTTCTCACCCTGTGGCGGAACGCTGACAGTTAACAACAAAGGGGAGGCACAACAATGGTTGTGCAGTGCGAGGGACCCCAGGAGGGGGTAGGATTGCAGCGTGCTGTAGGTTGGTGGGGAGGAGGGACTGGCCTGACGGTGGTCCTCGACTCTACTGCCCTAACCTGGCACTTATGGACTGAGGTGAATTTTGGGGAGGCTGCCTGTGTTCAGGAGACGCCGGAGGGACGGTGCGATATGCGGTGCCCTGGATTACAAGTTTAAATTGCAAGTCTTAGAACTGTGTGCTGTATCGCGTTGGGGCCGGACGGCGCAATGCGTACAGCTGAGCGTTCAAGTGTGTGTACGGTTACTGGATACAATGGTGACCACAATGTCATTTGTAATTCCTTACTGCCTTGCCATGATGATGACGATAGTCTATGATGCCATGTATAATCTTATATATATATATCCATATAGGATATTCAGCTTGATGCTATGTATAATCGCATATATATATATCCAAGTAGGATACTGGTACGTTCTCTCCTAGTGAGCTGGGGAGAATTTTTATGATTTGTGAATAAATACTACGCCTTGGACAAACAACCTGGGCGTGAGAATTTGTGGGCATTTTAATGCATTGGGAACATGGCAGGGCTGTGGGGGGGGAGAAGAAGGCTGGGAAGTGGTGTGTGAGAGAGAGTGTCACGGTGTGCGCGCACTATTGAAATTATTCAATTATCTTGACCGCGAAGGGTGATGTGAGGATGAAAGCCGCTTTCTGGTTGCTTTGCATAATACCATTTTAACCGAAGCCCCTCCTTTTAAAATAAGCACGTGCTGAATTTTGTTATTTGCTCCACAATGCTTTTGTGAGCCCAAAAGTCTTTTTGGGAACGGATAAGGATGCCCTCGCCTCCTTCTATTCCGTTAACTTCTCTGCTATACCTAGGGCCTTGAAAATAGTTTTTTGTAAAGCGCTAAAAAAACGCCTGTGCTGTCAAGTCCTAGAAAGCCTTCACCATCTTCGAGAAGCTCGCAAAGTGACTCCTCTCTGGAATAGTTTGGGTGGAGAATCACAAGTCTACAAGCAAAGTGAAAGGTGTAACTTTCAGCAGCTCCGGTTCTTCTTAGTTGAAGTGGCTTCCACATCGTTTTGCCCTGCGGGTGCAAGTTTCGGGCTCAAATATTAATGTGAATCTTTTTCATTAAATAATTGGTTTAACATCCACATATTGGTGCATGTGCAACAGCGAGTGTCTTAAAACCGGTCCTCATTCCTCTAGTAACCAACCAGTTAAGACTGTGAAGGGCTAATGACATACACTATTATCTGGATGTTTTAGTTACAATTTTAGCCCCATTATCAAGAGTTCCTGTGGATTAAATGTAGTTGTTCCAGGCATAATTGACTTACAGTGTTGGATTTTCAGCCATAGTTGTTTTGGCAGTGGTAGAACAGTGGACCTGAACTGCCCTCTTCATATTGAATGTAGTTGTTGATGCTTTATTTGTTTTTGTACTTTAGCCAGCAGAATCTCCTTGTTTCTCCTAAACACCCCTTCGTCTCATGTCCGCTTAGGTGCCACTGCGATTGGCATCCTCCTTGGCAGTCCCCACCACAATGCCAAGGACGGAGATCGATGTGTACTCTGCACTCCTCTTGGGCAGGCTTTAGGCACAGAAGCTTGCATTAATGCTTTTGAGTGCAAGTATTCACCCCAAGCGCCTAGAGGTCATTCACTTTGCGCTGTATGAAAAATTCTTCTTTGTGTTGCAACCCTGTATCACACTACACCTAGAAGCACCATTCGTATATGTTTTTCCATTCCACAAAGGGGTTTAATTCTCCTGTCCGAGGCCACTGGTTGAGCCAACACCAAGGTTGGAACCCTAAATCCCCAGCTCAAAGTCGGCAGCTCTGGCGCTGTGCTACACGATATTCTCTTAATGGAAGCTGTTTTTTTGGTAACTTTGCAACTTTCACAATGTGCCACACGGCACCCACAGGACGGGCCGCCGCAGCTCACCCAAAATCAGATCACTGCTTTTCCTTAATTTAAATGAGTAGAGCTGCGGGATGGAAGGTGCTTGGTGGCAGGAGGCGGCTAGTTTTACTCTGGCACTCATTCAGAGCCGAGCATTTGCTGTTACAGGAAGCATAGAAATGTAGGGGTTCCTGCAAGAACAGTAACAATCCACAATAGGGTGAGGTCCAGGGGGGAACAAACAGGAAATACAGGAGCATGTTTCTACGAAAAGCCCAACGAAAGTGCAAACCTTGGTCTGTAGTACAAGAGGGGGTCACTTCGCCTCCACCACCGCTATGGCCACACATTCTCTCATTGAACTTGCAATTCAAACAAGCGGGAGGAGGTCTTGGGACCAATCTTCTATCGCCATTTTTTCCACCAACGAGGCTCAGATTATTTGATAAACAAGAGCCCGGTAAAAACACCTCATGAAAGCCATCCAGTTTCCAATATTCCCAAAAGAGATTCCCAGAGCTGTCCCCCTGAAGAGGCACCAGGTTCCTCTACTCCAAGCCATTCCTTCGTGAAAGAAAGGAGTGCACTGTCTCCCACTTTGAACCGCCCTCCTATGATCTACACCTGACGGTGTGGACAAGAACTGAAGCCAAGAGCATCGGAGGAGGGGGGCAATCAGTGTTGGATAATAGGGAGAGCAAAATGAAATTCTTCAAATAGAGCAATAGCACCTATTATGAGGTAAGGCTCCCCTGTCAACACTCTCCTTACCGTCTCGTGTGTCTCCTCTAATGGTCAGCCCTGTCCTGACTTTTTCCGTCCCACTGGAGGCCACCTGTGACCTTATTTAAAACAAGCTTTTGCAATGCAACAAGTCTTGCATTTACGCGAGTTTGAGCTATTGGCATTGTAAATGACAATGCCTTTTATTAATGTTTTGGTTTTTGAAACATAAATTAAACGCATTGTCATTTACAATGTCAATAGCTTAAACTCGCGTAAATGCGAGACCTATTGCATTGCAAATGCTTGTTTTGAGTACATTCGCTTCATAGCAATACCATAAATGAACATACATACATGCTATACATGTAATTGTAATTCTCTTGTTATAAAAAAGTGCTTCTTCCAAAACTGCTATGCGTAAAAATTGTTTATTCTGAGCACAGTTTCAGCTAACATATATTTATTTACCTGTCTGTGTGTTAAGCCAAAACTACTGCGTATACCCACTATATCCTTTGAACCATTCACAAACTCTAAGTCAGAAATGTGAGCTCTCAATCGATAAATAACTACGGTGAGGTGAAAAATCAGGTTCCATCCTATTATGTATGCAGCATGAATGCTGCAATACATAGTTTTACTTTGCAGGAATGTCAGCTGCTTTTTTGTTGCCTGGTACAACATTAAATGGGTCCTTTCATTGGATGAGGGTCTATTCCTAAGTTTAAAAAATCCTGCAGGGACAGAGAAAACACAGCAAATCCACCATCTGATGCCTTCTTGTGATATTAACTGTGTCAGAGGGGATGTCAGTTTCCTGTTGGGCCACACCATCGCTGCCGGGGACTACATCCCCCATCATCCTTTGCGGCGCGCACGCCGCGCACCGCGTTTGAAGCGCCAGGAGGCGTTTAAGAAGGGGCCAGGGCTCCCGCAGCGCGGGTGTGCCCGGGCCGCACCCGGGCCAAGGGCAGGCCCGTCTGCGCTTGTCAGAGGCCAGAGGAGGCCGGGCTGGGCCATCCCCCTTAGAGGTGCTGCCGAAGTAGCTGTGTTGTGTTGTCGAATTTAGGTGAGTGCTAATAGACATTGCGACATGGGGAAACGCACCAACACACCAAGCTCTCGTCCCATCACCACTACTACTATAGACAGCATGTTAGAAAGGGCAGTCAACATCGTCTCTACAGAAATTGAGCTAACAGAAAGACGACTATCCCTGGGACTGCTAGCACCTCAACCCACTATGATGGAAGGGGAGGAGCAGGAGAACTGTACTGGCCCTCCCCTAATGCCAAATACAATTGTTAATACTATCAGACACCCACCAACTCTGAGAGGTGGTTGTGAGGTGGTAAATAATGAGGGCAATAAGGACAATGAAGTCTTTATGGACATTCAAATTATGACCCCTGCAAAGGACATTGTTCCAAATAAAGATGTCTCCCCAGATCCAACAACTACAGGGGCTAAAAGAAGAAGAATCTTGGCTAAACCAATCAGTTCTAAGAGGAAACAACCATCACGCTTAAAACCACAATGCACAGTCCTGAGCTCATGGATACAAGGAACGGTTGCCCCGGCGACCACAATAAATACGGAGCCTAATAATGTCATAATTGACACCATTGTTGATTTGACCCCACCAGAAACTGTAACTCACTCTATCTTCACGCAAACTGAGCATACAATAGCCCCGACAACTCGCACCAGACCTGGTGACATTTTAACTGATACTATAGTGGACATGGTATACGAACGTATGAAAAACTTGGTGGATAAAAACTTTAATGCTCTTTTGAAACGTCTAGATCGTTTGGAGACTCTGATAAATGAATCAAATACACATACAAGTATACCTAAAGTCACAACCAAATCAGGGAGGCTCAGAATCCAAAACCTTCTGGTGCAGAGAATTTAAATACGCAACAGCAAACTGCGAATTCTACATCCTTCCCTTTTAAAAATGCCAGTGCAATGTGTGGTAAAATAAAAGAAAGTTTACCTCTTAAATCTATCCCTAGTGAGAATACCTTATTATGCACTGTGCACACCAACAACAGTAACACTTCTTTAGCTAATTCTCCTGCCACCAACAATCCCACAATTTTGGCCCCTTTGTGGCCCAATACCTTGAACGCTACCTCCAGCACAGACAACCACGATATAGGGCCGCCTCTAGAGCCCAGGAGTGATGTTCTTAACCTACCACCTGCAGCATGTCCCTATCTCCTAGTCTTAGCGGGTGTTCCCCCTTTAAGAAAAAACCAAATCGAGACTTGGGACCAATTGCGGAACAAAAGCGTTGACTGGTTAGATAAACACAAAGGCTTTAGGGTGGCAAATATCGGTGAGATACTAATGGTGCGTAGGGTGGGCTGGGTAGGACCCTCACAAAAGAATATCAAGGGGGACTGCGTTGTTATTAATTTTAGATGACCGTTACTGGTAAAATCGTTATTGTCAGTACAGGAATCTAATAATAACTTCCCAACCCTCATTTGGTCGTTGCCCCTAGGTTTTTTCTATAAACCAACCTCGGGCCCAAACATTTTTGTCATCCCCCACACACCATGCATAACAGGTTCTCTGCTTTGTCTGGTTTAGACAGTCTGGATTGACTGTCTCCCTCTGCAACACCAGCTGCATCTGCTATTACTGGACCCTTGTTAGACCCTCCTGTCGTTGCTGCCCTTGAACTAGACAATTTAAATCTGCAGGTGCTTAGCTGGAATGTTGCAGGTTTAGCTTCCAAGCTATGCACTACAGACTGGGTTAATACAGTCCGAAAATATGACATCCTAATGTTCCAGGAAACATGGTGTACAAAGGAATTATTCTTAGAAGGTTTCGCATGTCTTAATAGTATTGTACCGAGCCCTAAAGTAGGCCGCCCATCTGGTGGACTCTCAACCTGGATTAACATCTCAGCAGGTGGGAGTATAAAGTCTCTTGTGACAAATAATGATAAATTTCAAGCTATGGTTTATACACGAGGGGTGGCAATTTGTTTTATTAATTTTTACAACAACAATTTTATAACATCACCTAACACAAATTTTATTAACCTATTTGAGTTTATTGTTAATTTACAAAACCAGAATGTGTATGATAAACTGATTGGAATCTGCCTGGGTGGTGATTTTAATGCCAGACTCACTAAGGAAAATGGCCCAACCACTATTTCTTTGGCTTTTGAACCTTTATGTAAAAGAGGGATGGAACTATTAGATCACTTGTCCATCTGTAACTTACTTAATGTGATGGAAATAGCGGATGTACATCAAAACAAAAATCGTCTAATACCCACTTATAGGAGTCATGGCAGTGCCTCTACCATCGATTATGTTTTTATATCTGCCTCATTGGAGGATTTTTAGTAAAGGCAGAGGTCTTGCGTACTACGCAGGGCGATCATAACCCAATTTTAGCAACAATTCGATTTTCTCCTAGACCGAGCCTTGTCAAAGAGCCTGGGGCAAGAAATTTGGTGGCCTCATCTGACAAACTAAGAGTAATTTGGAAAGGCATTGACAATAAAGCCTTATTTGCCAATATGATAAAACTACACTCACAGCTCATTGAAACTTGTCTGTCTATTAGCGATTCTAATCCAAAGATCATTGAGGCATTTAGTAGCCTATGTGCTGGTATTAAACAAATGACCTCTAGACCAGCGTTAGATACCAGCAAGAAACCTAGATGGTTTAATGGCTCCTGTTCACGAGCAAATAGAGAACTGCATGTAGCATTGGCGGCTACACCCAGGGATGCAACTCTTGTTAAGTTATTATGCTCCCGTTATAAAGAAGCAGCCAGGCAACGAAAAGACGAGCTTCTAAAAGAACGCTGGGACAATCTTGCCTGTGCCGCTACACTCAAAGATGGAAACGGTTTCTGGGCAGCAGTCAAAGCCATGAGATCTACGGGCCTTACCCTTACTCCCTTAAGTTGCAATATAACCAGTGAATCATGGGAAGCACACTTTTCTAGGATCTATACAGCCCCGCCCCAGACTGAGGACATATTAAATAGCCCTTTAGCCAGTAGGGTTTTTATATCGGTGTTAGAAGTTGAGGATGCCATACACCAAAGCGTAGGCAACAAAGCCCCAGGGCCAGATGGGCTCTCTATTGATCTTATTAAACACGAACCGGACTTCTGGGCACCTCTTTTACTTAATGTTTTTAATAATCTAACAAGCACTTTTATCCCAAGCACCTGGTCTACCAGCATCATTGTGCCCATTTTTAAAAAGGGAGACTGATCGAACCCCAGCTGCTACAGACCGATCTCCCTGATCGATAACACTCTAAGGATCCTTGGGAGGGTCGTGTTTAACAAAATAAGGACCTGGGCCGAAAGGGACCAAATTTTAAATCGGTGCCAGCTGGGTTTTAGAAGCAAACTGGGAACAGTAGAACAGTGCCTTAATTTAAATCTGATTGTTGGCAAGTATACAATAGCACAGAAGTTGCCTATTTATTTGGCTTTTATGGACCTCACTTCCGCTTTTGATTTTGTCAATAGGTCACGCTTGTGGTCGGTCCTTTTAAACTATGGGTTGGACGAGGCTTTAGTTTATTTTTTGGCATATTTGCACAGGGACCTGAAGGCACGGGTAAGGGTTAGTAATGACGGGGAAGTCTCAGGGGACATCATTATTGGTAGAGGGGTCAGACAGGGATGCGTATTGGCCCCTCTCCTATTCATTCTTTACATAAACGAATTACATAATGCTCTATCAGAACTTACTAATCATGTACCAAGAATCAACGGTAATGCACTCCCCGCCCTTTTATATGCGGATGATGCGGTCCTAATGGGCCGCACTCCGAATGCACTACGCACTTTAGTTGGGGGTTTTGTAGCCTTTATGGCAGACCTAGACCTCTGTACTAACTTTAAGAAATCCTTCATAATGACCTGTGGCCCAAGAAAATATTGTATCAATTCAATAACCTCAGATTCAGGATGTTTATTACGCACTTTCCCATATTTGGGTTTAGTTTTCTCTGATACTGGGTCTTGGGCAGCTCATGCTGCCCATAGTAGAAGTAAGTTCCTAAAAGTGACTAATTCGATCCTGAGCCTTCCTCAACTAAAACAAGCAGAGGTAGTCTTACCCATAATTAAGATCTATAAATCGCAGTGCATTCCCACCGCCACATATGGCGCTGAAGTTTGGGGTTTTATAAATTGTGGAGGGATCCAAAGCGAGGAGAATAGATTTTGTAGGAAACTTTTAGGGGCTCAAATCTCCTCCCCAAACTTTGTGTGTCATAAGGAACTAAACTTGTATTATATAGAAGATTTTATTAGGTCACGTCCAGCTATATTTTGGCTAAAAATTTGGCAAAACCCTGCAGCGACCCTGACAAGGGAGATTATTGTTGACTGCCTTAAATGCGATAAGGGAGTGCGGATACCCTGGCTTTCCGCCGTTAGAAAAAGTCTAATCAGTGTGAACTTAGAGCATATCTTTTTAAACCGATCGGATCTAGAGGGTATGAATAAAGGAATCCTCATGGCTGCATTGTACGAGTCTTATAACATCGCAAGACACGCTACAGAGCGCTCTAAACCATCAGTTGTTAGGTACATGTCACTATTGGAGTCAAATAGTCTCCAAACGCATATGCCACCCAAATATCTCTTGAAGAATATTGGACGGTGGGGGAGAAGCCTGCTTTTTCGTCTTAGGGATGGCTCTTTAAAATACTCACTCTGCTTCCCTTGGGATTTAATACCAATCTTGAGCAAATGCCCTGCCCATGTGGCACCGGTAGCAACCAAACGATGGTACACTTTTTACTCTTTTGTAATTTTTATGAAAAATACACAAAACAATACCTGATTCCGTATTTTAAGGCATTTGCTAACATCGATTATAGAACAGCATACTTGGAGATCACTAGACTTGAGAGCGATGACTTGATTTTTCGTGTTAGCTCTTTTCTGAGAGCAGCAGTCCGCTCACGCATTTCTATGAGCAATTTTTAATGCGTTGATTGCTTTTGAATATATAATATTGCTCTATTGTATGCACTTTCCTTTACCTTATAGTTGGAATACTAGTTAAAGTGCCACTTGTGGTCTGGAACATCTTATAAGTTTAAAATTTAATCGCACTTAGATTATGCTGCTAAAACTGTTTACAATTGATTGCACTTTATTTTTCTATGCTGCTATATGTTTGTCCAACCTTTTAATGTGCTAATATTTTAATGTTGCTATCTGCCCGTCCATTGAAAATTCTCACTATGATATTGCTGTTTGTACATTATGTCCTTTTTAACTTTCGTACACAATTGTAGTCTTTTTATCTTGAAAGGTTTTTTTTTTTTTTTAATTATTGCTTTTTATATGGCGTTTTTAAACAAGAAACTGTACTGTTGTTGAATTGTGCTTTTATGGATATTTGTATCCGAATAAAGATTATTGAATTGAATTGAATTGATACTCATTCCTAAAATCGAGTCATTGAGCCTTTTTCGTTATTTTAATGAACAAGTGCCCCCAGTGAGACACTCTTGAAATGACTTGACCTGCGAGCTATTACCTTTATGAACAAATAATCAGAAATATTTATTAAGACTACACCAGATTCAAGTTGAAGAAACAAATTGCGTCATCATTGCATAAAAGTTCACTACTTTGGATTTTAACAATTTCGGCGGAAGTTGACGACTCAAACTCAGCTTGCCTTCCTTCCTCTGGTTCATAATGTTCAGAGGAATCTGTAATTTCTAATACTGAGGTATAGCATACAATTGTATTTCTATTTTTGTGTAATGAGTTTGAATATTTAAAAAAGGTCTAAATCAATTGCAATATGAGGACTAATGAGTCCTCGTTTAGACAAGGAATTGTTATTCAAAGTAATAATGATAAGAAGTGAGTGAGTTTGTGTAGTGAAATACTCTGCAAGTGTACAAAGGTATTTTTAAAGTTTACTAGCTTTGTAAATTGCAAATGTAAGAAAAGCCAATAAGATTGAGCCCTAAGTAACTACTTCCACACTTCTACTCAGCTGTGAACTGAAATAACACAGCTCCACTGCAGCTCAATGATTCCAATATCAAAGTGCATGGCAAAATTCCCTGTCCCAATGATTTCCCACTCTTTAGGGCTAGATTTAGATTTATTGGGATTGGTTAGTCTACCGGAATTGGTGCATTTTCTGCCACCTCTAAAAGGCTAATGCCAGCCCTTAGTGTTGGCAAGGAAAACTGGTGAGCCGATGTCCTGCAGACTGATATTTCACCCATCATATATGTGACATCTGGCTGCAGGGAATCGATTGCCAAAGCAGTTAAATGTCACCTCATCAAAGTTTGGTACATCAAGAATTTTTACACATTTTCAGGAGGAATGAAGGGTCATGGTTTCACAGCTGAAGTTTAAAGTTTGCACTTCCCTAATTATGATGATTATCGCCATGAGGTGCATAGACAGTTTATTAATCTAGCAGAGTATCAGATTATCAATTCTCCTGATAGGTGTCAAACAGCAGGTGCAGTCCTTCTTGTGTTCTTCCACAGGAGCAGCAATAGTTTTGAGGAGGGTTCTTTGAGGTGTCACATTAATAGTTGGCACTAGCTAGTGGGTGGGGGTAAATCTTTGCTCTTCCCTACCCTACCCACTTTTTTTTAATCAATTTCTGTTTGCTGTGCAGCAAACATTCTCATAGTGCACCTTATTTCTTAAATTAAATAAGGATAAACCTTTTCTTCCTTGTGTACATCCCTGTGTGCCCACCCAGAAGGTGTTGTCAGGGTAATTAGTTGCACCCTCTATTGTGGTAACTCAAAACTGGTTCTGGAGTTTGCTTCCCTCCCACTGGGTTTGGAGCCCACCCTACTTGGCGAAAAAAATATTCCTTCCCCAGTTCTCACCTTACATATACTTGTGAAAGGGCAAACCCTTCAAAAACTTACGGCCTCATTACGATGTCGGTTGGAAAGGCTCCGAACGGCATTCGGATTTTCCTAACCCCTGTCGGAACCCATGTCTCTGACTGACTGGGAAACATTTCTGACCGACCAATTATGATAAAAGGTAACCGTTTGGTCGTTCCGACTCGGTTCCGACCAGCATTCAGAGACTCTGAGTCAGTCGGAGCAGAATCGTACAGCTCTACGGACCGCGTTTCTGACCGACGTATTACGATATCAGACTCGGACAGCCTTTCCGAATCGATCTGTCCGACATGGAACTGCTGTTGGAAACTGACTTCGGGGGCACGTAGCAGGCCCCCTTCTACCCGAAGGCCTCTGTTTGGGGCCTTTGGGGGTACCCCCCTTTAAAACAATGCACAGTGTGGCAGGCACCATTGGGAACCTGTGACAGGGTGCAAGGTTTTCTGCAACCACCCCTTTTTTCAATGGGAGCCTGTGTTGTCAGTCGGAACACAGTCTCTAATAGAAGTCAATGTGAAACTTTCCGAACGGTATTCGGAACCATCATAATCGGTCGGTCGGACTCGCCGAAGGTGAGTCGTTCAGAACCAATTCCGACAAGGAGTCGGTCAGAATGCTTTCCAACCGACATAGTAATGAGGCCCATAATGAAGTACCTTGGTCCACCCTTAGGAGTCTTCATTCAAGGGAAAGAAAAAGTCCTCTCCACACCAAGTCCATCGTTTCTGCTCTGGGACCATTTTTTACACCTTATTAAGGACAAGCAGAGGCTACGCAGCTGCTGTCAGGCTAATGCAAATTAGCATCATGGAACTTCAGGCATGAAAACGGTAACTTTCTAAAAGTTACTTTGCTTAAATATTTATCAAAAATCAGACTTCACCATTGAACTGAATTTTTTATAAATATTTAAATAGTGGCTGAATCCTGTATCTTGCTGATTCTAAACATGACATACCAGAATTAGCATTTGAATCTGTACTCTAGTTTTCTCATAGGACAGCCAGAGCCATCCATGGTGAAAATATCTTTTGGGGGCTTGTCACTTAAGGAACATGGTAATAATACATTTCTACATGTCCTACGTTTGAATACCATGCCCCCCACATTGGGGGCTACAAGGCTTACATAGGGATGAACTATTTATATACAATTTTACGGATTGGGCTGCAGGTTTAAAATGCAGCAGTCAGGCTACAATGCTAGGGAAATAGAGCTGTTTTCTGTGTCTCTCTAATCAATGGCGCAATAAGTTATGCAGTCCACAGATGACATTTACATTTACATAGCAAGTGTGTAGTTTCTACACTATATATTATTGCTCATAGGAAATCTAAATATGCCAAGCAGGGTTAGCCGGTTTCTACATGGTTTAGGGGTCAGAGCACATGCAAAGGGCAATGGACAGCAGTGCCCTAGTGTGCAGGGTCTAAAAACCAGCAACAATTAGATTCAAGAAACAAATGGGGTGACCATGCAAGGGGGCATTTTCCTACACCACAATGCTTATCCTCAGCTCATCAACCAGTGCAGAGGATATACTAAAGGCAGATATGCATACCAAGTGGTGTCATGTTTGTTTTGTCTGCTCAGAATTAATTTCTTGTTTTACTGAAACAAACTGCACTAGACCTAAGGAGGATCGAGATCCATAATTAGACAAACATTACAACATTACAACACTATCTCTTCAGTCAATACAGACTATAATTGCCCTTCGCTTTGACCCCTACCTCCATAAATTAATTGGCAGAGAGCAGTCTGGCTTTGTCAAGGGTCATTTATCCTCTGGTAACACTAGACAGTTATTTAATATATTGAGGAAATCTCATTCTTACAAGCTTGCTTTGGCAGCCATCACCCTTGATGCTGAAAATGCAATTGATCGAATACCTGGGATTTCCATTTTAACTCACTCCAATGGTTTGTTTTCAATCCCAAGAATATGCATTTAATGTCACTCTTTGTATGCTACACCTAAGGCAACTATTTCTATCAACATACTATTTTCTGCTGGTGTTCTAATTATAATGAGGTGTGATACAAGGTTGTCCATAATCCCTTCTCTTAATTATCCTAGCATTTTTATCAAAGATATATCAAAATAAAAACATGCAAGTATATTCATATAGCAATAACCAATTAAAGCTACTAGTGTATGCAGGCAATATTTTCCTATTTTCATCAAACCCCACATTTTCTCACCCTCCTTTTCTTAAAGCCATTCTATCCTTTGCAACTGTCTCTGGAAAAAAATAAAACTCTGAAAAATTTTGTTTTAGACACGTTTGAGGGAGGAGTCAATGTCCCTATTTCATTTTTATACCATAAAGCTTTCCTTAACAATCAACCTTCTGGCTTTCTCCATTCAATAATCCTACACTTGGTTTCCTGTTTCCTGTTCGTCTCGGAGAATGGGGAGTGGAGAGCTGAGAGCAGAGAGCTGCCGTGACCTTCAGCCTTCAGCCGTGATCCCCAGCCGGCGTTTTGTGTTCAGTGTTCGGGGCTCGGTGCTGGTCATTCGGGACACCAGAGGTGTGGACGTACCTGATACACCTGACGGTCCTCATCGATTCCCGAGGCCGTTACACCGCCACACCGCTGCGCCGCCTGGACAGACTGGCATTGGACTGGGCAAGCTGGGTGTTCGGAGCAGTGATCGGACGCAGTGAGCGTGAGCAGTGAGCGCAGCCGCAATCAGGTGCCGCCGCTGAGTGCGAGCCCGCGGAACCGGCCCAATTTGCGGCTTGCGGTACGCTTGAGTGCCCTGTTCCTGAATACCACGCTACGCCGCGCCACAGCTTGTCCGGCCGTTGTCGTCATCATTGTTTCCCACTGCTCCCACTGACTGACCCCCACCAACCCTACTGGTCTTTGTTCGTTTCATTATCTGCTTCATTCCCTGTCTCATTCCCTGCTCTCCCTCCGAGTTTTGTTAACTGGTAACTAGAGTACTGGAGCTGGAGCA
The DNA here is from genome assembly GCA_963921515.1 of Calotriton arnoldi. Taxonomy (NCBI): domain Eukaryota; kingdom Metazoa; phylum Chordata; class Amphibia; order Caudata; family Salamandridae; genus Calotriton; species Calotriton arnoldi. The sequence continues at coordinate 685,326 of CAWUFW010007333.1, read as the reverse complement.
GGCGACGCGGACCGGACTCAATCACAGGTCCACTTACAGGCTCCTACAGCGCTACCAGCTCTGCCGGCTCGAGCTCTTTAATCCAGCATTACTGCAGCATCACCGTAGCAGAGCACTGCTAGGGGGTAAGCGGCGCAGAACGCAGAGTGCTGCTCTGGAGTAGTCCCGCATGAGTTGCAGTATGAGTGGAGTAAGGTGCGGTTAACTGGAGACAGGAATAGACTGCGACAGTCCTGAAGAGCTGCTCCTTTGGTGGCAGTGGAGCGCAGGGGGGAGAAGCGGGCTATCAACAGCGGCATAAAGTAGCACAAAGTACTCGCATTGAGAATTGAGTATTGAGAATTGAGCAATATTACCCTCATATCTAACCCTGCCCGGCTCTTCCAGGTAGACGTTGTACGGGATGAGGTCGGGCCGAGTACGGGAGATCGTCCGCCCTAGGACCACAGGGCGAAGAAGAAAGGGCAAGGTTGGCCCCCCTGAAGACCAGTCTAGCAACGAGATCTCTCTAATCCCGACAGAAGTAGACCCAATTGTTGGCGGGTCGTTAAGAGGGAAGGGAGTCTCTCCAAAATTAATTGCCCCTCTAACTCAACCCAAAATTTATACAAAATTTAGTTTCATAAAAGACATTGGTGCCGCTCTTTATTTAAGCAATGCCACACTGAAAGGTCTTCAGTCCTCTCTTTTACCAGATCAATTACCAGTATTGGTACCATCAACAGGGCAGCCACCTCAGCCAACACAGTACAAGTCCATTCTCAAGCTTCGGCCCAATCCACTGAGATGCCTACATCATCTACATCATCTACAGTGGACCACACCAAAGTAGTGTCATACAACAATACATTACAGAGTACATTCAGAATAATTTAGCGGCTTCATCCCCCTCAACTAGCCCCACAGCGAAGCATAAGTTGATTATGGGAGACTCGCTTTGCCCTGGAGGAACCCTGACTCGCTTTGTTACACAAACGGATTCAATAACAGGCTCCCTAGGACCCCATAAACTTCAGCAATTGGAAGATCAGGCTCCAATTACCCCAGCTGACTCATTAACTGCAATATCTCCATTCATAACAACAGGAGCGCTTCAGACTGCGCAAGCACTGACGACCACAACAGAAGTAGGCCACTCATTGGCCACGGAAAAAGAAAACCAGACTAACTGGAGTAACCAGTCTTGGCAAGATTCATCTAGCCTAGAAGACAAGCTGATTAAGTACCACTCCTTACAGACAGCTGAAGGAATCGCCATAAGACCCCAGGATTTAAATTCACCTAGTGGTGGTGATACTGTTAATACAGCTAAGCGCGATCTTAGCCCCATTAGTCAAGCCAGATCAGCTATGACGCTCCCGACAGCTAATCTAAATGTTTACAAGCAGGATGAAGGAAGGGCTGCCTTATCCTACCTAGGAACTCAAGAATGGGAGGATATGTTGGCAGCATATTCCCTAGACCGCCATACAGGAGCTTTCACAGAGAAGTTGAAGCAGTCGTACCCGCCTTTAGCTGATAATCAGCTCTCACGGGGAGAGGAGAAAGCGGGGCCAAAGGGGCCGGGTGACCCTAAAGCGCATGATGGGAGCGCTTGGGCCTCCCTCCTAAAAACTATGCAACTGTCGGTGGAGGCGCTACAATATCAATTGGACAAGATGGATATTCAGCTCTCTTTATTAAACACTCTGGCAGTGTTTACAGCAGGGATTGATGAAAAACTGGGGGATCTCAATGGCCTAATAAGAAGGGCACAAACTGAGACATACCTTCATTGCGGGTGTAGCCAGATCGTGGACAAGCTGTCAACTCTTCCGACTATGCTCTCCACCATGCTCAACGAGCTGAAGAATAAACCAACCAGCGTCACCAGCGCTAGTTCTACCGCTGACGGCTCCGTCGCAGACCCGCTAGCTGATAGCAACTCACGGGAAGATCCCGCCATCCTGACAAAGCAGAACTACAAAGGCACTAAATCTGACACACAGCAAAGAGTGGGTGTCTCCGGCAGTAGCAGCGATCCCTCAAAGACAGCTTCAGCCACACCAGCTGCGACAAAAACAAACGCTATACAACGCCGTCAGCTGAAAAGAAAAGGCCGCAATCAAAAATTACTCCTCCTCAATCAAGCAGCTACCTATTCAATTTTCAGCAAACAGTGCCCTAAATCAATCGCTGCATTAAAAGAGGGTGACAAGCAAGATAATGATCTGGCTCAAACTAACAATCGCCAAGACTTAGTAGCATCCTCCTGCTCCTATAATATTGGAGGGACCTCAGCAGGCACTGGGGACAGGATCTTGAAGCAAGTCAAGTTGGCTCCTGGGTCAGGAAGTGACAAAGTCGCCACTAGTCCACCTCTCGTACTTCCGCTTCAAACCTCAATACCTAACTCAAATTGGTCTGCAGGACCTGATGATTTTCAAAAAACTACGGTCCTAGCAAATGAAAGCAAACGGGAGCCCAGCCCGCATGTAACCGGGCAAGTCACCACTGTCCTTCTTGCTGGCAATGACCAGACATCAACGCGAATGAATTGTGCAACCCAGATTGTGGCAATTTCAATGGAAGGGAAGCAAGCGTGGATAGCCCTGGACCAATCTCCTCAGGCTTCTCACCCTTGGCAATAACAGAGACAATCCGGACCTTCAACTTTAACAACAAACATGGAAACAGATTTTAACTTTTGCCGAGTAGATGCGCTATCTGACCCGAATGAGCCTCTCCAACCAACACAACATAACTCCGCTGCCAAATGGATGGGGCAACTCGAAATTCATTCTTATCCCCCAAATGACTCGCCATCCGCCTTGAGCTACCCACTGTTCAAACCAGAGTACACTTCAAAAGGGCGTCATGACATGCTGAATAGGGGCAACGTTTTGAAATTACTACGGGCTATCCCTATCCTAGCAGATTTGAACACAACTGACCTACTCGCAATAGAGTTTCTCACACCAGAAAACCCAGCAATGCCAGAAGTAACAAGGGCATCATGGAAAACAGCTGCAATTGCCCAGAGAGTATTAAATCAGCACCTCATCTTTAAAGACTGGGGCATTCAAGTCACCCCTTATCATTCTCCGGCTTACCCAGCGCCGCTTTCAATCACTAGCCCAAGGCCAGGCTCCAAGCAATGCTCAAGGCCCCCAACCTCTGTTTTAAGAGGGGCACTGGGCTATTCTGCGCCACGAAGGTCCTTTAATAAAGGCGCACAACACGGATCTCCCAGGGATGAAACATCATGCGGATGCAGTTTTCGGTATGCTGAGCCAATTATTAGAACTAAAAACCTTGTCTCAGCAACTCAATGACATCATAGCCACTTAAATCTTGGCAACAACAGACAAAAAGAACCTGTGATCCGTCTCTGCTCATGGAACGTTAATGGCCTAGCTTCAAAAATTTCGGACCCAGAATTCCTGCAATATCTTAACAAGTTTGATATTATTATGCTACAGGAAACATGGCTTATGGAACCACTATACATACACGGGTTTCTCTGCTTTGATCACCCAGCCGTTAGAGGCAGGAAAACAGGTCATTCCTCAGGGGGGCTAGCAACCTACTCTCAACAACCTCCATACCAACAGCTGTGGAAGCTGGCCCGGAAACAGAGGTAGCTTTAGCGGTCAAACTCACTTTTTCCCTGGCAGGGGTACAAAATGAAGTAACATTTTTTAATGTATATATTCATCCAAAATGGATAGTAAGCGACTCGGCGAAGTTAACTGATCAAATAACTACTTACTTAGGCAGCGCCGAAATTCCAAACCTTATACTATCAGGGGACTTGAATCAATATATAATGGGATCATCAAAAGAAAATGAAGTTTGCTTCCTATCCTCAAACTACAATATACCAACACAAGGGATCTTCACGCATGGGAGGCCTAATAGGGAAAATAGATTCCTTTTGGAAGAATTAGAACATCTTAATCTCAGGGCCCTTAATGGAAGATCAGCCGACGACACTCCTCCAGTGGCAAGCTATTACACTGCACTAACAAGCTCGCTTCTGGATTATACGTTTGCTAGTCTTTCGCTGTTCTCATACGTAACAGGCTTCAGAATGGGCGACAAGGGGGACAGTGATCACCGTCCACAAGAGATTACTTTAGCAGCAACCACACCGTCTGGCATTCAGCCTGCCCCACATTTAGGCTCAAGCTACACGACAAATTATAAGAGGACTAAGTATATGGCAGAGAGCATAGAGTCCTTAACAGATATAGCAATCAACCTTTTACTCTCACAACCGTTTGAAAAAGATTTTATACAAACCTGGGAACATTTCACCATTAACCTTAGCAAACTACAGGCTACGGAAATAAAAATGAGGAGCTTTCCGGTCCTAGTACAAGAGAAAAAGATAACTAAGTTCCAAAGAGTGCAAATAAAAACCTTTAAGAGAATAATAAATGGCTCTATAAGATCTCTGCGACACGATCCAGGGAATTCATTGCTCCTTTTGTCGCTGCGGCAACAAAGAACTAAATTAAAGAAGCTGAAATGGAATATTAACAATAACTATGAACAGGACTTCTGGGCAAAACTTTTGCATAATATAAATCATAATGCCAGTGATCGCTTCTGGAAAACAGTAAATACAATCATCCACCCGCAACATGGGGGAATTTCATCCCACATTTTGGAGGAAACCTGGGCAAGCTATTTAAATTCCCATTTCAATAGTCAAACTAACAGTCTGTCAAAACCAGAGCAGAGGAGAGCAGATTTGGATGAATACCATACTACTACCGGAAGAAAGGAAAGAGGCATTAATAACCTCCCTGACTGCTATGCTGCTTCCCGACCAATGACAAGAGATATATCCAAATCTCCTGTTTTTATCCACCTTCAGGAGGAAGGGCCACTCGTCACTGAGCATCTAACAATTAGGAAACAGATTAGGAAGGGAAGAAAGGAAGGAGCGCCGGGGCCGAATGGAATCCCGCCCGCAGTGTTTAAATATAGGGCGGAAGAATGGGCAAAAATACTCCATCCATTATTTCTGGAAGTAAGATTACTGGACATCATTCCAGACTCCTGGAAAAGTTCTACGATTATTCTGATCCACAAAAGTTGCAGTAAGACTTTGCCAGCCAATTATCGGTTAGTGGCACTGATCGATAATGAGGCCAAATATTTTGCGGGTACACTGCTAGATGAGCTCACAACTTGGGCAGAAGACAATGAAATAATCCCACTAAACCAGACAGGCTTCCGTAAAAATTCTGGCACGATATCTAATATCTTGGCAATCTCGCTGATTATGGACACAACAAAAACGAAGAAAACACAGCTGCACGTCTGTTTTATTGACTTTAGCGCCGCATTTGATAATGTGGAGAGGTCTAAACTGTGGACAAAGTTAGCCAGATGGGGCATCCCAAATGCTCTTTTAACAATGTTAATGCTTTTACACACCGACACCTGGGTACAGGTGAAATTAGGATCAAGGTTTCATCTCTCAAGAAAAGTAAAAACAACGAAAGGACTGAAACAGGGCTGCGTGTTGGCTCCTATCTTATTTAATTTATTTATGGCAGACTTACCACAGACACTTAACATCTGTAACTCCCATGCGCCCAGACTGGGGGGCACTACTCTGTCCAACCTACTATATGCGGACGACGTAGTCCTGCTCAGCCATACGGTAGTCGGCTTGCAACATCTCCTTAATGGATTGCAGGACTATGCAGTAGAAAATAGCCTTTCAATTAACTTAAACAAAACCAGGACCATGACAATTAACAACAAACAGAAAAAAAGGCACCTCTGGCACCTGGGCGGCACACACATTGAATCAGCAGAGACTTATAAGTATCTGGGTGTCTACTTAGATAAAGAAGGATCATTTACCTGCCAACAAGAAGAGATTAAAAGGAAAGGGATGATCCTTGCCTTAACCATGAAAAGTAGTTTAGCAGCCAAACTATTGGGACCAATACTGAGCCCTCTTTTAATGGTAGCACAGGCTAAAATTCTACCTACAATCACCTATGGTAGTGAAGCTCTGCGAGGGAGCGATGCCAATCTTTTGGATAAAACACTAGTAAAAGCATATAGAACCATGTTCAGCCTCCCAAATTACACCTCCCCGGCACAACTTAGTTTGGAGTTTGGCCTGTTAAAGCAATCTTGGGCCAGATATGGAGCATATATTAACTGCTGGAATAAAGTCAGAACATCAACCCCTAAATCACTAAACCATCTTCTGTGGCAAGATCTCCAACAGAGGGAAATTTCGCCCGCAAGAATGTATCTTCAGGAGGCACTGGCAAACACAGGCCTGTCGCCCTTATGGAATACACAGTGCCATCATTCAACTCTGAAGAAATTAGTCTGGAAATCGCTGAAAAAACAGTCACTGGTGGAGGATAAAGCAGCTTTTTCAGCTAGATCGCATGCCTGGATGACACTGAATTCTTATAAGATCTTAGCCCCCCAAAAATACTTCAACCTGGGCTATCCAAAAGCACAAAAATTAAAATTCTTAAAGCTACGACTTGGAGTGATACCATGCACGCAGCATCTTCCACCATGGAAAATGGTGCAGACTTTTACAGTATGCAGTTTGTGCAAAAATGGCCAGGGCGACATCATCCATACCCTATGTTCTTGCACGGAGATGCTTCAGGAAAGGAGGCAACTGCTAAAAATCCCCTTCAACCAAAGGGGAATTCGGACAAGGAGGCAAGCAGTTCTGGCATGCTTCGATCCAGCATCACCACAACTGAACTTCAGATTAGTTAAGTTTCTTGAAGCAGCCAGGGCAAAAATGCCAAATTGTCACTAAAGCTTTTTTGGGGCAAAGGGGCTGTTGGACAATCCACTTCAATTGGTTAGTGGGAGTAACAATCACTGTATTGACTGGGGCACTCATAGTAGCTGCTCTTGGTACGTTTAAACTGGTATTTTTAACTTGCTAGTAATGGAAGTGTTTTTATAGTTTAATTATGATGAAATTTGATCATTGCGAATCAATCTTTTATATAATGCTTTTACTTTTTGTACGTACTGCAATGGTTTTAAGTAACTTTGCAAATAAAACTAAACTACACTTGGAAATGTGTTTACTTTTAAAAAAAGTTCACATTTCCTAAAAAACATCTCTTTACTTATCTAAGCCCATATTTGAATAAATGTCTAGCCTGCTTCTCCTTTCTCTTATCTCACCAGAATTATAGATTTTCCTTCCTTAATTCCCCCATATGGTGTAATATAGTAATTAGAATAAATCAGACACTTATGCACTGGCTTACCTGGAAACTCAGAAGTCTTGCGTGGGTTCATTAGATCCTCTCAGATGATCAGTAATTCCTTGTTCAGATGCTCAAGAAATATTTAATCTTCATGCATCATATAGGAATACATAGACTTTATTGTCACGTGTATTGTCAGGTGCTGTTGAAAACTGTAATGTTATAAATTTTCCAGAAACACAAGATAATAATTTTTGGGATGGATCAAAATCTAAAACTGAATTACTTTGGGAACAAGATTTAAATATTATATTTCATTACTTGATATTTTTTTTTTTGTGTTGAAATTGTTTATTAGCATTTTATAAATGTAATACAATACAAGCGTATACAATACAAAAACAGGGAGTACATTACAATAATAGTATAAATAGTTAAATATATTAATTCATAAAGATATATATGTCAATAAATCAAATTTATCTTACTAGAAAACAGATAATACAATAATAAAATATAGGGGAAAATAGAAATCTAATTGTGAGAAAAAACACTAAACATTCTGATAGAGAAACTCCAATTAAGGAATGATGAAGATGAATTTGATATAAAAGAAATTATTAAATTACAATCTATTATAGATTAAGAAAGACAGTTAAAATGATTAAATAGGAATGCAATAACAATAAAAGAGAAATATCAATATAATATAGTATGAAAGAACAGAACCTACAGTATGATACACTCTATGAAAGAAGTAGACAAGTACGAGATACAAGATACAAGATATAAGATAGGGGGAATTCATCATACCTCTTCAGTGTTATTACCCAAGCCGGTAACAATAAAGTTGAGAGAGGGAAGAAAGCATAAAGATAGTAGCAAGTAAAGAAGAAAAAAGAGAAATGAGAGAGAGAAGAAGGAGAAACGAATTATGGTACTGTAATATCCGCTATAGGGCGAGCAACATTGTCCATCACAGAATCGGTATTCATTTGTAAAAAGGGGGTCCATACTTGATTAAATAAGTCTGTCTGGTCATGCAAAGTATAAATGACTTTTTTATAGGAGGCAGTTTCAATCATAGTCACCAGCCAAGACTCTTGAGAGGGTGGAGTCGGAGATTTCCATTGTCTTAGAATACATATTTTAGCTGTGGCTAGGGCAGTATGCAAAAGACGGCATTGTGGTTTGGAAAGGTGTGGTGAAGTTTGTAAATCATGCAAGAGGATGATAGCCGATGTTAACGGTAAACCCAGAGGCAAAGTATGCTATAAAACCTGACCTATGTAGGACCAATAGGATTGAAACATTGGGCAGGTACATATAATGTGGATTATATCGCAACCGGGAGCATCAACAATTCCAACAATTGGTATGAGGGAGGAGTCCAGCTTAATTTAATTTTACTGGAGACCAATGCCAATCGTGTAAAATTTTGAAAAAGCAAAACTTCAGTTGTGCTTCTCTAACCCCTCTATTTAGATTTTCCAGAAGGTCAATCCATTCATCATCATCATAAGTAACTGATAGACGTGTTTGCCATTTGAGACGAAGAGCACGTGATAAGGGTTGGGAGAATAGTTGTAGTGTAAATAGTTTGTATAAACCAGATATAACCCCTTTATGTGTCCCCCAAGTATATAGGTAGGATACTATTAGTGAAGTTTGAAGTGACCATGGATGTGATCCTAGAATTTTATTAAGGCAGAGATGGAGTTGTGTATAATTCGTTGCTTGATGGAATGGAAGACCAAATTCTTCGGTCAATTGTGCGAAAGATTTGAGATCACCGTCATGCAAAAGTTGATTTAAAGTAAAAATATCCATCTGCTTCCATTGGGGCCAGGAGATAGTCTTTCCTTTAACTTGTATGGCTGTATTGTTCCATATTGTGGCTTTGGCATGAAGGCGTGAATTAAAACCCAAAAGGCGGTGAGCTCTCTGCCACGTTTTGCGCATTGCAGCTAATAGTGGATTGCGAGAATCCAGACGGCTGGTACCTGTTCCATAAAAAGCTGAAAGACCAAGTTCAGCGGACAAGAGATGGCGTTCTATATGTACCCATTGTGGTGTGTGAGAATCATCTTGTAACATATATATGATTTGAGATAACTGCAGTGCCACATTGTAGTGTTCTACAGAGGGAAGACTCAAACCTCCATTAGAGTGATGTGCTTTCAATTTATGTACAGCTAAACACGGTTTGGTATATCCCCAGATAAAGGATTTAATCTTAGAATCGATAAGGCGCTGTGAGGATAAAGGTATCTGAAGAGGGACAATTCCAACTATATAAAGGAAACGCGGAAGCGTGACCATTTTTACAGCTTGAACCCTGCCCCACATGGATAGTCCCAATATCCTCCATTTATCAAAATCATGTTGCATCTGTGTAATTAAAGGACAGAGATTGTCCGCAACCATTCCAACCGTCCCCTTATTCACTAGAACACCCAGGTATTGTAAACGTGAGCATTGCCAGTGGAAGGGAAAGCCCTGAATAGCTGTTTTGGTGGTGCCATCTGATATGGGAAGCGCTTCACTCTTATCCCAGTTAATTTTGTAACCAGAAAAAGAGGAGAAGTATTCTATGATTTTAAACAAGGAAGGCAGGGAACGAGGCAAATCAGTAATAGTGAGTAATATGTCATCAGCATGTAGATACATTTTCGAGTCCCTTACCGGAAGAGGAATTCCCACAATATTGCTTGATTGGCGAATTGCTGCTGCTAGAGGTTCTAGAACAAGGAGGAATAAAAGAGGGGAAAGGGGACAACCTTGACGTGTTCCTCTAGAAATTGGAAAGGAGTCTGAGAGGAAACCTCCACAATTAACTTGAGCAGTTGGGTGTTGATATAGTAACTTTACTTTTCCTATAAATTGGGATCCCAAACCAAATTTCTCCAAGACTTGAAAGAGATAATGCCACTCCATTCGGTCAAATGCCTTTTCGGCATCAAGTGATAATGCCAACGCATCGTCCTGAAGAGATTTGGTGGAGTGGAGTGTATGCGCCAAAGTACGCAGAAGATTTCTCGAGGAACGCCCAGGCATGAAGCCCACTTGAGTGAGATGAATTAAAGAGGGCAAGACTTTACGAAGACGAGAGGCCAGGATGCTGGCTAAAATTTTGACATCACAATTGAGAAGTGATATGGGGCGATAGCTGCTACAGATTAATGGATCTTTTCCTGGTTTAGGCAGGACTGCAATGATTGCTTTATTAGATATGCAACCTAAAGAGGCTTTACTATCTGCTTCCTGAAAAGCAGTATTCAAACTGTCAATTATTTGTTCACCTGACCAACGGTAAAATTCTGCTGGAAAGCCATCTTCCCCTGGGGCTTTATGATATGGGAGTTTAGCTATAGCATGTGAGATCTCTTCTTTACTAATATCTCCTTCAAGAAGTGCCCTGCCCTCCTCAGAAAGAGAAGGTAGATCGACCTCTGAAAGGAAAGAAAGCATTTTGCTGTGATCTATCTGGAATCCTGGGGTATATAATGATTGGTAATAAGAAGCGAATTCATTAACAATATCTTGTGGACGTGTTAACATGATCCCCCTAGATGTTTTTATAGCTGGGATAGCCATTGCAACCTCTCGTTGTCGTAGCTGAGCCACTAAAAGTCGGCCTGCCTTTTCCCCCTGTTCATAATGGCGCCCTTTCATTTTTTGCAAAGCATATTCAGCTTTAGAGGTAAAAAGGTTGTTCAGCACCATACGTGCTTGCTCTGGTAGCTTGCGATGGTGTAAAAGAGGTTGTTTAGTATAAAGTCGAGTAAATGTCTCAATATCATGCTCTAATTCTTTTTGCCGAGCAGTATTTTGCCTATTGGCCTGTGCAGCATCCTTCATAAGTTGACCCCGAATGGTAGCCTTGGCTGCAGCCCACAAGGTTCTATCTGAGTTCACGGATCTTTCATTAAGGGAAAGATAATTTTGAAGATGGGTTTTAAGCTGCAATATACCCGTAGGGGTTTTATGACGTTGAATATTCATTCGCCAAGGTTTACGCCCTGGTGTAGTCAGTCCTGTTTGAAGGGATAATAGAACTGGGGAGTGATCAGAAATTGACGCTTCCAAGATATGGGATTCGTGAACTAGCTGAACCACCGTTTGAGAGATTAAAAAGTAATCTAGCCTAGAGAGAGTTCTATGAGTGGGGGATATGAATAAATATTCAGTATTAGTCGGATGGGATAGGCTCCAATGGTCAGTCAGGCCATGATCCTCAATTATGTCATCCATAAGAGCTCTATCCGCTGCATTATGCAGGTCAAAAGGGCCTGTTTTATCCAGGATTGGGTCTCTAACTAGATTCCAATCTCCACCTATGAGATATTGGGAAGCACCTATCTCTGATAAAATACGATTTAATTGGAGAAGAAATGATTTTTTCGCACCCGTCGGAGCATACACTGATCCTACACAAAAATGTGTGTCTCCGATGTGTAGTTTGACAAACACATACCTGCCATCTTGGTCTTCCCAAGTTTTCAATATTGTGACTGGTAAAGTTTTACGGAAAAGAATTGCCGCACCACATTTATGAACGGGAGTAATGTCCGAGGGCTGTTCCGCATGAATACTACTGTGATATACCTTACCCACCCACTCTCTGCGTAGTTTTTCGGATTCTGATGCTTCAAGATGAGTTTCCTGGAGTAAAGCCACATCTACCTTTTTTGAGTGCAAATAAGAAATAACTTTTTTCCGTTTGATATAGTGTGTTAAACCGTGAACATTACATGTTATAATACGCAGAGAATGAGTGTTAGCCATGCCCCAAGTGGATACCGGTACTCTTATAGAAATTAAGCAAATAAGAAACTAAGATAGAAAAGGGAGTGGATTAGAGAGCCGATGAAAAATGTATTGATTAATTAAGCCAAGATGTGAGAAAAAGGAGGGGGAAAGGGAGAGGAAGAGAATACTATTAAAATAACTTGTAGAGTACTAAGATTTAGTATTTCCAAAGAAAAAGATATCAGAAATAAGAAACAAACAAAAGTGTAAAAAGGTAAGGTGTAAAAAGAAAACAAAACTTTAACTTTACCCGCGGGTCTGGGCTCACAAGAGCACAGCCGCGGGTAGGAACCCTGTCAGGAGGGTTGAGATTTAATGAGGACTATGTAGGAAGAAAGTAAGGATATGAAGAGCCAAGTGTGTGTAAAAAGGATGTAAAGAGCCAAGCATGTATAAGAATGACTGCTGAAAGGAGGAGACAAAGGTTTAACAGAATACATAAATATACATAAAAATATATATGAGTTCAATATCATCTAAATATAAGCCAAAATATAAAGCAAATTACTAATTATTGACAACTGTGAATAAGATACATTGGACAATAAATTTGTTTATAGTAAGAATAGTAAGATAAAATCAGATAAGAATATATGTCTAAATAGTAGCGAGGAGGGTGAAGGGAAACATCTGTAAAAAAGGGAGAGGGCGAGAACTAATAGAAAATAGAAATATATATTAAAAGATGCATAAGTTCATTAATGCATAAGTATAGGCACAAAATGTGTAACAATTGACTGATAGTTTACAACATTAAATAAGATACAGGAAGCAATAAATATGTTTTGGATTAAAAGTAGTAATATAGACTTAGATATGAATATAAATAGAGATATGAGCAAAAAGAGTGAAGGAAAAGAACTGCCAAAAGGAAAGAATGAAAGCTAATAGAATATATGGTTAGACATAAGATATGTGTATATACAGTAACAGGGAAACATAAGCATAGAGTGTGGAGAGAAAAAAGAAAAAGGGTGATTAAGAATGTACAATTATTAATAAGATACAGTAAATGATAAGTACGCCTTGTATTAAAAATAATAGTATAAACTTAGATACGAATATAAATATAAATATTATTAAATAAATAATGTTAAAGACAAAATGCAGTTATGAATAGAAATATTATCTAATATATAATAATAACATATTTAACATTAACTATTAAAAGGGAAGATCAAGGCTAATAAGACGTAAAAGGATATAGTAAAATATCTATAATTCTAAAATATAGAGAAGATTAAGTAAATTACATGCTGAGAGTTAAACAATAAACCAGAGCACTTAATATCAAATATAGTAGATGTCATGCAAGGCAAAATCTGAAAGTACATTGCAATAAATGACAAATAATAAATAATCCTAAGTAGAGAAACAATGGTGTGGATAAGGCAGAAAAAAAACCCTATAGGAGGCAGACTCTGATGTGAGAAGCTTGAAAAGAGTTGTAAAAAGGATATGAACTATCAATCATATCTGTAGTGAAATATAAATAGTATTAAGGTCATTCTTCATCCGAAGCAGATTTTAGAGGAGATCGGGATTTGTCCCTATGCAGATCCTGTGTGAAGGCAGATACTGTCTGAAGGGCAGAAATTTTGTCTTCATGAGTACAAATTGATCGTTCAATGTTTCTGCCACGATGACGGATTTCACAAGTGGTACGGCGTCGATTATCTGATATCTGCGGAGGATGCTGAGAACCGTGGGAAGACTGTTCAATAGGGGTATGTTGTATGTCCATGTCCTGAATGCGTAGTCCATCAATAAAGTGTTGCAGATCTTCAGGATTGTAAAAGTCTTTGGATTTGCCATTTTTGGTGATGCGAAAACGGGCAGGATCAAACAAACCATATTTGATGTCCATTTTCCGCAACTGTGGTCTCATAGAGAGGAAAGCCTTCCTCCTTTCATTAGTTTCTCGTGAAAAGTCAGCTGCAATGCGGATTTCATGGCCAGCATAGATAGATACAAACCTTGTGTGCGTGCTGCCATTAATATTTGTCGTACTTGCTCATGTCTCAAGAAGCAAGCAATGAGGGGTCGCGGTCGAGAATCTGAGGCAGTAAGCGGAGGACCGATACGATGAGCACGCTGAATTTCAAGCGGTGGATTGAAGGTGATGTCAAGCAGCTTAGGAAGAACGTTACATAAGAAGATTCTGGCATTCTGACCTTCAATCCTTTCAGGAAAGCCAAAAAAGCGGATATTGTCTCGCCGGCTGCGATCTTCCAGATCATCTAGTTTGCTGCGGAGAAGTGAGAGATCTTGATATTTGTTTTGTATAGAATCGATCCTGTTTTCCACCACTGTTAATCATTGGTCTAATCCGTCTGTTTTAGTGTTAAATTGGACAATATCTGCTCTGATGGATTTGGCCTCTGTGGTGAGAAAAGAAATATTAATGTCCATGTCTGTCAAACGACAACTGATAGTTGATGTTTCTTGTAAGATACGATCCATAGTTTCTCCTGACATTGTAGAGGAGGTGGCCAAAGACGGATTAGACATTGACGAGGCTGAGCCTTTCGCAGTCACACTTTGTGATTGTTTGAGAACTTCTGCAAAGAGGGGTTGCTTGGAATTTTTGTTCTCGTTCTTATGATTAGGCATTTGGAGATCGTCTGCTTCACTTTGTAGAGAGCACTATCGTAGTAGTGGTGTAGCTAATGCAAAAATTACATATCAGAATTAGTTTAGAGTAAACCGCATGAGGAGACACTGTAATTATGACAAGGCGCTAGATACTCAAGATGGAGAATGCGTCACAGATAAGTGTTCTTGTCAGTACGTTGTAGAATTTTTGCAAAATTAATAAGCGCAAATAGCCGGAAAAAAGTCACCTTAGGTCAAGAGCTAGAAGTATCAGAAATGAATAAATCGCTACAGGAGGCACCAGGTGTAGCGCTTTTAATAAATAATGCCGGAGGAGCTCCGACCACAATGAATTAAGGTTGAGGTGGCCTGAATATATCGTCGAATAATAGTGTTAATATGAGGAGCTGTAAGTGGATTTGTGATAGCCTGAGAGAATAAAAGTCTCAGAGATGCTGAATATAATGTTCCTCTTTTTTTTTGTTTTAAAATGCCCGCAAATAATTTATTTAATTAATGCAATGCATTAGGGCTCCAGAAAGGCATGCACGCTGAAGAGAATGCTCGGTGTTCAAACGTTGTTGGCAAGAAGTGATTTATTGAGGCTCCAGAGAGGCATGCAAGAGCTGGCCATAAGCAGCATTGTAATGTTCAAATAAGTCTGTGGAGAGGCCATACCAGTATGCGAAGAGGAGCGGGAGCCAAAGAGAGTGCTGTTTTTCAGCTCCGCTCACAATGAGAAGGGACTCACATAAGGAGAAAGTGGCGCGCACCAGCCACGCAAGAGCCGGGGATTCACATGACAGGGAGAGGCCTGGCCCGCGTCTTGTGAGAGAAAGACCGCCGCTAGACGAATGCGGAGACTCATAAAAAATCAGCCCAGCCGCTGCCGCCACACTCCGCTGGTCAGAATCGTAGGAGCCGGGGTCCTAGGCGCGTTGAGGAGAGCGTCGCCTCCGTCTGGAATTCCACCCGAAGCGGAGCTCGACGCTCAGGCGGCCATCTTCCTGAGTGGCCAGACCATGCCCCACTACTTGATATTTTATGACTTAAGATTTTGAAAAAAATATATACATCATCTCACACTGCTAATGCTACACAAACCCTACATTATATCTTTGCAATAGATTGTTATTTACACCAGACTATTTGCATAAAATTATTTCTACCTTGCAAACTAAGGGGCATATGTACAAGCCCCTATCGCCACCACAACGTCACTTTTACGGACATTCTTGTGGCGATAGGGGCTGCGCCTTATGTACAAGCCAGTGTTAAGCCACTTAACATAGCTTAACGCTGCCTTGTACATAAGGCACCCTTTCACGCTATGGTTAGCATGAAAGGGGCTTGCAGTGGGTGTTGTGGTGGGCGTTCCACCGCAACACCCATTGTATTTGACACTGCCCCCTATGTACAAGGGTGGCATTCATAGGAGGTAGCGCCAAATTTAGACCAGGAAAATCCTGGTATAAGTTGGCGAAACAAGGAGAAATGCATTATTTCTCCCTGTTTTTGCTTTTTCCATGTGTGCTGCCTTGTGCAGCACACATGGAAAAAGCAAAATGCCATGGTTTGTTTATGTACAGGAAGGTGTCCCTTCCTGTTCATAAACAAACCTTTTAAAAAAATGCCATTTTGTAACTTTCATGTGTGCTGCATGAAGCAGCACACATGAAAGTTACAAAATGGCATTTTAGGATTGTTTATGTGCAGGAAGTGACACCTCCCTACACATAACCAATCCTCTCCTGCACACAGACACCTTTGCACTTTGGTGCAAGGGTGCCTGCATTGGCGCTAAGTTGTTAAACTTAGCGCCATCGCAGGGGGAAACGCAAGGCTGCACCACATTCTTGTAAATATGGTGCAGCCTTGCATTTCAGAAGTGGCGGAGCGTGTCGTTAAGCCAAGGAGGCTAACGACACGCTCCGCCACTTCCTAATACATATCCCCCTAATTGTCATGTACTGAACCTGATGCAGACTTAAAACATATGCTATTCTATTGCAAAAGTGTTTCAGATTTCTGTCATAAAGTTTGGCATCAAATTAATTGCATCTTTCGTACCAAGTGTTATGGGTTTATTTTTAGGTAGTCCATCAGAAATATTGAATGTTTATTCATTTATGTGTGTATGGTTTATCTCTTGGTTGCTATTACATTTCAAAAAATTATTAAATATTGTAAAGAAAATTCAAATGTGACCTTTCTAGCTTGGTGGCATGGAGTACGCTATAACTATAGATTGGATAGATAGAGCATAAGTCACCTCTAACTCCATCCATCAAGCAAGAATTATTATGGACTCCTGTAACCTTCTTTTTATCCAATATTATTTCTACTTCTAAATTGAATTCTCCATACCCAAGCCACCTTCATATACATCTCATATATTTATTTTCTCTATTATTTCACAATTGTCTTTTCTTCTCCATTGTAATATACTGTGGGCCATATTTATGAGTTTTGTGGCATAGTGCAGAGCAGGAAGTCATCTTGCTGCGCTGCATCACAGGGAAAGGGCAGGAATGTGCTGTATTTATCCAATATGGTGCATTCCTGTCCTTTTCTCTTGCGCTGGTGTTGTTTTGGCTGCCTAGCACCAGCGCAGGCACCATTTAAACATTGTGCAAGAGTGCCTGTGTTGTAGGCAGAATTGTTTTTGTGCAGGAAGGGAGACCTTCCTTCACAATACCAATTCTGAGAGGCATATTCCTCTTTCTATGTGTGTTGCAGAATGCAGCACACATAGAAAGGAATATAGCATGTTACATCGCATGCTATTACAACGCGTACTTTTACAATGCGGTCGTTACAACGACCGCGTTGTTAGTACGCAATACCCTTACATCGCAAGTCATTACAAAGACTTGATGTAGGGGGCGCGCTGGACTTAGGAATAGTGTTATTTACTATTCCTACTCCAGTTTGTGCAACAGCAGGGAAGGTGTTGGATTTCATATCCAATACCTTAGCACCCCCTACAGCAAGTCGTTCTAATGACTTGCGATGTAAAGGTATTGCGAACTAACAACGCGGTCGTTGTAACGACTGCGTTGTAATGGTACTTCGTTGTAAACACAGCATTGTAAACGCTGTTTCCCCAAAGGAAGAGTTAAAAATGAGGAGAAATAAAAATATTTCTCCCAGCTATGCCTCTCTTAGGGAGGCGTATCTTTTTGGCATATTCCCAGGTTTACAAGGTCTTGTAAATCTGGGAATGTGTCAAAACGCATGGGATTTGCGTGGGAACATGCACTCAATGCCCATGGAACGCCTACCCAGGATAGAGTCACTTTGTGTGGCTTCAAAAAATATAATTTAAGGTTTTAGTTGCTCTTGCACCACGTTGAGTGGTGCAAGAACGACGCAAACCGGGTCATAAATTTGGCCCTATGTATCTACTGGTAAATATGATATGCAAATTTGTAATTTAATCAACTCTTAACACATCAGATTTGAATATCTCCTTTTTCTATCACCATCTCCTCCTCATCCTTTCTTCCTTTTCCTTACAAATTGCTCATGATGAATTCTATTATTTTGCTTTATCTTAGGTATGTATTATTGATTTATTTTCTGTAATATTTCACATTCCTAACAATTGTTGAAGATCAGGAAAGAACTAAACTTCAAGACATGGTCCTTTTTCTACAACAAGGACGATAGCCATATTAAAAGATCTATTGAAATCCTTCCAGGACATTCAGCCTGCAATAACGTGGGTGAGGAGAGGAGATTGGCACCTAAGAGATTAAGTGCCAGCGCACAGAAAATTATTCAATTTATTAAAATGGCCCTTGTGATGGAACCAAGAAAGAAAGTTACTAAATCATAGGCATGCCACCAGCACTAATACGAGCAGTCTCCTATTGTTTCCCTCATGCAGCTGGAAGCAAATGTGGAGTTGCTTGAGAATAACATGTATCTCACTGCACCCTTCCTGTAGGTTTTTATGACATTTAAGATGTAATACAGAACGATTTACCACAAGAGTTAATGAGGTGTGTCGTCTTGCTACTAGCAAGTTGAAACAATTACCAGGCTCCCCAGGCTCCCCAAAAAGAGCCCTTTGGAGAGAGAGTCAGGAACATGCACACAATATACATGGGCAGATAATAATCAAAGCTGTAGCTAAGACGCCCAATTTCTCCTTCTCTTTGCTTTTCTCTCTGGGCTCTTTTAAGTCTTAGTAACTCTAGGATGAGTTTGGCTGTTTTGCATACAGATTGCACTCAGTGATAGAGCTATTTTTTAGAATAGTTCCTAAACTGTGATGATGTAATTTTTTTAGTCAAGGGAGATGTGCGTATCTTTGGATGGCACTACTTTAAATAGAGTCAACGTTCCTGGGAAGTCCGTTGGTGCCTTGTCCACATTCCCTATATTTCCTACATTAAGGCCTCAGACCTCATCCATCTCCTTTAGAGGTGATATATCTTGCGAGGCTCAGAATTAGTGGATGAGCAGTTTTCAAGGGCACTGCCCATCATCAGGATTTCTCAGGTCCTGTAGGAGAGCAGACTGTGGTGGACTCCCCACAATGCTTACTGGTCAGGTCCAGAATTGGTGGAGTTATCTGATCCCCCAGCATGCCCAACAGATTTTAATAAGTGTCTGAATTGCATGAGAAGAACTTCGAGTTTTGCACTGGCTTATTGGCAGTTTGGTACTGTAAGATAGACAGTTTGAAAGGATCAGTGTGTGCTGGGGTTTGTTTTAGTCCCATGGGCAGTGACAGAACCAAATAAAACTCCAACACTTTCTCCTTCAAGCTACCCCCATCTCGCAGTGCCAGATTGTCTGATAGCCCGAAATGCCAGTGCAACACTGGGCCCCTCTGCATCACACTGCCCCCATCGTGAGTTACAAGGTCTTGTAGACCAGTTTCCCTGGTTTGGCCCTCTGGTTTGTTTCCCAGTGTAATAACCTGTTTAATATCACAAGATTAAGTGATTCAGATTTGGAAATTCATTTCCATACCCCATAGAACTGAATCAGCCATAACTACAGAGCTTATCGTGGCTGTGAAATGGTGCTTTGATGGAGCAGGAACAGCTCTTAGACTGAAAGTATGCTGACATAGGCTCTTACTGAGCAATGGACTCTCACGCTGCCCCTGGCAGCCTTCTGACTCTTCAATATTTGCATATATGTGGCTGATTTCTTATGCTGAATAGTTAAGTCCTCTACAACAGCTTGACTTTGCAACTCACCTTTTACCTGTTGTCTTGTCAGGTACAGATGGCTTACAGTGTCCCTAGGAGAATAATACATTTTGCAGCACTACTTTTTGATTCTTGTGATTATTTGGGAAAAGTTCACTTAGAGTAAGAGATGCTCTATTACTTACCGGTAATCTTCATTACTCCGGGTCCCGTTGTCCTCGTCCCATTCATTGACAAAGTGGAGATAACCATCTCCCGACAGAAAAAAAGACCAGAGGAATGCTGGGACCCTAATACTGCCCCTCCCACCGGGAGTACATAAGCAGTACTTACCCAGCATCCGGCCTGTACAACCAAGCCCACACAGGAAGGCCAGCCGCCCGGGAGGGAGGGAGGGGCGCATGAATGGGACGAGGACAACGGGACCCGGAGTAATGAAGATTACCGGTAAGTAATAGAGCATTACCCCCAGGTCCCTTATGTCCTCGTCCCATTCATTGACAAAGTGGAGTATACCAAAGCAGAAAAACCGGACTTCCGAACCCACCAGCGCACCCAGAATACCACACCAAACACAGCAACCCAAGGGAGCACAGAAAGGGAGGGAGGGCCGCAGGAAGTAACCACCCAGCAACCCAGAACAGGAGAGCAGGGACACCAACAAGGACCGGAAACAACCAAGAACAAAACAGATGGCCAGAGCCACAACAAGGAGCCCGCCAACCAGAGATAATGGAGACAGAGCAACCAGGACCAAAAACCCAAAAGGAGACGGCCAAGGGAACCACCGGACAAGGCCGACCAGCCCAGAACCACCAGGAAGGCACACCGGACCCGGCAGCCGCACAGACAACTAGCAAACCCCGACCACCCTGGAGAAGGCCAAGAAGAATCCAAGACCGGCCCACAGGGTGCAGGCACAAGCACCCAGACCAACAAGGAAGGAGGGAAACACAGGCCCGGCACCGGCCCATGAAACCGACCGACCCGGCCCCCAGAGAGCCCAGAGGACAAAGTCAACCAAACCTCGCAGAGGAGGCCAGGCCCCAGGAAAGAAAGCCAGCACCACCAGGGCCACCAAAGGACAACCACCAAGCACACAGCCCAGAGGGAGGAGCCCCAGCGAGAGCCCAGGAGCAGCGAACCAGGACCGGACCCCAAACCCCAGAGCAGCAGGGGCAGAGGAGGCCAACCCCAAAGACCACAGGCCAGAGACGCCCCCAGAAAGACCCACCAAACAGCCGACCAAACAACAGAGAGGCCAGCAAAGACCGGACACCAACAACCCGGAACCGAAGAGGCGGGGACAGGGCCAACGGCCACAACCCCAAATCCCCAACCCCAAAGGGAGGGAAAAACAGGGCAGGGCGCAAGCCCAGGGCAACCAGGAACTCGGCAGACCCCAAGCCAGGAACCAATCAGGCACAAACCCGCTGAACCACAGAGGGCAGACAAGAACAGGTGTCAATAGGGCGGAGTACCACAGAGGAACCAAAGCCGGGGCAGAAGCCAAAAGACCGCACCCAGGCCCAGCATGCAGCGAGGGCAGAAGCAGCGGAAAAGGGTCCAGGGCGCACAGCACCGCGACCCGAAACCCACCAGGCCCAACCCCAGCCAACGCCAGAGAGGAGACAAGAAGACAGCCAAAACCAGGGCAAAAAACGCAAAAGGAACCAGGAAGCCAGGACCAAAGCCAAGCAACCCGTCGAAGCAGGAGGACCCCCAGGCCCAACCAGCGGAAGGAACCCACGCAGCACAAATGCCGAAGCAAAGGGCAGGGAGGTCGACAGAGACCCCCAGCCCTCCACTGCCGGACCACACAGAAGACCAGAAGAAACAAACAGAGGAAACCGCCAAGCGGAAACCGGAGGAAGCAGAGAAGCCAGAGGGCCAACCAGCAGCAGACCCCGGACAATCCGCAGCCAGGAGGGCAGACCCCACAGAGGCAATGATGAACACCACAGAACCGCACCCCAACAAGAGAAGGGGGGGCACCCAAAACAGACACACACCGGGAGCAGATCCCGGGGAAGCAAGGGAAGACAGGATCAAGCCAGGACACCGGAACCAGGAAAAGAACCGGGAACACCCAGCAAACACCCCCCACAGCCGGCAGAGAAGCAACAGCACAGCCAGAGAAACTAAAGAGGCACAGCCAGAGGCCACGCCAAACCAGGAGGAAGCCGGCAGGCCAGGAGCAACAGGAGGCAACCCCAGACACACCAACCCAGAATCACCGAACACTAGGACCCCACACAGGCCCAAACAAGGCAGCAGGAAGAGGGCCAATGAAGAAGGAGCACCGGGGCAACTCCAACAGCCCACTACGGAGACACCGGGATCAGGCAGAAACACGGACACCCAAACACAGGCAAAGCAAGCCCGGGAAGAGAACCGCCGGCAGGAGCAGGCCCAGAAGGACACACCATGACAGGGCCCGAAACCAGCGGAGCGACACGCCAGGCCACCCAGAGAGCGCACAGGCAAGGATGCAGGGCCGAAGAAAGCGACCAACAGGTGCCAGAAAACCCGCAGGAGCCTGAAAGTCCCAGCGGACCCCAGCCAGGCACCCACGACGGGGACCAGATGAGACCAGGACCCCCCAGGGAGCAACCGCCCCTGGAGCCCAGACGGAACCCCAACCGGAAGAACCGCTGCACAGAAGAGGGAAAAACAGGCGCCAACGCCAAGGACACGGCAGCAGCGAAAGATAGCCATGCCCAAACAGCAGCGGCACGAACCCCAGGGACCAAACAGGTGAACCGCCACAGGGAACACACCCCGGGGGGATGCAAAGGAAAGGAAGAGCAGGAGCCCAACCACACCAGCCTGAGAAGCCCACAGCACCAGGCACCACCAGGGGGTCCCCATCCAGGAACCAACCAGGCCCGCTCAAGGTGAACCCCAGAGAGCAGAGGAGAACAAGTGCCGACAGGGCGGCAAGGCTGGAGGCACAGCACCCCGCAGGCCCGACAGACACCCAAACCAGACCGAGCAGCACCGGCGGCTGTACCAGGAGGGGTGGCCAGGAACCACCGAAGCCAGCCAAAGACACGCACAGGAAACAGAGCAGGTGCACAGCAAAAGCAGGGGAACACGAGGACAACCCCAAGGAAACCCCAGAAGCCAGCAACAGCGCAAAGAGAGCGCCAGCCAGCCCCACGAAGCAACCCCAGCACAGAGAAGGCCCCGGCACAAACACCGGCAGCCTGCAAATGAGGCAGCACCAGGGAAAGACGCTGCCCAGCAAAAGGCAAACCCGGAAACACAGGGAGGCCAGCCCACAGAACGGGACGAAGGCAGGGAAAGAGCCCCACACCGAACCGAAGACAGCGGGGCGAGAGCAACACCTGGAAGCCCCGATAGGTACCAGGCGCAGCCCACGGGAACCAGGAGGAAGCGGACACCGCACCACACCGTGGACCCAGCCACCCAAGGCCAGACCACAGTACCTGCACCAGCAACACCCCGAGGAGCAGGACCGCGCAGGCACGACAGAAAAGAGCAGGGCAGACCCCGGAAGGACCAGAAGCCCAGGAGAGGGCAAGCACCAGCGAGGGGGAGAAAAAAACAGACGCAGCACAACCGCCCACACCAGACAAAGTGCGAGGAGCACGGCGGCCATGCAGGCCCAGGAGGACCAGGGAGGGAACCCCGGGAGGACACAAGCGCTGCGGCCCCCGCACCAAAAAGGGAGGCATGAACACAGCACCACCCAGCATGCCATCCGAGCACCCTGGAACACCCCTATGGGCCGGGAAAACAAGAAAGAACCACCACCGAGACAGGAGCGGTAGGGCCGGCGCCAGGATGCACCACAATAGCAAAGAGGTGCCACGCTGCCAGGAACCAGGACTGGACAAAACACTCCACCAGGCACCCAGCACAGCGACAGAGAGAACTAGGAAGTGAGACGGGCACGGGGGACCACGAGGACCCCGACAAATGCCGCAGCGTGGCACCGCCTGCACCAGCCCAGATCCAGTAAAGGCACAACCACCCAGGGACGGGGTGCCAGTACCGGGCAGGAAACAGCCAGCGAACTGCAACGGAGGTGCAGAAAGCAAAACACACCCACACACAACAGGACCGCCGCCAGGGCACCACCCGAGCACAGCAGGCGCAGGGGGGGGCGAGCCGGACCCTGTAAAGGAAAAACAGAGCACCTGCAGGGATGCCCACAATCCCAAGGCAAGACACCTTCAAGCCTAAAAAGGCAACAGGAGCTAAAAGTGCCCAACACGATAGCAGACATGTCAGCAGCCGCCAAAGGCTGAAATGAAGAGCGAGGGTCTCACGAGATTCAGCCGCCTGCAGGAGGAGAGATAACGCATGGAGCAATAAAAACCAGCCATCGCAGGAGAACACAGCCACAAACAGCAACATCTCGCACCACCGCAACGGCGGAACCAGCGCTGGCCCAACCGCTGAGGAGCAGGCGGAGACGAACCACAGGCAGCAGAGTGCATGGTACAGTAGCGCCAGCAGAAAGTACAAAAAGCCGCCAAGCGGAACACACCTGGGGCGGGGGCCAACACCAGCACCAAGGCCCCCCGCAACTGCCAGCAGGAATCCAGGGGAAACGGCAGGAACACCGCAAGCGAGGCACGTCTCACCCGGCCAGGCTCGGGAAGACGCGCCCGCGACCCGGAAGGAAACGTGAGCCCACGCCCCATCCGCAAAGGGCCGGGCGACCAGGCAGGATTCCGGCAGGAACAGAGACTGACTCCCAACAAGCCCGGCAGGCCGGGAGACAGCCCAGGAAACCCTGCGCCCGCACAGCCAGGCAGCCGGGCGGGGGGAGGAGAGAAGACTGCCACTCCAGTCCATCAGGAGCAGCACCAGCAAATCCAAGTCCATTCTGTCAACAGACAGAAAAAAAGAACAGGCGGGATGCTGGGTAAGTACTTCTTATGTACTCCCGGTGGGAGGGGCAGTATTAGGGTCCCAGCTTTCCTCTGGTCTTTTTTTCTGTCGGGAGATGGTTATCTCCACTTTGTCAATGAATGGGACGAGGACATAAGGGACCTGGGGGTAATTGCACTGTTGCGCAAGCCAGGCATTACTGGAAAGGGTATGGAACAGATTGCTGCAGAACAGGTGGCAGATGAGGCAAGAGGTGGGACAGGTAGAGCAACGCACCATTATCACTGAAGCCCCCAGCGTCATGTAATCAAAATCATGTAGTGATTACCACTGCGCCTGATCGCCATGTAGCGCCCCGAGCTACCAAGCTCTTCCATGGCAAGAGAAAAGCCATGAACTGCTCAGTCGATTGGCAAACTGTCGTCCTCTAAATTTACACCATCAACTAAAGGAAAAGAAGAAAAACGTGACATTAGCTGCCCGAAAAATACTGTGTTCCTGCTGCATGTACTCGCCCGCCTTCCAGTGCTCTGGGGTCCATTGGTAAATTCTTGCAGTTGATCTGTCTCAGTCTGCTGCCTTATTGCCCTCTTCGTAGGTTTGGTGTCTGATAGTTGGCTTTTAAGGCTTATTGGCCAAGTTTCAACATATCAGGTAACAAGTTTTGGAAATATGTAGATGAATTCTGCTACACAATGTTAGTGGCTTTTGAGGATGAAGTCGACACCCCCGTGGACATTTCATGACCCCAGTTCCCTTTGTTATGTTGGATTGTGGTTGTGTTTTTTAGAAATTGCAAACTTGATTGTAATATATGCATTTCATTATTGTGTTAATTAAATTAATATTTATTAAAAGGACTAACATTCTAAAATATAGTTATAGACCATTCGCCTTGTAAAGTACTTATAAAAATGTTTGTTAATTGAAGATTCTGCTTGACAAAAGGTGACTCAAAACCTAAGTGAGATTTATCAAGCCACGCAAGACCACCCTGCATGGCTTGATAAATCTAGTGTAACACAGACAGCGTAAATTGCTTCTTTGCATTACTCTGCGGCAGGAGGCGTTCCATGGGTATGAGTGGAGATTGGGTCTTCCCACGCATCCACCTATGGATTTTGATGCAATATCAGATTTACCATTAGTGGTAGACCAGGGAATTCATCAAAATGCTACGCTTCCCCATGCGAGGTGTATGAAGAGAAATATATCGAGAAATATCTTTATTTCTCCTCGTTTTTAAATCTTTCTGAAGAACATGTAGAAAGGGGATAATGCCTCTTAGTCTTGTTTTTGTGCAGAAAGTTGTCCTTTCCTGCACAAAAACAATCCTGCCTATAATGCAGCCCCCCTTGCACCATGTTGCAAGGGTGCTTGCATTGGCGCTAAACAGCCAAAAGTGTGCCAGTGCTATGAAAGGACAGGAATGTGCAGTAGTATGATAATTATGGCTCATTCCTCTCCTTTTCCTTTCAGGCAGCACAGCAAGGTGACTTGGTGCGTTGCGCTGCATGAAATACTTATAAATCTGGCCCCTAGTTTATTTTGAAGAACTGTTGAAACAAGAGAATTATCCTTTTCCAAGTATGATATAGAAATTGATTGCGAGTATCTGAGAGCACACATGCATGGTAGGCGTTCAGTTTTCCTTCAACTGCATCTGAGTTACTTTTCTCAAGTGAAATCTGTAAATAGGACAACCTCATCATTATTACTCCATTCAAACACTGAGCAGGGTGAGCATTTCCAGTACTCCCCGCATGACTCGCAGTGCCATTTGCAATCAGAAACAATCAGAGTGAATGTCAGCACAAAAGACGCGTCCCTCAAGAAATGAAATTGCATTTTCAACTATTCAAAACGCTTATTTTTCTGACGCTGTAAATTGCGAGAGATTACCGTCTCCCTTTTGTTTTCCACAATTTTGAAAGTGAGCTGTTTCTGAAAAGAGCCTCTCATTCGCACTTGCTGGTAATAATTATGCGTTGCTTCTAGGCAAAATCTGCGTAATGGTGTGTTAGAAGAAAGGAGATATATTCACATTTCATTCTTGTAAGGGCTGAAATAATAGATGGTTTATGGTAGATGAGCACCCTGCAGGTAGGGCCATTTTCTGCAGCCTGTCTGGCAGCACGAGGTTAATTTCATCGAGAAAATATCTCTTAATTTGAAACCGAAGGACAGAGCTATCATTAATTTGTAATCCAAGGAGATGCTCTTTCCAGTCCCAGAGTGGAAAATGAGATTTTCAAGAGATTATAAGAGCGCCGATATTTTGCTTTTCAAAGCTGGAGATGACCAATCCGGATTTTAGAGAACGGGCTCTGGTCCCTATTTTGGCCCCGCTCGAGCATTGGAAGAGTGGTTCAATAGGAGGTTTAGCTACTGTTATGCCCCAGTTTACAAAACCAATGGCATGTTTGAGAAAATAGGGGCAGATTTACAAGAAACTAAGGCAGCACGGTGCCGCAAGTCATTTTGCTGCGCCGCGCTGCGTTAGTTTCGAAGCACAGGGATGCAACATATTTACAACAATATGTTGCATCTCTGTGCTTCCCCCTGCGCTGGCGCACAAACTGCTGCCATGCGCCGGCACCCTTGCACCATTGTGTAAGGATGCCTGCATCCTGCACAAAAACAATAATTTGAGGTTATTTCTGCTTCCAATGTGTGCTGTAGAATGCAGCTGGCATTGAAAGAGGAAAAAAAAGAGGAGAAATGTTACAAATATCTGATATGTCCCACGATCAGCCTACAGCCCTGAACAAATGATGGGTCCCATTTGAATAGGGGCCACACTGCAATTAAAGGAACTGGGTTTAGTTGTAAACATGAAAGTTGTGATCCTCTGGTATCAGCAGAGCTAAATAAATCCAGACAAAAAGTAAAAAAGCTGCACAAAATATTTATTTTTGTTGTGTAATTACCAAGTAGCATAGATATGCTGGGGCTTACCAAGCATCATATCACTAAGCATCCTCTCCCTGCCATAAAAGTGCAGGTTTCACAGCATTCATTCTGTAGAAAATGATATATGTGTTTGATGTTATTTCATGTTATAATCAATTTGATGGGTGTGTGGCCAAGATGGCAACGGTGCAAATTGCATGTAACTGAGCTCCGGCCTAGCGCCCCACTTAACTTACAAACTGCAATAAATTTCTTCCACATCCAATGTTGCCTCATGCAGAATTTCTCTGTGAATGGCAGCAGGCTTCCGTTGTAGGGTCAGGTCCGGCAACTGTGGCTGAATTGGGAAGACCAACAATGGAGAGGCCTATGCAGAGGAGTGAAGCCGCGGACGGTGCTGATGTGAAAGCAGGTGAGGAGAGGAGGCCACGGCTTGTGGCTCTGCAAAGGGAAGCTGTGAGATGGCAAAAATGAACTGATTCCCATTAAGTGGGAAAAGTGTTGCTCTCTGAATCCCGCTTCAGGCGCCTGTGTTTGGAGATAACATCGCACCAATGGAAGGGAAGATTGTGGGTCGGAGCCTACCAACAAAAGGTCCTGCATCACCAGAGGTGTTAAACTACATGTCATGGTGGGGAAAGAAGTGAGCTCCTCATCGCTTATGCACAGATGCATGCTTGGAATGCTGCTCTCATTGTTGCTATAGGGGGTGGCAGAAGTGTTCAGTTGCACAGAGGCTATCTGAGCAGGGAGAACCCTTTCTGGATTCTGGAAAGATGCAGTACTGCATCGTGGCAGTAATGGGGACATAGCGCATTGGCACTAGCAATGGAGTTGACGGGGCAGGGCCCCTGAACAGAGGGAAACAAGAATACATCCCCAAATCTCCCCCCTCATCTTTCCTTGATGTAATCACATAAGCCTCACTGAAAAGGAACATGAGGTGCTTGTGCCAGCAATTGCCTGACAAGAATGTGAGCTGACCATGTCAGGAGCTTCATTGGCTGATTCTTCTTGAGGTAACCAAAATAGATGTGGCACTGTTCAGGGGGATCAAATTCCCCACATATGGCTGATGCCACCCCTGTAATTCGAGTTGGCAGGTATCATGTTGCGGCTAGCTCACAGATCTAAAAGGATTGCTCACAACATGTTGTTTAGGCATAAACGTATGCTGCACATCCTGGTTATCTCTCTGTGTATGGAACTGGCTGCTATGGGGAAGTAACAAACCCAGAAACATAGCTATCGGAGTATGGCTTGGTGTATGAGACAGTCATTACAGTGAAACCAAAAGGCACTAAGGTTAATGATCTAGATGGAAACATGAAGGCATTTCACAGGAAATATGTTGAGATGGAACCGTCTCTCCACCTCATGGAGAAGACAAGGTCAAGTTCAACATAATCCTCTAGGCAATAATTGACATTATATACAGTGGTGTAACTGGTTTGAAGATGAATATTGCCCTGAGGGAGAATGGGTAATATGAGCTGTTATGTCTGGTGGCTAAAGAGGCAGCGAAGCGTAAGATGGAACTGAGGCACAAGTGACAATAAATATGCTTTACTTGACTGACCATTTGTTTCTACAAGTTTGTAGTACTGTTTGTTATTTTTGCTTAGAATGTTCCTGCTTGAGCCAGGGCAATGGAAAGGGGTGTTAGTTCCTCATTCCCAGTCCAGGCCTTTGATAGTTTAGGATGCAGGTCTACTGTGAGCCACAGATTGGTGGGTGTATATGGGGTGGTATGAACATGGTTCATTTTCAAGGCCTCTCCTTTACACCTTGGGTGAACTGCTGGACTACATAGAATGACATCTGACAGATATAACAATGTAAGGGGCATGGGCACCCACACAAAACAATATAGAATTTTTGCATATCTGAAGTAGAGACATATACATGTTGTGTATTTGCAGGAGGCACGTCTCAAAAACTAAGGGTGTGCGAAATTAACATAATTCTTTTAGCATAATTACACGAAATCACAATTAAATTATGTGGAATGCAAATCTGTCATTTTGCTCTATAGTTTAGCATGAAACACATCCTTGCATACATTTTTTAACACAAGGGTGGATTTCAACATAAACACAGTGAACAACATTTCTACACGTTCTGTCGTTTCCTGCATTCAAGGTATATTTTCAGTCCAAATTGCACAATTTATAGTCAATTTTTACTGCACATGGCACATAATTCTGCAAAGTTGTGTAATTGTGTCAACTTGGAAATTTCACTTAACAAACCTAACATGAAATTCCCCAAATTACAACCGTTATGCTGGCGTAATTTAAATATCGCCCATGTTTACTCACAATACAATAATTGAGTACGCTTTCTAGAAGGCGGCATGGAACAGTGATGGAAGCCAGATACTCCAATCAAGGGTGCTTATTTGGGTTTCTCTTGAGATCCCAATTTACAGCACAAATACTACAAGAGATCCGGAAGGCAGATCTTTAGTGACAGTGGAATTGTTAGATGGTGAAGTGAAATTGATTGTAGCTGTGTTTCTCCCTAATGTGAATCTTACATTATTCCTGAACACTCTTGCACCAAAACTAACTTGCAACTCACCAGGCATAAATCTCGATGGGTTATTACCGCCATCTCCGGGGCCCAATATTCTAAGACTACATATCATTTTAAGTTCAGAATTTTTTTTATTAATTGAAACAAAGGTGTCAATACAGGTGTCAATACACAAATCAAAATGTTAAAGTCATGTCATTACATTAGAATCTGTTACATTGAAAAAAAATAAATAATAAGAATCAGACTGAATAAAAATAGAGGAGTGAAACGACAGAAAAGGAATCATGAATAACATTAAAGTATCAAATATTTTAGGAACATTCAGGGGATTCAAGGGGGTTTCAGTACTTCCTGCCGGGATGGATTTAGCTGGGAGCATCGCCTGGCATTTACATCTAGGTATGCTGTGACAGGTGACCATAAATCCAGACGTTTCATTGCCATATGAATGGGATACACAAAGCGGTGTCTAACCTGTGGTTATGACATACAGCATACCACCATGCCTTATGGGAGATTTTTGTGAAGTCTTTCCAATTTGCAGTAATTTGCTGAAATGCGACCGCTAATAACAAATCAACAATTTTAACATTAAGCATAACATTCTTCCAACAAGGTGAAAGGCTACCTAAGAAAACAGCAGTATAAGAAAAAGAAAACTTCGTTCCAAAAATCAGATTAACCTGGGACCACACTTGTTTCCAGAATTATGTACAATTGGACAGGAGAAAATCATATGAAATAAATCCTCATTTGAGGAGGAGCACGTCCAACACACATCAGATACAGTCGTGAATCTTTTACTTAAAGTGTTCGGTGTTAATAAAAGTCTATTATAAACAAAGAACAATGTTTGAGTCGTGTTAGCTGCTCTAGACGATTTACGGATCTTGGTCCAAGGCTGTTCCATAAAGACACTGGCCAGGATGACTGAAAATCACGTTCCCAAGTCTCTTCTATTTTGGATTTTTGTCTAATACAATCTTTACCTTGTAGATGACTGTATATTGTGGAAGCTTTGGGTGTAGTTTTTAACAAAGCGTGCAATTGTGAGGGAGGACTCGAAATGGTAGAACCAGCAGGGATAGCAGATAAATGATTATATGCATCCATCACAGCTTATTTAAGTAAATTGTATTTATGAATAGATGAGGCAGGTAAATTGAATGATTGCCTAAGTGAGGCAAAAGGTAGAAAATCCAATTGTGAGAGTAACTGATGGACCCATATTAATCCTCTATGACGCCAAGTCTTCCAATAGAATGGTTTATTTCGGATGAGCAGGTTTTTGTTATGCCAAATTGTGGAATTAAGGAAGGAATCTATAGTAGTATGAGTGGGGAGGATATTGATTCCAAAAGTCTAGAGGTTAGTTTGAGTATAGGAGTGGATAAGGTCTGCGGTTTACGTGTGAAGGAAAGGTATTCAGAAAAAGAAAAGGGAGATAAGAAATGACGCTCAATTGTAGTCCACAGAGGACATTCTTTTGTGGGATCTAGCAGCCAAAAAGAGGCCTGACGTCAGAGGAATGCTTTCTGATACATCTGAAAATCGGGAAAATTAACTCCACCCTCTATTTTAGGACGAACTAACTTGACTAGAGACATTCTAGGCTTCTTATGATTCCATAGGAAGGAGGAAACGACGGTATTATTCTTCTTAAAATTTTTTGCGGGAATAGGGACTGGGATATTGGAAATGGTGTATAGAATTATAGGTGACAGCATAATTTTAATAGTGTCCAAACGACCCCACCAGGATAAATAGAGGGGGTGCCATTTGGTGGATAGATCTGAGATCGTTTGAGTACATTTATTCATGCATAATGCTACTGTGTCCGAAATTGAAGGAGTAATATGCAGTTCTAGATACTTAATATGATTAGGTTTCCATGAAAAGTTGGAAGCACTAAAATCTGTCTTTAAAGTATACTTGGTAAGGGGTAAAATCTCGCATTTATCATTATTTAGTTTGTAGCCAGAGATATTGGAATATGCTTGCACTTCTGCCAAAAAGGCTGGGATTGAATTATTTGGTGTTGACATAAAAAGCAAGATATCATCCGCGTATGCCGCAAGTTTAATGTGGGAGTTAAGTGTCTGAAAACCGTGTAATTTGGGGTTTTGCCGTAATTTAGAAAGAAAGGGTTCCAGAGCCAAATTAAAAAGGAAAGGTGATAAGGGACAACCCTGACGCACTCCTCTCCTCAAATCAAAAAATGGAGAAATCAAACCATTAGCATAGACTGCCGCTCGGGGATTACAATAGAGAGAGAGATTAAGGATGTAAATTTAGGGCCAAAACCAAACCATTTGAGGGCATAAAACAAATAAGTCCACTCGACTCTATCAAATGCCTTTTCGGCATCTAGTGCTATCGCCGCAAGTGATTGCTTTAAGTGGGAGGATTTAGATAAAACGTTGAAAAGGAGTCGCGTATTATCAGTTATGAATCGGCCCTTTACAAACCCAGATTGTTCTTTCCCCAACAGATCTGGCAAATATGAATCTAAACGTAAGGCTAAAGCCTTGGAAAAGATTTTGTAATCAATATTAACCAGGGATATGGGCCTATAATTTTTACAAAATTTAGAATCTTTGCCGTCTTTGGGAATGAGGCAAATATGCGCTTCTGAAAAAGAACCCGAGGAGCTCCCTGATGTGCTAAAGGAATTTATCAAGGAGTACATTTTAGGCATTACTATTTTAGAGAAATGGAGATAAAATTCGACAGTGAAACCATCCGGTCCCGGTGCTTTGTCTTTTTTAAGATGTTGGAGGGCTGTTAATAGTTCTTGCTGCGTTAAATCTAACTCCAGAGATGATAAGTCTGGACGAGTTTGTTGAGGCCTTTGGATATTAGAGAAAAAGTGTGACAAAGCATGATCTGTAGGCTGTGCTTCAGAATCGTATAGTGATTTATAAAAGAGGGAGAAAACATTCAAAATTTCAGCATCCTTAAATTTCAACTCTAATTGTTCATCATAAATAGATTCAATATTTAATTTGTTGTGCCTAACCTTTAAATAATTAGCCAGTATTTTCCCGCTTTATTTTTACCCCCGTAAAATTTTGCACTAGATTTTACCATATATAATGAGGCATCTTCCGTTGACATCTTATTAAATTGCATTTTGGCATTCACGAGAGCTGTTAAACAAGTCCGTGAGCGTGAGGTATAGTAAGAGTGCTCCAGTCTCTTAATGTCTTGAATGAGATCCATAGTAAATTTACGGGCACTTTTTCGTTTTTGGGCAACAAAGTCAATTATAAAAGCCCTCGCTGAGGCCTTAAAAGCATCCCATAAAGTTGAGAAAGGCATGGAATGTGTTTGATTAGTCTAAAAAAACTCAGCAAAAAAGGTGCTAAAGGATGCAGTAAATTTTGGATCTAGGAGAAGAGCATTATTAAAACGCCATCTTCGAGGACCTGTAGCTTTAGGTAAAATGTCTAGACCAATTGAAACAGGGGCATGGTCAGATAATAGGATGGGACCAATCTCTGCATGTGTAAGAGTTTGTGAAATATTATGGGAAACAAATATATAGTCAATTCGTGATTGAGTTTGATGGGAGGGAGAGTAAAAAGTGTACTCTTTAGTAGTCGGATTGCATAAACGCCAGGCATCCAGGAGTTTATGTTGAGTGATAGTATGAACAAAAGACTTGTGGGGTTTGTTAGGAACAAAAGAGACTCTGGAGTTTCTATCGATAAAGGGATCAAAAGTCTGATTACAGTCGCCTGCTAAAATGAAATTGTCCTCCATGCAATGGGTAATTTGTTTAGCTAATGCGGACCAAAAAAGTGGGTCACCGCATGTAGGGGCGTAAACATTCAGAAGAGAGACTGGAACACCCTTTAATGACAATCTGATGTTTAACCATCTTCCATCTCCATCCGATTCTTCCGGAGAGGAAAATACTTCACCCACCCAACCCTTTTTAATTTTAATGATTCGACCTCTGATAGGTGTGTTTCTTGCAAGAATACAATATCAGCTTCTAATTTGGCTAAGTGGGTCAGAATTCTCTGCCTCTTAATAGGAGAGTTTAACCCCCTGACGTTCCATGTAATCAATTTTAATGACATAAGATATTAAAGACAGAATGATTTAGAGAAATGAAACAAGAGTCTAATTCATTGCAACAACAATGTAAAGTGCAAAAAGAAACAAAAAGAAAGGAAAAATAATAATCCAATCCATCATAATACCAACAAAAGACAAAGAAAGAAAAGATCAACTGTATGGCCATATAGATTATGTATCGAGAGAATGGAAGTGGACAAGAGAGAGAAAATGAGCACTGACATTTAGGCAACTGAGGAACGTGATATAATTGAATCAAATAAGAGAAAATATATAGCGAAAATAAAACAAGGAGAAATATAGGAGATATCCAGTAAATGACAGCAAGAATCTTCAAGAACATGAATCGAGAACAAGAAACAGTTGATGTATGACGGAAAACAAACCTGTGTAAGACAAAATGAGAAGAACAAGAGAACAAGATATCAATGACACCTGAGTAGAGATCAAAAAAAGAAAAAACAAGAGTAGACAGAAAAAGGGATAGGAAAAGCAATACGAGGGAGATGTAAAAACATGACATACCTACAAACAGGAGAATCGGGAGAATAGAGGGGAGGTGGAGCCACATGGAGCAAACAGGACATCCAGGATCCACCACACAAAGGACTAGGGGGAACACACGCCGAACCGCTAGTATATCTGTGGAAGCGAAGAAGAACAAGCGGTACGTTAAGTAGTGAAACCAACATTAAAGGAAACAGTAAAATATTATATTCCAAATTCAAGACCTAAAAATTTGTTCATATCCGAACACCAAATACTTATTATAAACCAATACAAAAGATTAACCAGCGTTTGAAGAAGAAGGACCTGAAGAGTCCATAGCACTTGGCTGGCAAGAATTAATGAAACTTTGCAATTGCAATGGGTCTTCATATGACGTTGTTCTGTTGTTGTAAGTAACCTTGAAGAGACAAGGGTGAAAGAGACCATAACGAGCACCCATTGATCGTAGAGCAGATCTCATGTTAAGGAAAGCTTTACGTCTGTTTGCAGTGACCCTTGCGTAATCCTGTGCAAAGAACAAAGTTGAGCCTGACCAGGTAATTCGTTGAGAGGACTTAACTGCTGACAAGACCTTTCACAAATCCGTATACTCCAAGAAATATAAGATAACACCTCTCGGCCGTTGTGAAGTTGAGGAACTCGAGGCAGGCCGACCCAATCTGTGTGCTCGTTGAATATTGAGTACTGTACCTTCTGTCATATGGAGTATCTTGGGAAGGAATGATTTAAAGAAGGTGAGAGGGTCTGACCCCTCTGTTCCCTCTGCCAAGCCGTAAATACGTAAATTATTCCTTCTATTGCGGTTTTCGAGGTCCTCAATCTGCCGTTGGAGCACATTTACTTGAGATTGGAGATGAGAGACGTTTGCATTTGTGTCTCTAAAGGAGGACATGCTCTGTTCAACCGGAGTGACTCTTGTGTCGAGCTGAGACCAATTGTCAGTGAGAATTTGTAACTTGGTATTGGTTTCCTCCATAAAGGGTCGGAGAGCTCTAATCTCCTCTAGCAACATCTCCATGGAAACAGGTGAGGTTGATTTAGGAGGAGAAGGAGGGTTTTGTTTTTGGCGTTTGGTAACAGACTTCCCTGAAGGTACAAGCGAGGAATCCATAGTTGCGCCAAGTTCCTGAGGTACAGACAATAAAGAGTCTTCCAACTTGGAATAAGCAGAAAAAAGCTTAGAGTTTTTTACAAAGATACGTTTAGGTTTTGATTGCATAGAGAGCGTGCTCTTTAATCTTCACATATATTAAAAAGGTTCACAAAATGAGAGCATATGCCAGGCAAAACTACTTCCACATACCCCACCGCAAGATAAGTAATGTTCTCAGCTCCACACATAAGTCGAGAACGAGCGTGTGGGAAAGCCTCAAATAATTGCTCTCACTCCGAATAGAAGACATGCCAGTAAATTCAACAATATATAGTCAGGAACTGAAAATAGAAGTTTTTTGCCATAGAACTCCTGGCGATGAATGCAGCAAGCATACCAGTCGTAAAAAACAGCAGTTATTTCCAATGCGATGAAAACTCACAAAATGGCTGCCACAATTATAGCCTTCACTTCAAATCAAAAGACGAAATACCAATAGCCAAAAAGAAGAAAAACTGCCCTGCCTCCTGGGAGAGTGAGCACCTGACAGTGTAATTCCATCTCTTGAGCTTATTTAAGCAGTAAACAAGGGGAATAGAAAGCCTTCTAATCTTAGCAGATCCGCAGCTTCACCCTTGTAAAAAGCGCCGTCAGATGTGAAGCACAAAATGGCGGCCGCAATATCGCTCTCCGCTAGAAGGGACTCACGTTTGCTATAAAAGCTGCCTTCCTGCTGTGCATGGGCTCTGCGAAGGTCACATCCCCATCAGTGAACCTTCCAACATCTTTTGCCCGTCTTCGCCTCGATGAGGACAACCGGACAGCACGGAACCGCCGAGCCGCCTCGGGGAGCTTCACGCGAACGCCGCCTTGCTCCGTGGGCGCCAAGCCACGCCCCCCTACATATCATTTTAGACAGTAGATAGAGAATTTGCAGTTATGGGATTCATGTGGATTGAAGTATCCAGTGAAAAGAGAGTACTCTACTCAAGTTTCCATGATTCATACACCAGAATACACCTATTTTTTTGTAATGCTGAAGCTGGGCCGAGAATATTTGATGTGGAATGCTATCAATAAAACAATCATTCTTTATATAGCGCAGCTCCTCACCCCGGAGGGTATCTGGGCGCTGAGATACACTTGGTCTCAGTAGAAGAGCAAGGTCTTGAGTTCTCTTCTGAATTCCGCCAGGCAGGGTGATGTTCGTAGGTGGAGGGGCAGGTAGCTCCAGGCCCTCGCAGCAAGATAGGAGAAGGCACAGCCTTCACTGTGGCTGCCGCAGATGTGGAGTGTGTGATCGAGGGCCAGAGAGGTGGAGAGCAGGTGTTTGGTGGGTTGGTGTAAGTTCATGCGGTGGTTGAGGTAAGCTGGTACCTGATTGTGGAGGGCTCTATAGGCGTGAGTCAGGAGCTTGAACTGGCATCTCTTCGGGGAGCCAGTGGAGGTTCCTGAGGTGGGGTTAATACAGGTGTGTCTGGGGAGTTTGAGGATGAGTCTGGCTACTGCATTCTGTATGGTCTGGAGTCTCTTGAGGAGTGGGTAGGTGATGCTAGAGTACAGAGAGTTGCCGTCCTTGAGCCAGCTGGTGACAAGGGCCTGGGTGGCCTGGGTGACAGTTTTTCTGATGTTGACGGGGATCCATATGAAGACATTTTTATGGAAGTGGAAGCAGGTTGATGCGACTGAGTTGATTTGGTGCTTCGTGGTGAGTCTACTGTTGAGGATTGAACCAAGGTTGTGGGTGTGGTCTGTGGGCATGGGGGTTGGTCCCAACTCGCAGGGCCACCAGCTGTTGCCCCATGGGGAGGTATTCTTCCTGAATATCAGCTCTTCCATTTTGTCTGTGTTGAGCGTAAGGCAGTTGGTCCTCATCCAGTCTGCGATGCTGGTCATGGCATTGCAGAATTTGTTCTGGTGGTGGGGGGTCTTCAGTGAGTGCGAGGATGAGTAGTGTGTCATCTGTGTAGGATATGATGTTGAGTCTGTGGGTTCTGACAATTTCTGCGAGCGACATCATATATGCGTTGAACAGGGTGGGGCTGAGGAACGATCCTTGGGGGACGCTGCAGATGATGGTCTTAGTTTCTGAGGTAAAGGGTGTCAGGCGGATTCTCCTAGTTCACCCTGTGAGAAAGGATGCGATCCACTTAATGGCATTTCCCTGGATGCCGATATGGTTGAGTCGGTTGATGGGGTGTGATGGGATATGATGTTAAATGCTGCTGAGAGATCGAGGAGGATTAGGGCCACTGTTTCACTGCGGTCAAAGAGGGATCTGATGTCATTGGTGGCAGCGATAAGGGCTGTCTCGGTGCTGTGGTTAGTGCGGAAGCCCGATTGGGAGGTGTCGAGCAAGTTGTTGTCTTCTAGGTGTTTGGTGAGCTGGTTCTTGATGGCCTTTTCTAGGACTTTGGTGGTGTATGGAAGCAGCGAGATGGGGAGGTAATTCTTGAGTTCGATGGGGTCAGGAGTGAGTTTTTTTGTGAGCGGCCAAACCCCGCTTGTTTTCATCTGTTGAGGAAGGAAGCTGTGGTGATCAATCAATCAATCAATCAATCATGTCACTTATAAAGCGCACTACATACCTGCGAGGGTCTCAAGGCACTGGGGGAAGAGGGGGGTGGTGCTGCTACTGATCGAAGAGCCAGGTCTGGATGAGTCTTCTGAAGGCCAGTAGGTCTTGGGTCTGTCGGAGGTTGGTGGGGAGGGTGTTCCAGGTCTTGGCGACGAGGTGGGAGAAGGATCTACCGCCGGCGGTCGTTTTCCGGATGCGGGGGACTGTGGCGAGGGCGAGGCTGGTCGAGCGGAGCTGGCGGGTGGGGGTGTAGAAGCTGAGTCGTCTGTTGAGGTAGGCTGGTCCGGAGTTGTGGAGTGCTTTGTGTGCGTGGGTGAGGAGCTTGAAGGTTATCCTCTTGTTGACAGGGAGCCAGTGCAGGTCTCTCAGGTGGGGTGTGATGTGGCTGCGTCGGGGGATGTCGAGGATAAGACGTGCAGAGGCGTTCTGGATGCGTTGCAGCCGTCTCAGGAGCTTAGCCGTCGTTCCTGCGTAGAGGGCGTTTCCGTAGTCCAGCCTGCTGGTGACGAGGGCCTGGGTGACTGTTTTTCTTGTTTCGGTGGGGATCCACTTGAAGATCCTGCGGAGCATTCGGAGGATGTTGAAGCAGGATGAGGAAACGGCGTTGACCTGCTTAGTCATGGAGAGGGTGGGGTCGAGGATGACCCCTAGGTTGCGTACGTGGTCGGTGGGTGGCGGGGCTGTTCCCAGTGATGTTGGCCACCAGGAGTCGTCCCAGGCTGAAGGGTTGGAACCAAGGATGAGGACCTCCGTCTTGTCCGAGTTCAGCTTCAGGCGGCTGGTCCTCATCCATTCGGCGACGGCCTTCATTCCTTCGTGGAGGTGGGCTTTGGCGGTGTGAGGGTCTTTGGTGAGGGAGAGGATCAGCTGGGTGTCGTCGGCGTAGGAGATGATGTTGAGGTTGTGCTGTCGGGCGATGTGGGCGAGGGGTGCCATGTAGATGTTGAACAGCGTTGGGCTGAGGGAGGAGCCTTGGGGTACGCCGCAGATGATCTTGGTGGCCTTGGATCGGAAGGGGGCGAGGCGGACGCTTTGTGTTCTGCCGGAAAGGAAGGATGTGGTCCAGTCCAGGGCCTTCTCTTTGATCCCGGCGTCGTGAAGGCGTGTTCGTAGTGTGTGGTGGCAGACCGTGTCGAAGGCGGCTGATAGGTCCAGGAGGATGAGGGCTGCTGTTTCTCCGTTGTCTAGCAGGGTCCTGATGTCATCGGTGGCGGCGATGAGGGCGGTTTCGGTGCTGTGGTTGCTGCGGAAGCCGGACTGGGAAGGGTCCAGGATGTTGTTCTCCTCGAGGTAGCGGGTCAGTTGTTTGTTGACGATTTTCTCTGTGACCTTCACGGGGAACGGGAGCAGAGAGATGGGTCGGAAGTTCTTGAGGTCCTTGGGGTCTGGAGGCATTGCAGCTAATGGTGAGTTCTGCACTGAGTTCTTGGTTTCCAAGGTTAAAGAAATGGTGATGGCAGGGGTCCGTTGGTGCTCCTGAGTGGATGGAGGCAATGAGGGCTGTGGTGGTCTGTGTGTGATCAGATTTCACAAGAATATAGAGTGGGTGGTTTCTGTGGGTGGGCTGAGGTTGTTGAAGTCAGTGTTCAAAGGTTGGGAATTGAAGTAGTTTTAAGATGGTGGCTATCTTGCTCTGGAAGTATTCCAACAGGGTGTTGCAGAGTTCATGGAAAGGGTGGACTGTGTTCTCGGTGGCTGTCGGGCAGGAGAACTTCCTGACTATGTTGAAGAGCTCCTTCGTGCTGTTGGTGCTCATTTTGATGCAGTCTGTGAGTGTCTTTGATATGTTGGTGGTACCTGTTGAGGGCTGATTTGGTCACTAGGGTCTTTGGTGGCACACCATTGTTTCTCTAGTCATTTGCAGTTGTGCTTGATAGTTCTGAGTTCTGGTGTATACCCACTGGCTCTTCTGGAGTCTCTGGAGGTTTTGGCTGGTCTCACGCGGGGGCGTCTTTGTAGGCGTATTTGGTAATTCAATCGGAGAAGCTCTGGACAGCCAGCTCCAGGTCTGACGTGACTTCAGGCTGGATGGTGTTAAGGGTCTGCGTTCATTGGGTCTCTGTTACTTTTCTCCAGCTGCGGAGCTTGGTGGAGGTGTTGTGTGGGCCTGTGATGGTGAAATGGACAATGGCGTGGTCGGTCCGGGTGAGTTCGGTAATGTGCCTCTATTTGATTCTGTCACTGGATGTGAAAATTGGATCCAGAGTGTGTCCCACACTGTGTGTGGGGTCTGTGACCAGTTGGGTGAGGCCAATGTTGCTCATGGTTTCCAGGAGGTTGGCGGAGTTGGTGTCGTTGGGATCTTCAAGGTGGAAGTTGAGGTCACCGAGTAGTATGTAGTGGTTGGAATCGATAGCTAGCAGGGAGATGAAACTGAAGAAGGCTGTGCAGAATGCAGGTTGTGGTCCTGGGGGTCTGTAGGCGAGGGTGCCTTTAATGGTTGTCTTGGAATCGGTACAAACTTGGAAGTTCAGATGTTCCATGATTGGTGTGTTGTAGTCTTCAGTGGCAGTGCATCGGTTGGTTTCATTGTTGATAATGGCGATGCCTCCTCCGTGTTTGTTGGTGCGGTCACAATGGATCATCTTGTAGTCGTTGCGCATTGCAGTGGTGATGTCGAGAGATGTGGAGGGGTTGAACCAGGTCTCAATGATGAAGATCGAGTTGGGGGTGAGGGTGATGATGGTGTATCAGAGTTCTGTGGTGTGTTTGCAGAGGGACTTGGTGTTGAGCAGGATGCACTGAAGCTGCTCTGGGGTGTTTGTGGTCTTCT
The DNA here is from genome assembly GCA_963921515.1 of Calotriton arnoldi. Taxonomy (NCBI): domain Eukaryota; kingdom Metazoa; phylum Chordata; class Amphibia; order Caudata; family Salamandridae; genus Calotriton; species Calotriton arnoldi. The sequence goes on along the minus strand of CAWUFW010007333.1, from coordinate 644,180 downwards.
GGGTGGGTGAAGCAGGGGTTTCTGTGTGGACGGGCAGTCCAACACTGCATGTGAAGCTGCAGCTGCAGCAGGCCAAGGGTCCTTCCAGGATTGGGGACAGTTAATGCAGCAGGTGTTGTTTCTGCATCTGGGGTCAAGGGCCCGGCGCTTGGTGGTGGAGTGCTGGTGGGTGGTCAAACGCCAGGTTTCCTGGTGCTGGGCATGGTGCATCCACGCTGCAGCCTTCATTAAGTAGGTCCGGGAAGAAGGGATAGGGCGCTGGGTGACAGGAAGTGGGAGGAGGGAGCAGGGCAGAGAAACGGCAGGAAGAGGCAAGTTGCGGAGAACAGCAGTAATGGGCACGCAAACACAAACTACACAACAGCAATAATGGGCACAAAAGTACACAAAGCTTTAATGGACACAATAGCAGCAAAATAACTATACATAAAGAAGGCGGATTAGCCAGGGATCTAGCGCTAGCAGGAACAGAGGCTCAGCAAGGGCGCCATTAGTCCGAGCGGGAATGCGACAGACCGCGGTGGGAAGTTTAGGGTGAAAACGAGTGCTCTTGGTGGCACACGAGCAGTGAGCTGCTGGATTTAGCGGGGGAGCTGGAACAGACCATAATCCTCTCAAGTTAACTTTAACTTGGTGAGGGGCAAACTGGATGGTTCCCATATGGAGGCTATTGAAAAGGGCACCCAATAGCATTAAGAACTAGTTCAGAGGAATTACAATATCGTGTCAAGCTGGTGATGTTAAGGGATTTGATGTGCTTTAAAAACACTAAATGGGACACAACAGGAACACATACATCTGTGGGACAGGGTGAGCAAGGTAGACAGTAAGCAACATGTTTCTTGTCCACATGCTGAAGGGAATAAGGCTGTCAAATGCTGGCATCATGGCATTTAGAGTCTAACAACTCTAGAATTCTGAAAGGAACCTTTCATAACTAACAGGATGGCACTGTAAACAACTGTACTTTTAAAAAATATTACAGTAGATTATACAAGCGTCCTCTAGTAGTGATCAAGCATTCAGTACATGCTTGTTTAGAGGGGATGCTAATCCCAACCATTTATTTAATGTTAATGCAATGCTTCATACTAGAGGAGCTTATAACAGTAGAGGAGATCAATATAACGATCACAGAGATAGCAAGAGTCTAGACACCAGGAATGGTTGGCCTGCCCATTGAATTTTATGCAACATATTGGTCCCAATTTGCACCACGTTTACTACTATGAATAAGAGACAGCAAAATGAGAGTGGGGCTTTGGCATCTTCAGTGAGGGAATTGCTGATAGTGGTCTTTGAAAACAGTGTTGAGACTAACCCTGGGCAAAGCACTACGCTACGCTCGTGTAGTTTGCAAAGTTTGCGCTACTTCGCACAACACGAATTGCACGTAGCACAGTGCAAACACGCGTAGCATAGTGCAGCGGTCATTTTGCTTGCTCGCGGTCCTCAACGTCAAGTTGGCGACCGCAAGCAAGCAAAATGACATCCCGGCGAGACTTTTTCGTTGCTCGCGATCAGCAACATCAAGTTGCCGATCGCGAGCGTGGAAAATAAACCTCCCGGCGAGATTCTCAACGCGGGGAGGTCAGGTTTCTCATTGCGAGTGGTCGCGTATGCTCGCGACCGCTCGCGATGAGAAACTACCAGTCCGCGTTGAGAAAGCTGCCGCTCGAGTAAAAATCTACTCAAGCGGCAGTAAAAGACAGCTCGCACTGTGCAAGATGCCGTTTTCAATGATTGCACAGTGCGGACAAGCATCCGGCACTGTGCAATCATTGCGAACAGTGCACTACGCAGTTCGCGTAGTGCTACGCGTAGCTCGCGTAGTGCGAACTGCACTTTGCGTAGCTTCGCGTAGCGCTACTTCGAGAACTACGCCCAGGCTTAGTTGAGACCCCCTGAAAGTGAGCTCTTACTGCCCTTTGTCCTTGCTTAATTTAGACTACAAGGTCCTTGAAGTGTGTTGGGAAAATCTTCGTTCTTGTAGTGCAAACCATAATTTACCTAGATCAAAATGAGTAGAAACACCTTCCTTAATCTACAATGGTTGTCCTGAGTCATGGAGTAGGGCAAAAAGTAGGAATCCAAGTCCTAGGTGGCCTGAATATATATACAAAAGCATTTGATACACTAAGTTGGCCCTACTTGTTAGAGTTACTCCACAAAATCGGAGTGGACTGTAAGTTGCTGCAGTAGATAACGTTGCTATTTTAGGACCCAATAGCAAGAGACCAAACTGGCAAGCTAATTTCACAGAGGAAAATTGCAGGAGGAGCACCAAACAGGACTGCTTATTATCACCTATCATATGTGCACTGGCAATGGAAATAGTGGAATAGTGGGACCAGAATTGATAATTGCAACAAATGATACGCAGCATACAATATTGTTGTACGCCAATTACGCTCATATTTATCTCCAGACGACAATGTATATCTTTGAGGGAACAGCATAAGGATTTTGGTTGTCATGTGGCTTAAGAATGAATGGGAACAAGTCAAGGTTGACTCATCAGACAATGATTCACAGTTAACCTGGCAGTTACATTCTAGACCACATCCAATGGACACATCCGTTTTTTAAGATATAAGGTTTCTGGTATTCTTCTTGTTGTTATTGAATATTCATTTCTTGTACTCTTTCTCCAAATTCAAAATAAACTGAGAGGATATTTGCAGAAAATTGAGAACAGTTTGCTAAATGTAAAGAACATAGCGAAAAGTAAGAAAAGGTATAAAACTGTCACACTTTATTCTTGCAAGAAGTGTTAATGTGTAATAGGTTTGACTTAGTAGTCTTTCTACACCATTCATCGTAAACGTATTTCATATACAACACAATGAATACAGTCAGATGTGGTGTCGGAAGTTCTAAGCTTTGTAAGTGGTGCATGTTGAGGTCACTATTTATGTTGTCCCACACAAGTATGGGGTGCCTCACTGCAATGTTCAGTTTTAAAACTTCCCCGTTCATAGTCTTTACATAAGTCGCTGTAGTTAGGCATTTCCCATCATACCTTGTACATATTCAAACATGTCTGATGGATTAGTCTGATGGAGTAGTTTATCCTTTTCTTTTGCCATGCCCATACTTATTCACAATGAATATATTTATCTGTATAAACATTTGCTTCTTGTCTCCCTTCATATTCAAATACTACTAGAATCTCTGAGAATGCTATTAGACTTCTGCTTTCTTTTTTCAGGCTTAGCTATTGAATAATACAAAAAAGGTTTGTAGGACATTTAGAATGTATATTGCTATATAAATGCAATCCAATTTCATTATATAGTAGAAATTAAAACTGCTAAATGCAGCAAACCATCCAAAAAAGTCTCTTGATGAAATATACATTATGCTGTTAAAACCTTTTCTACTAATGTTTTCCATCAATAATCTGAAGCTTTGTTTTCTTCTAAATGGTATAACTAAATATTGTTCTAGGATGAAAGCAATAGACAATTTTGGAAACCACACACAATGTGTCTGGGAATATCAATTGAAATTGCCAGTCAAATATCTAGCACATATTTTAAGTTTTCAAGTCAAATAATGTAATTGTACTAAACTAAAAACCAAATCAAGTAGATACCATACCAGTAAAATACACAGAGATTATATGGATGATCCACACAATGTAAATGATGACAAGGGAATATCAAAAAATGTAAAAGCACAGGAATAAAGATTAATAATAAAGGTATAAAAACTCTTTAAAGTCTTTGATATCATTGGTTGTCATTTCTTCAGAGCGGCAGCATACGTCTTCCTAGACCAGAAGATTCAGCGTTCGTGCTAAGATCATGATATCACATAAGTTTCAAGGGTGGTTCCTAGTCATCCACATGACACAAGCAGTCAAATGACAGCTGTACAATTAATAACAGTTGGTCGGTCTTTCTTCGGCATAACGATATATGCAAGCAATTCAATTCAATATATTTATTAAGATTTGGATCTCCAATGAGGTCCACATAAAATACACACACAATTAATACACAATAAGCATGTTAAAATGGAAGCTCAGTTCTTTTCCAGAGTAAATAGAATAAAAATACATAGGCAGTTAATATACTAAAATGTCAATAAAATCACTTCAATCCATTTAAAAGTTCATTATGAAACAAAAATTATAACTATATAGCAGCAGCAGTTTATATATCAGTTAATCCATCAAAGGACATATTGAGATCCTTCATTGCCAGTACTAGGTTCTCCCTAAAGCAGCAAAACGTATGTGCAAAGGCAGATGGAAAGCAGGCAAAGACACAGAATGAACAAACAATGGGCAAGAATAATCACCATTATAATGGAAAAACAAATTACAATGACATAGTTAAATCCTGTACTGCAACAAATAAATCGAATTAGGTACGTACGCAATTTGTTCATGTTGAATTACCATACAATATCAATGTCATAATTTATTGAATTTTAGATAAAGAGCTTCATGTAGCAGCAGAGGATTATAGACTAAAAGAAATTTTAAGGAAAAATCGAACGCATATATATCAATATTTCATTCTCCCATAACAGCAATGGTTAAAAAGCAAAAATATATCCCAATTTTTGTGCAAAAGGCAACTAAGGGGGTCATTAGCATGGCGGGCGGACTTTGTCCGCCCGCCATACCCCGGGAAATGGGACCGCCCGCAATGCATGCGGCGGTCCGCAGCATCCCATTAGGATGCGCCCACCACACTGGCAGGTCGCATCCCGCATTTACTAACATTGCGGCGGGCGGTGCTGACAGCACCGGCCGCTGCAATGCCAGAAATGCACGTTGTGCATGTTCACTGCACAACGTGACAGGCACTGCGCGGTGCCTGCCACGTTGTACATTGAAATTCAGGGGGTACCATAGGTACCCCCATGTGCACCCCCACCCCCAGAGTGTCCGGCTGAAAGGGGCCCGCTACGTGCCCCAATGTAGAATACGTTATGCCTTTCCGTGGCGGCGTTGCCGCCGCGGAAAGGCATATCCCCGCATGGAAAACCGGCGGACGGTCTTTCCGTCCGCTGGGGTCCCCCCCGCCATAGTAATATGGCGGGGGGAAATGTGTGGCGGGCGGAGGAAAATAGTGGGCGGATCGCCACCACCATACGGGCGGTGGCGATCCGCCCGTTATCATAATGGGCCCCTAAGTATCAACAATAACAAGTGCAAGATGTAAACCAAAGAGTAAAGAACTCTGTTAGGCTTAAGAAGTAGAAAGAGTCCCGGAACTTAAGAGCATAGACATGAGAGGTGCCATATATCCAATGAGAAAAGAAGCCTAATCATGAATTATACCATATATCCCAAAAGATAACAGGAATCAAATTAAGTTCTCATAACTCATGCCACTAATCCTCCTCTTTGCTCATAAAAATAAATAAAGTATGTACTACTAAAGGAAGGACCTACTTAAGTAGAGTATAGTAAAGACTAAATTATATTCATAAACTCATTAAAAAAATTAAATAATTTTGTACACACTATTTCCTTCTTTCGATAGAGGAGAAATTTGGGGGCTGATGATATGCTTTTGATGTTGTTTTGTATAAGCATTGGTCGAATCCATCGATGACGAAAAGGTAATAAAGGTGGGCAAACAAATAGAATGTGATCAAGATTCTGAATGCCCAGGTTACATATGTTACAGTTTTTTCCAATTTTCAAAGAGTGGGACCAATTTGCTGATAGATCATTTAATGGTAAAAGATTCATGCGGCGTAGACTTAGCCAACGACGAATACCATGGTCTAAATTCCAAGGTAGGTATTTCTGGACAACTCTCGGGGTATTTGAGATGGCTATTATCTTCAGTCTTTCCTTTAATCTGCAATACTTGACATCTCTCTGATAATTAACCATACAACTTGTGTGTTTTAGAAAGGATTTAAGTTTTAAAAGCAGGAGCGAAATCACGGACTCCTCCTGTGCACAGAAATAATTCAGTGCCAAGGTGAAGTCACGGGACAAGGAATATTCATATGTTTTTCCTCTGAAAAGTTCTTGACATATAAAACCCCATAAGGTGTACAACTCACTATTCTTTAACTGGTATCCCAATCGTATTACCCTGGCTAAGCCTTGAACAAATGAACTTAACAAACCAAATTCCAATCTAATTGCGGGTATTGGGACCAGAGTGTTAAAATTACATCGTTTACGTAAAATCTGGCCATTAGTCTTATCTAGGAAACTCCAGTCTTCAACTGGAACAGATTTAATAGCACATAACAATGTGGAGGGGATTTTTGCTTTAAAAACTGATGGCAGATGTAAGAAATGTCTTTGACCCATTGCACTATAGAATTTACGCAAGCCATTTGCATGCAATGCAGCTTTACAAGAGCTATGTTCAATATGTGGCTTATTCTTTGTACTGCACGCTATAACTTTCCCCAAATAGAGATAAGAATCTACAATCATAAGATTTATGGAGCCAATTCTCCAATTAAAATTACGAAATTTTCTGCTCCTGCTACATTTCATAATCAGAATTTTACTTTTAGAAACTGTGCCATTGTATATTTCTGCAGTGACTCCAACTTCTTATTCAGCCCATTGGGAGTCAGATCCATAATTGCAATATAATCTGCATACATGAGACATGAAAAAGGGCGGCCACCTATCTTCTGTGCGTCTCCTTCTGGGGGAGAAAAGCATTCGGGTAAATCTGCTACATACAAAGAAAAGAGTAAAGGGGCTAGTAGCCAGCCTTGCTGCAGGCCATTTTTTGTGGGTATTACAGCTCATAGGCCATGATTTCCCCCTATTAGCACCTGGCACCACGTTCACGAGTACAGGGCAATAATAATAATTAGTGATAACAGGGAGGCAGGCACCCACATTTTTTGCAATTTTTTTCCAAAATAATGGCCAGTCTACCTTATCAAAGGCTGTTGAGAAGTCTATAAAAGCCACATATACATTTGACCTGCGAAATAAAGTATACTTCTCCTCTATTAATTTCAACAACCTGATGTTATCCAGGGTGGAATGTTTTTTTCTGAATCCTGCTTGTTCAATGGGGAGAATTTTCTCCTCCACCACCAAGTCAGCGAAATAGTTTAGAATACTGCGTGCAAATATTTTCCGCAATGCATCCAGTAAAGCTATTTGCCGATAGTTTCCCCGGGATGTATCTAAGACCCTTTTTAGGTCGAGCATCAGCGTGCATGCGCTGTCTGCAAGACCTGCAGTAATCACTCTATGGAGTGCAGTCTATGGTTTTCTGGCATGCTTCTTCTAATTGGTTAATTCATGCCTTGTTTTTTGTTTCCTTGCTCCTTATTGGTTAGCGCTACGCTACATCATTCCCGGTTTTTGGCACGAGGAGCACCGGCCAATTACAGTGCCCTTACACTAGTAAGTGTTATTTTGTTATTTGGGGACTACTTGTTATCTCAATCCGATTGGAGGAAGAGGATATTAATCCTGCAGGTAGCGTGCTCCGCCTTTTCACAAGATAATAACCTGCAGAATCCGGACTCGTGCTTTTTTGTGAGTGACAAATTACCACCTTGGGACGAGAAAAAAAACCTTGTGCCCCCAGGTTTTTTTCCATGTAGTGCCGCTTTGCACCAACTTCACTTCGCTAACAGAAGACGGAAGACCACAGGGCTGCTTTCGAGAATTTAGCCGCAGTTATCTTTAGATGCTAGCAATTGAAAGAGCACTTTGAAAGAATGGATTGAGAGCTTAGTGCAATCATACCGCCAACAAAGTGCAACTTTTTGGACACCAGCATGCTGCTGTGTCTTTATCTTCCGGATATTGCAATTAAATATAACTTGCTTGCAGGAATGGCCTCCAACTACAATCCAAAACGTATTACTATTTTATATGGATTACTGAAGTCATCTAGATGCTTTGTTTAACAGTGCAAAAACAACAACAAAACAAGACACATTACTATCAGAAACAGCAATAAACTTAAATGCATACAAAAGAAACACGCAGTAACAACCAACAAGCATTTGCAATGCAATAGGTCTCGCATTTACGCGAGTTTAAGCTATTGGCATTGTAAATGACAAAGCCTTATATTTATGTTTCAAAAATGAAAACAAAAATAAAAGGCATTGCCATTTGCAATGTCAATAGCTCAAACTTGCGTAAATGCGAGACCTATTCCATTGCAAATGCTTGTTATATAATTGAATTAGGATACTACCAGACCATGAAGGGGGAGTCTTCCTTTGCAGGTAACAGCAGTTAAACAGAGAAATAAGGTATGTAGCCCACAACAACAACTCTTTTTTGATTATTGTCATAGGGATTTCATCAGGTCCCATTGCACCTGAAGCTCTCATTTTTTTAATAAGTCGAACAACTTCACTCTTTGAGGGTGCATAGCTGGAATAAGGGATATTAGGGGGATTAGTTCAAATAGAGGCAGAGCAAGAAGAATTAGGGTTCCCAGAATAAAGTTCTACAAGATGGGATTTCCATTCTTCTTTTATGGGAATTGGGAGGGATTTTACTCTAGTACCGCAACAATCTGCGATTATTTCCTAATACCTTTTAGCATTATTTTTTGAGGCTGCCTCTTTTAAGTGGACCCATTCATGATCTTCCTTTTTTTGTCTTAGAGAGCGTTTTTTCCTCAGTCTTTTCCTCTTTAATAGATTTATTAATTTACTTCGTTCAAGACAAAAGTTCAGGAATTGGGCCCTCACTAATTAATTTTTTGCCATATTTATATGAAGTAATGGATTAGAAGGCGGTCTCTGATTAATTGGTAAATGAGTAGTTTTACATGACGTAACCATGGTACTTATATTGAGACCATATGCTTCCATCAGATCGGACTGGGAAGGTTGTAGCTCTCCCATTACTATATGCTGCTGATCTATTATTAAAACTGTTAAGGTCTCTTTAGGTTTTGAAGCAGCTATAGTATTCCAATAGATTCTGCTATTTGCTTTATTAAAACCTACCGATTTATCCGTAAAATTCCATGAGTCCTCCTTTGCACAGGTCACCTTGATTTTAGAGGAGATCATCATGTTGTCACTATACACATTTATTGAAAAAATCTGCTGAAACAATGAAATAATCGATAATAGCTCCTCCAGTAGATGCATTATGTGTAATTTTTGCTGGGATATTCAATCCTAATCTCCCATTGCCAATTAATAGGTCTACATTTCTCAAGCCTTCGAGTAAAATAGCCCCTCTTTTATCAACCTGACTATTCTTCGGAAACAAAGCAGGAGGGATGTTTAGGGCTTCGTCTTTTGAGGCATTAGCAAATAATCTTATACTGTGGGTAGAGACTTTGGAGTTCAAATTGCGGACTAGCATTAAATGCCTACAATCTTCTCTTTCCATGATAATAGAGATAAAACCAAACAGGTATTATATGCAAGCCAAATAAAGCACATTTTACGATGATTCCAATGTGTTATTTGCTGTGTCCCAAAAATCTGAAGTTGAGGACATTTGGATCATTGACATAATATCATTGCATACAATATTGAAACACAATAATATGGGAAAATAAATATCATTAATGAAAATATTGCCCTCCTATACTTAACTAATAAAACCACAAATATCAGGAACACAAAAATTGTTGTAAAAAAAAATCTAATTTTACTTATATCGAAAACACAAATGTCAGAAACAAAAATATATTCATGAGTAAGTAAACATATAATATATCAAAACTATTGATTCACACAATATTGACTACAATCATATTGCAAAGAAAATGACATTATCATTAATAAAAATAAAAACTCTGTAAAACAATTATTTAAAATAAATATAAAAAATTGTATATACATGTTCGATTTAAAAATGAAATATATTACATCAGCAACATATTTATAATACCCTCAATAACATGTATAACTAAATTCCTAACAATATAAAGAAAAACAAATATTTGCATTAACTATAAACATGTATACAATAATCTAAATTTAACAAAAAAATATATGTAAATAAAAATATATTCAAAAATATCAAACCATATATAAAAAAAAACTCCAACTAAAACAAAACTTACCAATAAAATCAACCTTTAAACAACCTTAACCAATAAAATCATACAAACAATTAAATCTACAATATAAAAGGCAAATTTATTTTATCAGCTAAATACTTCAAAAACAACAAACGCTGCAAGATAAGGAAACTCTGCCGGATTCTCTGACTAGTCCCTCAAAGAAGAAATTTAAATGTCTTGACAATTACCTAACCAAGGGGTCTATTAGGATGGCGGTCGGAAATTCTCTCCGACCGCCATGGTAGCGGGAAAAGACCGCCCGCAAGGACCGCGGCACAACCGCCGGTCCGATTAGGATGCTCCGCAGTCGAAATCCGACCGCCGCGGTCGGTTTCCAGCGATTAACATTGCGGCGGTAGCTGCTGCCAGCAGCACCGCTGCGATGTCAAAATGACCATGTCCTGCATGTCCCTGCACTGCGTGGCAGGCACTGCACTGTGCCTGGCACCTGATACAGGGACATGTAGGGGGGTACCGTGGGTACCCCCCAGTGCACCCACACACCCCCCATACACATTGTGGGCCCGCAAGGGGCCCCCGGAACCTGTCTCCGCCACCCTTAAAATGGCGGTTCCACCTCAGCGGAAAGGCTGGCTTCCGCAGGCATCCTAATCGTGCCGGCGGAGCCTGGTCCTGCACCGCCCCCATGTTAGCGGCCAGCTCCGCCCGCCAGGCGACCGGGCGGACTGCTACCGGCGGAAAATAGGAGGTATAAAGCAGTACAAATGAATCACTGAATGTTCAAAGAATGCTGTAGAACTGAAGGAGAAGTTAGTTGGGGTGGTTTCAAGTCTATCTTTGCAAGAAGCTATTCAGGAGTAAATCTCTGACTTCGTTTTTTTAATGTGGCAATCGAGGGGTTAGATCTGATTTCAGGAGGAAGAGCATTCCAAAATCTTGGAGCCAGGCTAGAGAAGACTCAGTTATAGGTTCTCTTCTTATCAAATTTTTGTGGTTTCAGCAGTAGCTTCTTAGAGCGTCTTAGGGATCGATTCAAGCCCGGTAGTTCAAGTTTGTTTGCCAGGTAAACTGGAGTGTTATAGTGAAGCGCTTTGTGTATCAAGCTGTTAAAATGAAACCGTTTCTGTTTGCATATTATCTTATGTAAGTTAGCATTCGGGGCACCATTTTCTGTTAAGACGCCATTTTGAATCATGATCGAAACTAATCCTTTGCTATTTCTGAGAAAAGGCTTCTGCTGAGTTTCACTTCCCCAAGGTTGGGTTTTGCTTCACTAATGAATAGACTGCTCTTATTAGCGCACACCTTTCTCACTAGAATCAGGCCTTCTCCCACTTGTCTGGTGATGGACCCGCCTGGAGTAACCTTGGACTTTGTAACTTTGTAAGATATGAGTACTGAGATTGTTTTTCTCTCGTATTCCATTGCTTTGTAGCACCTGCCTGGAAAATTCCATTATGGGCGTGTCTTAGCCCAGTTACCAAATGTACATAATGCATCATTATGCTTGTCGATTTCAGTCCCTCTGCAGCACTGCTAGCGACTGGGCAGACTGGGCTCCACTCTGAGTGTACCTGAATAAACAGATAATGGTTTGTATTCTCTACTGTCTGACCGACTCTTCATTTGGTATGGAAGGCTGAGAGGTGGTCAATAGTGACCCGAGTGACCCGAATCGGGCCACTTCCTTCAAAGCAGGCAATCTTGAAATTAATCCTTGCTTCGAAGGGGAGCCACTTGAGTTGAATAAAGTCCTGTGTGATATGTTCGCGTTTTCTTGAACCCGTGATGAGTCTTGCAGCAGACTTCCGAGTAGCCCTTAAAGGGGCCAGCCTAGATTTGGGAAGTCAGATAGAGACACAATTCCGTAATTCTAAGTGAGAGATAACTAGGGATTGGACTGCAAGCTTCATGTCGTGAGGAGGAAGGAAGGGTTTGATTTTCCTTAACATGTTGAGTTGGTGATTAGCTCTTCTGGTTGTTGCGCTAATGTGGTCTTGCATATTTAGGTGTTTGTCTAGAGTTATGTCTAATGATCTAGATGAGTCCACAATATGTGGAGTGCAATTGAGGGCCGTTAGTTGTTTGGGCCAGTCATGAATGGGTGTTGAGTGATTGTGAGGGAAGATCAGGAGGTATTCGGTTTTCAGAGTATTCTGCATAAGGTGATTGTTGGTTAACCAATGTTGCATTTTCACAATGGCAGATTTAAGAGTTTTGATGTTATCCGGAGTAGAGATTTTCAAGCATAATTTAGATTTTTCACAGCCTGGTGGGCAGAAAATCTGGATTTTATTAAAGACGATGAGGCTAAGATTATGCAAATTTCCTTTATTGCGCAGCTCACTGCAGCATCAATTGAAGAGATCTAGAATTTCAAAAACATTCTAACTGTGTATAAAATCCCTCCACACATAGTCTTCTCTCTTCTTTGGTGTAGCGAACAAGATAACTTTAACTTTCTTTTTTCTTAACTTCACTGTAATAATCCATTAGTTCTTTGAAATTTCCAATCTGAAAGACAAAAAAAGATCCACTTTAGTCATTTTACCCAAGGGTGGGTACCTAGTTGAAGGATAATCTTAGCCTCCGTGCCTTTAATAAAATCCAGATTTTCTGCCCACCAGGCTGTGAAAAATCTAAATCACAAGGGCAGATTTAAGAGTTTTGATGTTATCCGGATTAGAGATTTTCAAGTACAATTAAGTATCATCAGCGAACATGTGATAATGTATGTTTGAGTCGTTCAGAATTTCGGTGAGAGGCTCCATGAACAGGTTGAAGAGCGTGGTTGATAGTGCTGAACCTTGAGACTTTGTTACTGTTAGAGAGGGAATGTTGGATTTTGAATCTTTGAGTTCTATAATGTAGGAACGAGGCTAACCAATTTATGACTGGGCCTGCTTACCCCATCCTTTTTTCCAGAAGCTTAATCAAGTGGTCATGTTTGACCGTGTCAAGCGCAGCGGAAAGATCAAGAAGTATAAGCAGAAAACTTCATTCTGGTTTATACTATTACACTACTTTCAGATACATACACACAAAAGCTAACAGTGGCGGACCATAGTTGTTGCACCTCAATCCGGTATATTGAAATTGAATGTCCTGTGCATAACGCTTCCAGCACTTGCCGCCGTTAAGTGCCACTGGAGACCAGAAACAGGAAATTCTTCAAAAGGAAAGTGCACCAGGAAAGAAGTTCAATTTCCCAAGATTAAGTCCATCATCTTCATTTATTAATCCTTTGTATTGTACAAATTGTAAAAAACAGCCAACACGTTTCGTTCCTTGATACATAGGAACTTCATCAGGGCTGAAACAATCACATAAAAGACAGTGTAAATCACCACATCTAACACACATATAATGACATTACATACTTACATACTTTGAACACAAAACACATTTAAATCTCTATGTATCTTATAGAAATCTCAACCTAATATATAGGTGTTTGGCACATAAACTACAGGAAAAACAAACTCCATGTAGCATAACATAAAGCAACCCACATATACATACAGTTATAACCATCATCAACCCCATATTGACCCCAACAGCACAAGAGCTGACATTTAGTACACAGACCTATGTACAAATATTATTCACATATAAATATATATACATCATCTTATCCCACCTCACGTGAATATATATTAAGAACTTGAATTTGTATGAGTAAACAGCATGTTAAAGGGAAAAAACTGATTAAATTGTGTGCATGTATTAAAAAGCCAATTAGACCATTCATATTGCCCGTTTCAGTTCAAAATTCCAAACCACCAGCACAACATTCTAAACACTCTATCTCTCAAATGTATTGATGTCTGAGGACAGATCTCACCTTAAAACATAGTATGTTGTATTCACAATACTTGAAAATATTTGTTGTTGTACCACCTTAGGACAACCATCATATCAAGGGGTTAAGTTCATCCCGGCCACAGATGGTATACCTTTGGGCAATCATTTATATACCAAGCTGATTAATTCGTACTGTGCTGATATGCTCATTATCGTATCCGGTAACGTCCGCTTGACTGGTTGGCCATTTTGGGTGACCATTTATTTATGTCTTCTATGGTAGTGGTGACATGATAGAGGGAGTAGTGCTATAGATCTAACGTTGGTCCTATTGTGACTTTACCCACTGTCAAGGATATATTATAGATAGAGACATGTGACTTCATACATAATGATGGTGTTTGGATTACAATGAGAGATGCACAAGCTTTTGTATGCTTGGGTTAAAGGTTTTTCTTCTAATTAGGTTTCGAGTTGGGGCAAGATATGGTCCCTGTATACCATCTGTGGACGGGATGAACTTAACCCCTTGATATGATGGTTGTCAAGGGGGGTACAACAACAAATATTTTCAAGTATTATGAATATGACATACTATGTTTTAAGGTGAGATCCGTCCTCAGACATCAATAAATTTGAGAGATAGAGTGTTTGAAATGTTGTGCTGGTGGTTTGGAATTTTGAACTGAAACGGGGAATATGCATGGTCTAATTGGCTCTTTAATACATGCACACAATGTAATCATTTTTTTCCCCTTTTTTTAATGATTATGCTGTTTACTCATACAAATTCAAGTTCTTAATATATATTCACATGATATGGGATAGGATGATGTATATATATTTATATGGGAATATTATTTGTACATAGGTCTGTGTACTAAATGTCAGCTCTTGTGCTGTTGGGGTCAAAATGGGGTTGATGATGGTTATAACTGTATGTATATGTGGGTTGCTTTATGTTATGCTAAATGGAGTTTGTTTTTCCTGTAGTTTGTTATGTGCCAAATACCTCTATATTAGGTTGAGATCTCTATAAGATACATAGAGATTTAAATGTGTTTTGTGTTCAAAGTATGTAAGTACGTAATGTCATTATATTTGTGTTAGATGTGGTGATTTACACTGTCTTTTATGTAATTGTTTCAGCCCTGATGAAGTTCCTATGTATCAAGGAATGAAATGCGATGGCTGACTTTTAAATTTGTACAATACAAAGGATTAATAAATGAACATGATGGACTTAATCTTGCAAAATTGAACTTCTGTCCTGGTGCACCTTCCTTTTGAAGAACTACTTTCAGATACAGTGACAGAGAGAGCTAACTATATAACATCCCAGAGTGGAAAGCAGTTACTGAGTCATGTGGGCGACAGCTACAACCAAGACAGTAAATCAACAGAAAATGTGAATTGGAAATGTACCAAATGTTATTCTAATGCCTACTATGATAGATCTACTGCAAAAGATGATGTTATAACTAATGTAAGGGAATACAACAAGCGCCCAAATTTAACAGAAATAGAAGTAAGAGAGGCATTTCAGGATATGAGAAAGGCAAGCCCTAGATCCCAAGAACCTACAACCAAAATCCTAAAAGATATACTCCCTAAAGTCTCAAAACACATCAAAGGACACTTACTACCTATATCCACTTCATAACGCTTAATTGCACAAATTCAAAAAGTGCCCAATGATTAACCCTGGGCGGTGAACTACGCTCCGCTCGCGGAGTTTGCGGAGTTTTCTGCACTCCGCGTTATGCGGAACTCGCAGAGTGCAGAGAAAATCCGCTACGCTATGCGTAGCGGACATTTTTGCTCGCTCGCGTTCCTCAACGTCAAGTTGGCGACCGCGAGCGAGCAAAATCAACATCCCGGCGAGATTGTTCCTCATTCGCGATCGGAAACATCAAGTTGGCAAGCGCGAGCGTGGAAAATAAACCTCCCGGCGAGATTTCTCCAAGCGGGGTGGTCAGGTTTCTCATTGCGAGTGGTCGTGTATGCTCGCGAACGCTCGCGATGAGAAACTGCCCGTTCACGTTGAGAAAGCTGCCGCTCGAGTAAAAATCTTCTCGAGCGGCAGAAAACGACCGATTGCACTGTGCATGATGCCGTTTGCAATCATTGCACAGTGCGGACAAGCATCCGGCACTGTGCAATCACCGCGAACAGCATTTTCCTATCGCACTACGCTGCTCGCGTAGCTCCGCGTAGCGCGGTGGAGTTGTTTTACCACTCCGCGTAGCGTCGCGTAGCGCAACTCCGCGACCTATGCCCGGGGTTACCAATGATACTCCTCCTTCCTCTAGAAGATAGAAATACATGAACATTTAACAATTACACTTAATAAGAAACCTTTCCTGTTATGTGAAAGCCTAAACATTGATAAACAAATCCTAATATTTTCTACAGCAAATGCTTACTAAACTAAGCCATTGTCAAACCTGCATGATGAATGGGACCTTCAAAATGTGTCTGAAAACCAAACACTCATATCCACACCATATATGGTGGATATCAAAACACAAATATCCCTTTCATATATGCCCTAATATCAAATAAACAAAGCAACACTTACTACAAACTCTAAACACATTTGCTGCTAGGCCTTTTCCCCACCTGTACTAAGTTTTTTGGGCTATTTGGGGTAGTTTGCACTTAGTCCCCCATAATATTCAGTCCACATGAGGTATCCATGCCAAATTTGCGTCCTTTTTTTCCAACATCCTGACGATTTTAAATGTACTTAGGGTTTGTTGTTTCGCTTGGAAGGGACTGAGCAATTTGTAAAATACAGGTACATTTTAGGGGTGGGCGAAGAATTCCCCTCCACCTGCAGAGTTCGTGGAGTTTTGCCCACTCCGCGCTCTGTGCGGAGTCCTGAAAAAATCTGCGAAGTGACGCAAAGCTGAGTTTTTTCTCTCGAGCGGCTCGCCAATGGTAAGTTGGCAAGCTCTTGTGAGAAAAAATTACGTGCTGGACCTCTTCCCAGCAAGATTTCTCATCACAGGCAGTCGCAGCAGCCCGCGACTGCTCGCATTGAGAAATCTGCCATTCACGTTGAGGAAGCTGCCGCTCGAGTAGAATGTCTACTCGAGTGGCAGAAAGCAGCAGCGCCCTCTGGCGTGATGTGTAGTGCAGTTCACACAGATTTTACAAACTCCTGGCGCTAAAAATCAGGGTGAGCAGCGTGACTTAACAGACTCTGCCACTGGAAGAACCCTGCGGAGTGCAGCAGAGTTTTTCTGGCACTTCACAGAGTTCCGCATAAAAACTCTGTGAACTCCGCCTGGCCTTGTAAATGTTGGGGTTTTTAGGAAAAATGGGAAAAAGAACTGCAGAAGTAAGCAGCTGTTTTTTTCCCTAAAAATGGTATTCACAGAGGGTTTGTGGAGCTATAATCACCATCTTTCCAGATTTCAGGAACAGTCAGACTTTTGTCAGAAAAGCAAATTGTTCTACACAGTTTTGGCATTTTACTGGGACATGGCCTATTTTTCCTATTTTTTGTGCTTTCAAACTTCTTCCATTTAGTGGTAGAAAGAGTGTGAAACCAATAATGGATCCTGGAAAGCTATTCAGCAAGGGGGTCATTTGTGTAACCATTTGTGTAGTTCCTTCAAGATTTCCCTATAGAAAGTAACAGTTGAAAAAAAATAATATTAAAATTGAGTTAAAAAAAAAACGATTTACGCCTACATTTTCACCTGTATCTTCTTCTAACTTCTAACTATGGCAGATTTTTTTAAATCGATATACTGTTAAATCCACTGGACCATTCTGGTTGTGGGAATATATAGCGCTTGTAAGTTCACCTAGAACCTGAGGTACCCAAAGCCAATAACTGAGCTCCTCCTTGCAACGGTGTTTGCAATGTGTACCGAGTGTACAGCAATTCATTTGGTAAAATATAAAGAGTAAAAAACAGATATCAAGTAAACCTATGTATTTTCAAAATGGGAACAAGACATGGAGTTTAGAAGCAGTAGTTGTTTGCACATCTCTGAATTTGTGGGTACCCATACTAGCACGTGAATTAGAAGGCATGTTTCAAAAGGATTTCCTTTTTACACACTGTCTTACATTTGGAAGGCAGAAATGCATAGCAAGACAAGTGAAAATAACACTTGTTCTACTATTCTATTTTCCCTAAGTTTCCTGATAAAAATGGTACCTCACTTGTGTGAGTAGGACTAGTGCCTGTGACAGGAAACAGCCCAAAATACAACATGGACACATCACATTTTTCCACTGAAAACAGAATCTTTCTCTGCAATGTGCCAAGCTGTGGATGTTGGGCCCTAGCTCAGCCAGCACCTAGGGAAACCTAGCAAACCTGTAAATGTTTGAAAACTACACACCCACGGAAATCCATGATGGGGTGACTTGTGTGTCTCTCACCAGGTTCTGTTACACAGAATCACTTGCAAACCTCAACATTTGTAAAATAAGCACATTTTCCTCACATTTCTGTGATGGAAAGTTCTGGAATCTGTAGGGAGCCACACACTTCCTTCCACCCAGCATTTCCCCAAGTCTCTTGATAAAAATGGTACTTTACTTGTGTGGGTAGGCCTAGTGCCCGTGACAGGAAATGTCCCAAAACGTACTGTGGAGTCAAAAATTATCTATCACAAAATGACCTGGTTGTGCAAGGGAAAAACCTGCGTTTTTGGTACCGGGCTTGGTGGCCATCTAGGGAAACCTACCAAACCCAGACATTTCTGTAAACTAGCTACCCGGAGGAGTCCAGGGAGGTGTGGCTTGCATGGATGCCCCAACGTTTCCTTACCCAGAATCCCCTACAAACCTCAAATTTTATTTAAAAAAACATTTTCCTAACATTTCTGTGTGGGAACGTTGTGGGGTCACTGAGCAGACACAAATTTCCTACCACCCAGCATTCCCCCAGGTCTCCTGATAAAAAAGGTACCTCACTTGTGTGGGTTGGCCAAGTTCCAGTGACAGGGAAGGGCCCCAAATGTATTGTGGAGACTTCAAAATTATCTTTCACAAAATGACTTGATTTTGCAAGGGAGTCACCTGCATTTTTGGTCCCTGGCTCAGCGGCTATCTAGGGAAACCTACCAAACCCAGATGTTTCTGTAAACTAGACACCTAGAGGAGTCCAGGGAGTGTGGCTTGTGTGGATCCCCCAGCGTTTTCTTACCCAGAATCCCCAGCAAACCTCAAATTTAGATTTTAAAAAATCACATTTTCCTCACATTTCTGTGTGGGGAAAGTTGTGGGATCACTGGGCAGACACAAATTTCCTACCACCCAGCATTCCCCCATCTCTCGCGATAAAAATGGTACCTCAATTGTGTGGCTGTGCCAAGTGCCTTCGACAGGGAAGGGCCCAAAACGGATTGTGGAGACATCAAAATTATCTATAACAAAACAACCTGGTTTTGCAAGGGGGTAACCTACGTTTTTGGTCCCGGGCTCGGCGGCCATCCAGGGAAACCTACCAAACCCAGACATTTCTGAAAACTAGACACCTAGGGAGTCCACAGATGTGTGGCTTGCGTGGATTCCCCAACGTTTTCTTACCCAGAATCCCCTGCAAACCTCAAATTTCATGGATGTAAGCAATTAATTCTGCCCCAATAGCATTTTAAAGTGCAATGTGCGTTTAACCAATATCAAGTTGTACATTTACCCTAATTGGGATTCTAAGGTGCAATATGCATAGCAGCTTTTCACAACCTTCCTATTTGGGGATCCACTATTTTACTTAACATGACCTTGCTGAGTGTAATTGCATTCATGCAGACCTAGATCTCAAACCCAAACAAGAGCCACCATCAAGGAAGAGAACAACAGGCTCCTCAAGCCAAGCAACCCAGGCTTCATGATATGAGTAAAATTCTGTATGAACGTCTATCAGCACAGAGAGCATGAGAAACATTGCAGGTGAAGTGGAAGTGTTCATGCCCTTTTTGCCTTTTTCTACCAAATATACTCAGCTGCCAGAGAGATAAATACTACCGGCTTTCATTACCGAGTTCTACCCCCTTCCCATGTCTAATCAAGACACATTCTGCAGCAATAATACCAGAGGTTGCTGAGACAGAGGTGGTATCTCTCATTGAATGACACTTTGCCCTTGAACATTTACCAGCACAACACAAAGGTTAATGGTAGTTTTGTTCTGTACATGACCAACAGTGACTTAAAAGCATATGCAATGGCAGCTTTCTTGCCTGAAAGTGCAACATGGTTTAGTACCGCAACTCATTCTTTCCATGTGGCACCTGTGGTCATGATAGTGTCGGATTGTTGGCTATAGCTTTGCAAAGTAGGTGAATTCCAAATGTCAGGCTTGACTTCATTGAAACTTCTGTAAGATTCTTCACACAATTTAAACTTCACTTTGTTATTTAAAAGTTGCCTTATCTGATGAGTCTTACCTGAGTATTGACATAAACCTTTGAACTGAATTTAGCCAAAAATGGTCTTAATATCCTCTTTGCTCTGATGCTTCTGTATTAGAGTCTAATATTTTCTCATTTGACTTGAAGCCTACAGAGCTCACCACACGACCTTAATAAAAATTTAAGAGTTCCTTCCCTGCAAATGCATAACGTTTGGGCTCAGCAGGAAGACAATTCCTCTCTAGAACCCACAAAACATCGACTAAAATACTCTTTATGCTCCCTCTTGTTCCTGCCTATAATGACTATGTTATTTTGTAACTATACTACTCTTCACATATTCCCTAACAGTTGCATCATATTCCTTTGGAAGGCAGCAGCCACTAATGCTAAACCCAAAGGCATACAATTGAATTAAAAGCAGTCTAATGGGGTGAAGACAGTAGTCAGTCTTTTCTGCTTGTTTTCAAGTGTTCCAGGTGGCAAGCTAATGATCATTCAACTGCTGAGAACCTTTCTAAATAGCTTTTGTCATGGCAAGCATTTGCTTTATTTTAAGGAGAGGAAACTGATCAATGTGAATATTGTTATTGATAGCTCTAAAGTGCACACACATTTTCTCTTTCCGGTTGGCACATCAAGCAACCACAAGGGGGGTCATCCATTTAGATGCTTCAACGGGCCAGTGACTTTAGCTTCCTGTAATTTCTAGATTTCAGCCTTCACTCCATCTGCTATTAATAAAGGCATGTTCCTTGTTTCATGTGTCTTGGGCTTGCATTCACATTGAACACAGTATTATGTAAAAGTGCTTCATTACACTTTTCCCCACTTAATACTTTGGGAAATCTTACAAGTGGGTTTACTGTCAAATGAACCCTGACGAGAGTGTCAATGGCTCACTGCCTGATTTGAGGACTTATCGAAAGTCTTCTTGCTTCCTCGGTGGAGATTGGATAATTTCTCAAAAGCACCTAGTGATACAGCATTGCTGGCGACGTTGCCTGCAGCGAACCCAGGTTCAGGTCCCCTTTTTGCCTGATATGTTGTTAAAATGGATGAAAATAGTGGCCCAGGTAAGAGCGTTAGCAGGGATTGCAAGGCGGACTACCTTTGGGGTTAACAGTGTTGGGAATTTATATCGGGATGGATTATTGCTTAGGTTTGAAGACCAGAATGAAGAATTTGATATACCGAGGGGGCAATTTTTTGTACACAGGCCATTGGTTGCAACAATAAGAAATTATTGTCGAAATGGAGATGCTGAACCTGCCAGGCATCAGGTGTTTCAACAGCTCTGTACAACAACAGGGTGTGTAAGAGTGGTCACGTATCTATATCATGCAATTCGTGCAAATATTCTTTCTCATCTTGCCGAATTGAAAATAAAATGGGAGAGAGACTTAGAGCTTCAAATTAATGATGTGAACTGAGATAGGATTTCAGCTGTCTCTAGAAATTTTTTATTCAAATTAATTAATTTCTATATCCTGCATAGAACTTATCTAACACCTGGCAGGATTAACACGTTCTATGTGACTGCTGCTGCAAAATGCCCTAGATGTGGGGAGCTGGGGGCGGAAATGTTCCACATGGTATGGTCCTGCCCTTCATTAGCAGGGTTCGGAAAAGAAGTAATAGGATATATTAATGGAATAACCTTACGGGATATCCCTTGTACACCCTTGGTTTGCCTCCTATGAGAATGCCCTTGCCCCAAAAATAAGAAAACTACTACTAGATTAACTGACTGAGGTTTGATTCTGGCAAAATGAGAATTAACTATGCACTGGAAAACTGTGCATTGTCCACAAATTACTAGATGACGTAAGGAAGTGGTTAAATGGGCAAGTTTGGACAATGCTGTGTTGTTTCGTGAGATAAAGAGAGGGCGAGGAAAAACTGAATGGGTGTTAGACCTGGCATCCTTGGCGGGGTTTCCCTGACTTTTGCCTCTACCTCCTGTATTTTTGACACTCTGCTGGAATTCGTTTTGCTGGTTTAGATGCTTTGGGCACTTTGCCACTGCTGATCAGTGCCAAAGTGCAAGTGCTCCTGGTTAAATTGTTATTGTGATTGGCTATCCATGATTGGTATATTTGTGCTTTACCAATACGTCCCTAGTAAAGTGTACTAAGTGTGCCAGGGCTGGTGATTCAAATGCTACTAGTGGGCCTGCAGCACTGATTGTGCCACCCACAGGAGTAGCCCCAAGATGGTGTCTCAGGCCTGCCACTGCAGTGCCTGTGCGCAGTTTGTGAACTGCCATGTTGTCCTGGCCAGTGTACACACTTGCCAGGCCTAACCCTTCCCTTTTCTTACACATTGGACACCCCTATGGTAGGCCCAAGGTACCCCCCTGGGCAGGGTGCAGTGTATGTGAAAGGTAGGACATGTACTAGTGTAGGTAACATGTCATGATAGTGAAACACTGCCAATTTTGTTTTTCACTATTGAAAGGCTATCTTTCCCATAGGATAACATGGGGAATGCTGTGTAACATGGTTACCTGCATATCTTCCCATAGCAGCAAGATAGAAAGTTGGAATCTGGTACCCCTGAACTCAGAATTTAATTACACATCTTTTAGTGAAGATGGTTTTTAAATTCTAAGTTTGGAAATAGCACTTTTAGAAAGTGGCTATTTTCTTGTTCATCCTTTCTGTGTGCTTCTGCCTGTTTGTGAATTGACTGTCTGGTTTGTGAGTGACAGGGGCTGGGGGTGGCTGAAGGAGGCTGGGTGAGTCAGCACTAGGCTGAATAGACCTATCTACATGTAGCGTGGTGGGAGGAGTGGCACCTGGGTCTGAATAGGGCTGTGCCTGCCTTCCACAATGCTGGCTCCACCTCCTGCAGTGTGTCTGATGACCCTGGCCCACACTCACAAAGGAAGGAGAGGTGCCCTGGCAGAATGCACCCTGATCTGGTTTGGACTGGGTCCAGGACCCCTCACACATAGAGAACAAAGACTTTTGGGGTATAAATACTAGAGCTGAAACCCCTGAACTTTAGACTACTTTTGGAATCAAGAAGAATCCCTGCCAGAGAAGATTAGCTGAAGAGACTGAAGGAGAAGTACTGCCCAAGTGTGTCTAGGGCTGGCCTGCAGTTTGCTGTTTCTACTGAGGAGAGATCTAAAGGACTTTGCTGTGTGCTGTGTCCCCCTGCTTGAAAAAGGACTTTGCTGAGTGCTGTGTCCACCTGAAGAAAAGTCTCCAAAGGCCTGAGAAGAGCTGGCCTCCTGTTTCTGAAGTCCCAGGCACAAAAGGACTTCACCCCCAGCCTCCCTGAACTTCCTTGCTGGGAGTTCCAGTCTGCCAGGAGGGCCTGTAACTGTGTGTGAGGCCTCTCTTGCTGTTGGGAGCTAGAAGCACGACGCAACGAGAGAAGCGTGACGCCGCCGCAGTAGCCGCTGTTGCATCATCGAGAAGCGGGTCGCCGCTGTTCACCACCGCAACACAGGAGAAGCGTGTCGTAGTCACCGAGGGTGTCATCGCATCACCGGAGAAGCGTGTTGCAGGGCTGTCGCATCGCTGAGGAAGCGCACCGCCGCTGATCGCCACCGCATCACCGGAGAAGCGCGTCGCCATCACCGAGGGTGTCGTCGCAACACTGGAGAAGCGTGTCGCAGGGCCTGTCGCGGCTCCGAAGATCACCGAGTTCGCCGCACGGCCGTCGGGCGTGCAAGCATCGCATCTACAGTGTTGCATCGCAACAAAGACGCCATTTCATCGCATCGCACCGGATCAGTGCAACGCATCAAGGCGCCATTTTGTCGCACCGGAACCGGAGCACAGGAAGAACCGACGCATCGCCTTCACTGCGCCCCTTTTGCTTGTCGTGCGTTACGCATCCCAGGTACTTTGAGACTGAAAGTGTCGCATTTGAGATCTACAAGTTTATTTTTGCAACAACCCTTTTTAAAGGCATTCTACTGAGTTTTGTATGTTGGATTTTTGTCGTTTTGGTCTTGTGTAGTTTAGATAAAGATACTTTATTTTTCTAATCTGGTGTGGTGTCCATTTGTGGTGTTTTCACTTTGTTACTGTGAGTGTTGGTACAAATACTTTACACATTGCCTTTGGGATAAGCCTGTCTGCTCGTGCCACGCTCCAAGGGGTGAGCAGGGGTTATCTAAAGTGTGTATCCCCCTTACCCTGACTAGAAGCAAGGGTCCCTATTTGGACAAAGGTACCTACCTCTGCCAACTAGAGACCCCCAGTTCTAACAATGGGTTAAAGCATGGGAACACCTAGTGGATAGATTGCTGGCCCTGGAAGCAGAAACAGATTCGCCGAATAGCCCCCTAAGTCCATGTAGGTGAAAGAAGGGAAATCTAGTTTAATTCAGATATATTGGGTGTTAATGGGTACTACTGTGATATACTTGTTCATGTGGAATATTTTGGCACTTTATTTATGACTGCTTTACTTGACATGGTGTAACTGTGGGTGGGGGGGATTGATGTTATAGGTTTATTGTAGTAATTTTAGTGGATCTAAGATATGTATGAAATTTACAGTCGAAATATGTTTGAATGCTTGTGGATGTGTGTCATATGAGATATATTGATTATCACTTTTAATATATTATAGTTTTCTGGGTATTTCTCCTTTTCAGTCTATCTTTTAATCTATTTATTAAAATTATCTGTGTACATTTCCTTTCTAAAACAAAGGATTATATATGTAGTGCACATCATTTATGATCTGTACGATATGCCTGTCACTATTGCACTAATGTCTATTTAATGAAACTAATAAAAATTATTTAAAACTAGCTGATACTTTGGGAAATATTTCTAAGGCCCAGCTTTATGTCTTCAACATCTCACATAACTAACAACTGATCTGTAGTACTATTATACAAGACTATGGGGCCGAATATGATGCCGTAGGAAAGAGCTCTGACCCTTGGTCGGAGCCTTTCCTACGGCATAGTAATATCCTGTTTGGATTCATTTCTGACTGGCACATTTTGATGGAGTCAGTTGGAAATGAATCCATACAGGATTTCTGAATCACTTACGATGGCCTCGGAGAGCCCGTCTGCCATTTGGGAAGGGGCCAGTAATCCCAAGGGCGGCTCTTTCCGCCCGAGGGATTATGATGGCGGATTCCCACAGCCTTTCTCTGCCGGCCTTTCTGACACAGAAAGGCTGTGGGAAGTTGACTTTGGGGGGTTCTAGCAGGTTCCCCATGGGTGCAAGGCCTCTGGATGGCGGCTGAGGGGGAACCTATGGTGCCCCCCTGTTGATCCCTGCACCCGGTGGCAGGCACCTTGAAGTGCCTGCCACCGGGTGCAGAAATGAACTGCACCTCAGCTCTTTACAATGAGAGCATGCATTCTGGTCAGAATGCATGCTCCCATTGTAAAGAATAGGATTGCAACCGAACACAGTTCAGTCACATCTGAATTGCTAGTTTGGGCCCGGCCACAAGAGGTCAGTTGGTCCCAGTTCCAGATCGATGTCGGACAGACTCAGGTCCGTCCGACATCAAAATCAGCCCCTATGTGTAAGTACCTTTGTTCTCTCCAATATAGAATTGGAGGACTTTCTTCTCTATCCTGTAACCTACCTACTGCTTTTCAGTTTATGAATCTGAAGAGAAAAGAATGTTAATCCAACATTTCAATAAAACCTCCCATGTAACTATCTGGATTAATGTCTGCTGGGTCCACTTTGTCCACAATTCTAGTTACAAATTTGATCCTGCACATGCTCTCTGCTATAATTTTACATGAAGAGCTAGATCTGGCCACAATATGCAATGGAACTCCATATATAGCCATTACACACACTTAGCAATAGAACAGATACTCCAATATAGTGCAAGACAGGTTATTCCAGTTTACTTCTGCACAGCAACCCAAGACATACAATGAGTGCACATCATGAAGATCCCTTCTCGCCACTTGCTTTATTCTCCCTTGCCCAGCTGAAACATTCCACATAAGAACATTCTACACATATACTCTAATTAACTGATTCACAAAAGACTTTATGAGTATGGGAAGTAGTAGTACAGGAGTAACCTTTACAAACTCTTTAATGCCTTTGTGAATTGCCTCTGAAACATCCAACTCCTTATTACTAAAAGTGCAAAATGAGCTCAACCCTTTCTATTTGTACTAAGTACGAAGCATATAGGAATATTCCCTTATTATTCCCATTTTATTCCCCACTACATTAATATAAATGGGAAAGTATGTATGCATCATTTTTATTCAATTTCAAATATTTGAAGATCTGAGCAGACAATAGGTTGAGCCAATGCTTAAGTCTTTAATGTAAGAAGGTGGCTGCCAGATGAAAACTTTGTCACCTGTTTTTGTTATTCCTTCTCATTATCAGTTTTTTTTACATTTCAAATATTAGTTTCTTTGAGAAAACCATAAATGATCTATCTAGCTGACCTCTTGCTGAATTTCAAATTGTGTCTACATTTCACAAATTCAAAGCTTTCTGGGCTCATCCATGGGTTTCACACTTGCTTCACCACAAACTGCAAGTAGGCAGAAACCACACAAAAGAGAAAAAAGTGACTAGCCCTTAAAAAATGCAAAATCTGTGGCATGAAAAATGATTTTTGTACAACTCTGTCTGATCCTGAAAGCTGGAAAGGGGATGATTGTAGCTCAGTAAACCTTTCACTGAGGTCATTTTTTGAAAAATGTTTCACTTTCTTGCATAGCACATTTTTCCATTTTTCTGAAACCCCCCAAAATTCTGCTTCTTTTGGTTATTTTCTCGGTTGCCTCCAGGGAATTCATAAACTCTAGGTAGTTTTGAAATACCAAAATTTGGGAAAAAAGGATACAAATTTGGCCTAGATAACTTTTGTGAAAAAACATTATGAAGGCTTAAATGTGAATTTCCCCAAGCATCACAAAAAGGCTTAGCTTCGAAGAGGGAAAAGCTTCAGCAGTGAAGGGGAGAATTAACAAACCTGCTATTTACGTGCTCATAACCTCACTGAAAAACAGAAAATGGTCTCTAACAAGCAAGCTTCTTACAGCCTTCTCTTGATCCAACAGGTAGAGAGTATACCATTCTCACTTGTGGATGATCCATATTTAATGTAGCTACTGCACAGAATAATATATGTTTCTATTACTGATTTTAATTTCTTTGGGTGTTAGAAATAAACATTGTTAGGGTGGTATGAGTGTATCCAAAATGTATACTATATACCCCTGCTTTCAAACGTACATCATCATGAACGTATCATTTAATACATTCACTTTTCTGTGACTAGATAACTATTCATAGTTTTTGTACTTACAATCCCAGCCTTGCTTGTAATCTACGTACTACACTGGCTTTTTTATTCCCTCCTATCACCCTATATTGAAGAATGGCAGATATGTGATTAGAGCAAACACTTCTTGATATGGACTTACACAAGATCAAATATATCTATAAACTGTTAAAAGAGATCAAATGTGTAGTTACACTTTATCTTCCCCCAATAAAAGTGTCTGTAGCTACTCCATGGTCTAAGGTTGACATAATAAATAAATGTCTCATTAAACTGAATAGGTTGCTTTGAATTTTAACACAAATGAGGTTTCTTTAACTTCTGCAGAAGAAACATTTGCTCTTCAGACAGCCCACTCCTCTGCCAGCAACATACAGCCACATTTGCCTCTGACTGACATCATCGCGGAATCGGGACCAACCGACCTCCGGTCAGCGGTCCCGACTACCTAATTATGATGCGACCGCACATGGGGGCTGATTACGATGCGTTAGGAAATGGCTCCTACCGTCGGGCGGAGCCGTTTCCTAATGCATCATAATCAGTCAGTCGGATTCCTTTCCGACCGACCAATTTTGATGGTGTCGGTCGGAAAGGAATCCAACCGGTCATTCCGACTGGCTTCCAACAGAATCGGAGAGCCCGTCCGCCATGCGGAATGACTTCAGTAATCCCAAGGGCGGCTTTTTCCGCCCAAGGGATTACAATGTCGGATTCCGATAGCCTTTCTGTGCCACCTTTCTGACACATAAAGGCTGTTGGAAGTTGACTTTGGGGGCCCCCAGCAGGGCCCCCATGGGTGCGTGGACTCCGGTCGATGGCCCTGTTGACCCTGCCCCCGTGGCAGGCACCTTGAGGTGCCTGCCACGGGGGTGCAGGGATGAACTGCACCTCTTCATTTTACAATGAGATCATGCACTCTGATAGGAATGCATGCTCTCATTGTAAAGAACAGGAGTGCGACCGAACACTGTTAGGTCGCATCCTAATTAGTCGGTCGGGACTTAAGTCTTCCCGACATCGTAATTAGGCCCATGGTACATTTGCATACTCCCTTTTCCCTATAGGAGCTTGTGCTACAGCCGTAAACCAGCTGTAGCACAAGCTCCCATAGGGAAATGGGAGGTTGTGTTCATCCCTGCACCGCGTGGTAGGCACCTCATCGTGCCTGCCACATGGTCCAGGGATCAACAGGAGGACACCATAGGTACATCCTCGGCCCCCAACTGGAGGCCGCAAAGAAAAAGGGGGCCTGGCTTGGGGCCCTCAAACTCGCTTTCTGAAAGGCTTTCTAAGTCGGAAAACCCGGCATGGAAAGCCTGTCGGAAACCGAGCATCCTAATCCCAACGGCGGAAACACCATCCATTGGGATTACGGGCTGGTCTCCGACTGGCCAACAGCCGGTCTGAATTGAAACCGACGATCTTGGTCGGAAAGTCTCTGACCTCAGGTTGGAGGCTTTCCAACCAGGATCGTAATAGGCCCCTCAGTTTCCAACTTATTTTGCTGAATTATTGCACACCATCTTCAATGCCTCAAATACCACTGCCATTGTGCACATTTTTAAGACTGTTGGTTCTGGCTAGTTGACTGTCTTCAAGACTATTTTTTAAGCTATTCCTGTCTTTTTTAAGTGCTTTGTTTTTTAAACATTTTTGCTGAAATGTCTATGGCTCTCTGTGTCTTCTGCTTTATTATCATGATATATATACGCCCAGGTATATATCCATAAAAACTCTTCTTTAATATCACACAAGACTGAGACAAATGTAAGGTGAGCACCGATTTACCTGAGTGCCATTACACACCGGTCTCGGATAGACCATATACATGCACTTTATGATATTCAAGATATTTCTTTCTTTAGTTTGTTGAAGCATTTTGTTTGGGAAGATGAGGATATATCTTCTGTAAAGACTTCTCACTCCTTCTTAAGTTTTGGTGTTATTATCATGATCATCATATTTCAAAGGTAATAAGCATGAATAAAAACATATTGTTGCCAAAGGTACATCACGGTCATCAAACTATTTTTGTATACTTGCGATCAGACCCGCTTTCCGGTCTAAGGGGCACTTACAATGTCGGGAGGAAAGCCTCTGCCCAACATCGACTCGGAATCGGGACCGACTGACTTGCGATCACCAGTTCCGACCACCAGATTATGATGCGACCGAACACTGTTCGGTCAGAGTCCCATTGTTCCCTATGGGAGCTCATGTTCCACCCGACAACTGGCCGTAACACAGGCTTCTATAGGGAAATGGGGTGTTTGCGGAAAACCCTGCACCCTGTCACAGGCCCACCAAGGTGCCTGCCACACAGTGCAGGGTTTTACAGGGGGGCACCTTGGGTACCCCCTCAGCCATCAACAGTAGGCCGCGGGTCACTTTCCGACAGCCTTTCTGTTTCGGACAGCCGACATGGAAAGGCTGTTGGAAATCGACATCATAATCCAGAGGGTGTAAATACTGTCCATTGGGATGTACGATGCGGTTCTGATCGACACGAATACTCTGCAAGTCGCCCGGTACCGATTCGGAATGTGTGCACAGTTTACATTGCGACCACGACCATTGTAATAAGGCAGTCGGAATGTACACTGATCAAGTCGGTCGGAAGGGCTCCGACGAGGTTGAGGAGATTCCGACTGTCGGGAGGAGGCTTTCCGCCTGAGATCGTAATTGGCCCCTTAGTGTATTTTCATAAATTTTGACTTCTTTAAGTGAGCCCTGTGTTTTAATCCTGGCATCACACTGTCATCTTGTTCTTCCACTAGAACACAAACCTGTGCTTGCTGAGAATTACTGGGATTTGATTTGACCAATTGCAATGCATTGCCAAAGCTGCTTGTTAAGAGTCATCACTGGTGCTGATACATGTGCCACAACCAATGTTTATTGGGGTTCACTGACAAAATATTGCCTATGAAAATATCGCAATACCAAAATATTGTGACCAAAATATCATTGTCAAAATATTGTCATCCTGTACTTATAATGGTAATTACAAAAATATTGAAAAAATAATATAGTTATCATTTATAGCGTTGTCTTAAATATCATTTTTTTATTATACAGTACAGTACTGTGAAGAAGCCATGTGTACATATACCTGTACATCACTGTGAAGAAACAAAGTGTGTATATAGCTGTACATATTGTGTATATATTATGCGCATTTATTTTCAATTGATTACCTATTCAAATTAATAGGATTTCGTCACGTGAGGCATTGACCATAAAATGCTGAATTTATTTATATATTCTCTGGCAATCATTGTTAGTTTTACAAATCATGTATTTTTGTAAATAATGTTGATTGATCGAATTAATTTCGAAAGATGTATGATGCGAAACAGTATGTTTTCAGTATCTATGATTGACGTAGAGCGTACTTAACAGCGATGCCGTGTCATGACCTTTGAACTTGACGAAGGCCGACAGGCTGAAACGCGTCATTCTTTTTCTGCACATTAAAACCTTCTGGATATGACTTTCGTGTGCCGCTTTCTTTCGCATTTGAAAGGACTGTTCTGAAATTTGTGGTTGGCCGCCACGGCAGGCACCGGCAGTAGGAGGCAGGCGTACGGCGTTTGGCTAAATTCTTTGAACGCATGGGATATATATATACATATATATTTATATATATATATGTAAATATTGAAAATAGTAAGATTCATTAAATAAAATAGATTTGTATATATATATATATATATATATATCCAAAGCAGTGTTCCACCTGGGGCTTGCTGAACTCGCGGCGGGTGCAACCGGGAGCGGTGGTGGGAACCGCTTAAAAACAGCAAAAAACAAGGAGTTCATAATACTCCCAAGGTCCGGTGCACTCACGGGGTATGTATCGGCTATAAAACATCCGCAGACGCGTTTCTGGCTCTTGCCGTCATCAGTGCGGAAAAGCCGTTAATAAAACAAACACAGTCATTAAAACGGTCCTGCCATATGGTTGGTGGATCCTTAGCCAATGAAGGAGCAGCAATGGGGCGTCACTGTCTTAATTATTTATTGCCTAATGCAATTTCTATGGCGCTCCCATCGCTAAAAAAATCAATTGGCAGCCGTAATAACTGTGCCTGTACATTCCCTCGCCTGCCGCTGGATTAAAAACGAAAACACTGTGAGTGTCCCACATATGGTGAAACACTCTAGCTTTGTATAAGCTACGACCTAAATAGGTCAACAGAGTCCGTCTATATATATATATATGAAAAACCTGAAGTAAAGTGCACACTCAGGGGTAATATTCTGGCAGATAAAAAAAAAATTCCAGTTACACATTTTGACGGTGGACAGTCTTGATCACACACTGAGTTACTGTCAACAACTCGTTTACATAGAAACATAGAAATATAGAAACTCAGGGTTCTTACCAGGTTGGGAGGCCGGAAGTCCTCCTTACTTATGGTTGTGCTGCCCGTAGAATGTCCTACATTGCAGTTGATGAGCTCAGTAAAGGATAACCCTAGTACTGTTCAAACATCGCCGCTCCTTTAGTCATGGGCGTTCCTTCCTTATTGGAGAGCCAATAGTCCTTCTTTGCTTTTGGTGTACCTACTTAAGACAGAGCCCTTCTTTCCTTTCAATGTGCCTAAGATTGGCAAGTCACTTGTCCCTTTCACTTAGGACCACCATCTTAGGAAGAGGTTAGCATGTAGTGGTGGGGAGAGGGGCCCTAAAATGGAGGACTGGCTATAGTCCGGCGAGGTATGTATTGAACATGAGAAGGGCCTTAATGCTATCAAATGGTCTCTCAGCAAGAGGGCATTGAAATATCAAGAGCACAATACAATGTTATTAGACATGACTATGTTCTGCCTAGAGAACAACATTTTCATGTTTGCAGGGCAATTGTACCGGCAAAAGCGGGGCACCACGATGGGCACGTGCTTTGCCCCCAGCTATGCAAACTTGTTCGAAGGCTGGTGGGAGAAGCACGTGGCCTGGGCAGACCGACAGGAACAATGGGTCGATAGAGTGGCCCTTTGGGCCAGGTATATCGATGATTTATTTATTGTCTGGAAAGGGACCCAGGAGGAGGCTGCAACATACATAGCCGCCCTGAATCAGAATGAGCTAAACCTGGTATTCACAGCAAGCATGAGTACCACAAGTGTCTTTTATCTGGATTTAGAGGTGTATATAGAAGGTAACCAATTACTGACCAAACTGTACCGAGAGCAGACTGCCAGCAATTCCATCTTACATGCAGGTAGCCAACACCCCAGAGCACTGATTAAGAACATACCATTTGGGGAACTACTGCGCCTTAAATGCAATTGCGCTAACGAAGATAAATATCGAAAGGCACAAAGCAGCGCAGTAAAGAGATTTAAGAGAAGGGGCTACACAGATGGTATATTACACGAGGCAGTCAAGAAGACAGAGTCTGTCAATAGACAACAACTTTTAGCAGACAAATCCAAGACACAACAAGGCAGAACCAAAGAAACAGGGACTATCAGGATGATCACTGATTTTAATGAGAGGTCATACAAAGTATCCCAGATCTTCAGGAAGAACTGGCATATTCTTCGTACTGATAACGTTATAAGAGAAGCAATACCATTACAACCGCAGAATACATATAGACGCAGTACTTCTATCAAAAATCATCTTGTACATAGCCATTACAGAACTACCCCGAGTAAGAAAGAGACACGCAGGGGCTTCTTTCCTTGCTTGAGATGTAAGGCCTGTAAATTTAGCAAGAAGGTTACGGAATATGAATTTGAAGGACAGGGCACGACTAAATGTAAAAAGATAATGAAATTACTTAATTGCGATTCTGAATATACCATCTATTGCTTAGAATGTCCCTGCCCCAAAAGATACATTGGCAGCACCATACATCCTGCCAAAAAGAGAATCCTCGAACACATGCGTGCAATCACGAATAAGGATCAAAGTTATCCGGTTGCCCGTCATTTCGAGCAGAAGCACAATAGCAACCGTGATTTACTCAAGTTCTTTAGTAATGACCAAATACACAAAGACGAGAGAGGAGGAGACAGGGTCAAGAAGTTGCGTAGTCTGGAGTCACAAGAAAACAGTAAAATAAAAGATTAAAAACAAGAATAGGGGGCAGGGTAGAAACACCCTGACCCCCTAGGCCTGCTCAGGGGGTCCTACAGGGACCCCCAGGCCCAAAAAAGCATTTTTTTTAAAACATAATAATAAATCGGCAAAATTTGCTGGGATCGCGAATCCTGCAGAATTTTTCTTTTTTAAAACGAAGCGCGGTCTCCCGTACTTTGTTTCCTTGAGCCCCCGGGTGGGCCAGGTCCTGGGGGCAATAGGGAAATTATATGCAGAGCCCGCTGGGGCCCCCGCAGCCCTGGGGACTGCCACCTCCCCAGGGCTTAGTTTATTATGCACGGGGCGCACGGTCCCCCTGCAGCCCCGGGAACTGCCACCTCCCCAGGGCTTGAAAAAAAAAATTTGTGGGGGGGCTGCAACTCCCCACACTGCCCCGGGGACCACCACCTCCCCAGGTCTTTAATATATTTGAGGTGGGGGCCTCAGTGGCCCCCCAAGCCCCGGGGACCACCACCTCCCCAGGGCTTACATTAATTAAAGGCAGGGGCCTCGCAGGCCCCCCAAGCCCCAGGACTACCACCTCCCCAGGGCCTCCTTCATTAATGAGGGGGGCTCTCGCTTCCAAGAAGCAAAGCAGAATTGCTTTTGATCAAGGGGAGCTGCATGTTAGCAGCTCCCCTTGCCCAAAAGCAATGCCAGCTCCCGCAGGAGGCAAGGAGCCGGCAGGGACCGTGGGGTCATTTAGGCTCCCCCATGGTCCCCAACGCTGAGGCCAGGTCCTGGGGGATGGGGTCCCCGGGGCCAGAAGTGGCCCGGGAGGGGGTCACTCGGCCCCCCTCCTCTGTAATTTTTTTTTTAAAACAAAAAAAACGGAAGGCCGGCCCCGGGGGATGGGGTCCGCAGGGCCATAATTGGCCTCAGGTGGGGGGCCACGCGGTTCCCCTCCCAAAAAACAAAAACAAAACAAAGCTGGCCAGGCCCCAGTGGATGAGGTCCCCGGGGCCAGAAGTGGCCCCCCTCCCCTTTTTCATGATATATATTTTTTTTTAAATAAGGCCGGGCCCCGGGGGATAGGGTACCCGGGGCCAGTAGTGGCCAAGAGAAGGGGGGACACGCGGCCCCCCTCCTGTACTTACAATTTTAAAAAGAAATAAAAAATAACGAGGCCCCGGGGGATGGGGTCCCCGGGCCAGAAGTGGCCCAGGGAAGGGGGGCCACGCGGCCCCCCTCCCATAACATAAATAAAATAAAAAATGAGGCCATGCCCCGGGGATGGGGTCCCCGGGGCAGAAATCGGCCTCAAGAGGGCGGCTGCACAGCCCCTTTCCCTTTTAAAAAAATAAAATAAATTGGTCAAGCCCTGGGGGATGGGGTACCCGGGGCCAGTAGTGGCCAAGAGAAGGGGGGACACGCGGCCCCCCTCCTGTACTTACAATTTTAAAAAGAAATAAAAAATAATGAGGCCCCGGGGGATGGGGTCCCCGGGCCAGAAGTGGCCCAGGGAAGGGGGGCCACGCGGCCCCCCTCCCATAACATAAATAAAATAAAAAATAAAAAATGAGGCCATGCCCCGGGGATGGGGTCCCCGGGGCAGAAATCAGCCTCAAGAGGGCGGCTGCACAGCCCCTTTCCCTTTTAAAAAAAATAAATAAATTGGTCAAGCCCCGGGGGATAGGGTACCCGGGGCCAGTAGTGGCCAAGAGAAGGGGGGACACGCGGCCCCCCTCCTGTACTTACAATTTTAAAAAGAAATAAAAAATAACGAGGCCCCGGGGGATGGGGTCCCCGGGCCAGAAGTGGCCCAGGGAAGGGGGGCCACGCGGCCCCCCTCCCATAACATAAATAAAATAAAAAATAAAAAATGAGGCCATGCCCCGGGGATGGGGTCCCCGGGGCAGAAATCGGCCTCAAGAAGGCGGCTGCACAGCCCCTTTCCCTTTTAAAAAAAATAAATAAATTGGTCAAGCCCTGGGGGATGGGGTCCCCAGCGCCCAAAAAATACTAAAAGAAGGGGGGCCACACAGCCCCCCTTCTAAAAATATTTTAAAAAAGAAAAGCTGGCATCTTGCCGGAGGCCCCGCCCCCTCCCTGCACCACTCTGCAAACGCGCCTTCTGGCGCGTTCTAAGTTGGAGGATGAAGTCCCCTAGATCCTTAAGGGTCCTTAGGGGCCAACTAGCCCACCAGGTACCTCCAGTAATCCACACACAGCTGGATTGCTGAGAGGTGGTCCGAGGCCACGCCCCTTTTTACACCACTCTGCAAACGTGCCTCTTGGCGCACTGCTGGTGGGACAATGAGGTCCTCTTGTGTCCTGAGGACCTCAGGACTAAAGAGGACTTCATCCCCCGAGCAGCAGTGCGCCAGGAGGAGAGTTTGCAGAGTGGTGTAAAAAGGGGGCATGGCCTTGGACAACCTCTCAGCAATCAAGCTGTGTGGGGGTTACTAGAGATAACAGGAGGGCTAGTTGGCCCCCAGGGTCCCTCAGGCGGCAAGGGGACGTCATCCCCCATCCAAGAGCGTGCCAGGGAATGTGTTTGCAGAGTGGTGGGCAAAGGGGGCGTGGCCTGCTATGAGAATTTAGCAATCCTGCTGTGTGGGACTTACTGGAGGTAATAGATGGGGTAGTTGGCCCCAAGGATGTCCTTGGGGCCAACTACCCCTCTTGTTACCTCCAGTAAGTCCCACACAGTGGGATTGCTAAGACGTCTGTGGAGGCCACGCCCCCCTTTCTCCACCACTCTGCAACCACGCCACCTGGCAGACTACGGGATGGGGATGAAGTCCACTTTACTCCTGAGGGACTCTGGGGGCCAAGAAGCCCTCCTGGTACCTCCTGTAAGTCCTACGCAGCGGAATTCCTGAGCGCTGGTCGGAGGCCCAGCACCCTTTCTCCACCACTCTGCAAACGCAACTACTACTTAAAGAAGCATTTGCAATGTAATAGGTTTTGCATTTGCGAGAGTTAGATCTATTGGCATTGTAAATGTAAAAGTTTTTCACTAATGTTTTTGGAGTGGAGTGGATGTACGTTGTGTGTAGTGGAATTATGTGGTATGTTGTGCAGTGAAATTATGTGGATAGAAAGTATGTAGTATTTAGTGTATAGGAATTATGTAGAGTGGGATTATGTGTTATGGAGAGTAATTATGTGGTATGGTAGTCTGTGTTGTGGAGTTGTAACCTCAGGTTTAGTCTTCCTCGTTTCCATAGAAGCTAAACTATGAACTCAGTGAGACAAAAAAAAGAAGGAATCACTGAGGACCACTTATGGACGTAGTCAGAGGTATGAGCAGGGCCACTGGAATTATGTGACTGTTTGGCTGCACCGACTTTCGCACAATTATACATTTTCCGCAATAGCCACATAATCCATCATCTGCTCTCTAATCTGCAGATTTGAACAAAAAAGCCTTGTTTCTAGCTCAAACCGCTCAAACGTTACCAAAAATGCAGCGGCAAGTGTAACAGCGTGGTGGAAGGCCCTTTGCAAACCTAGAATGGTCACCTGTTACTTATTGCTAAATGTGGGTGTTAAATTGGTACTAATGGTGTGCAAGCCACTCTTGCTTCTTTCTGCGCCTCTCTTGACTCTTTCTGCATTTCTGTTGCTTCTTTCTGCACATTTCTTTCTTTTTCTGCACTTCTCTTGCCTCTTTCTGCACATCTCTTCTACTTTCTGTACCTCTCGTGCCTCTTTCTGCACCTCTGTTGCCTCTTTCTGCACCTCACTTGCTTCTTTCTGTACCCCTCTTGCCTCTTTCTGCACCCTTCTTCCCTCTTTCTGCACCTCTCTTGCCTCTTTCTGTATCCCTCTTACCTCTTTCTGCACCCCTTTTGCCTCTTTCCCCACCTTTGTTCCTTCTTTTGGTGCTTCATTTCTTTCTTTCTGCACCTCTCTTGCTTCTTTCTGCACCCCTCTTTCTCTACCTGCTTCCCTCTTTCTGCACTTCTGTTGCTTCTTTCTGCACTTATCGTGCTTCTTTCTGCACCTCACTTGCCTCTTTCTGCACCTCTCTTGCCTCTTTCTGCAGTTCTCTTGCCTCCTTCTGCACCTCACTTGCCTCTTTCTACAACTCTCTTGCCTCTTTCTGCAGTTCTCTTGCCTCCTTCTGCACCTCTGTTGCCTTTTTCAACACTTCTCTGGCCTGTTTCTGCACCTCTCTTGCCTCTTTCTGCACCTCTCTTGCCTCTTTCTGCACCTCACTTGCTTCTTTCTGCACCCCTTTTGCCTGTTTCTGTACCACTCTTCCCTCTTTGTGCAACTCTCTTGCCTCTTTCCACACCTCTCTTCCCTCTTTCTGCACCACTCTTGACTCTTTCTGTACCTCTGTTGCTTCTTTCTGCACCTCTCTTGTCTCTTTCTCCACCCTTCGTGTCTCTTTCAGCACCTCTATTGCTTCTTTCTGCAGTTCTCTTCCTTCTTTCTGCACCCCTCCTGCCTCTTTCTGTATACCTCGGTTCCTGAACGGCGTGCTGCATTCAATTGCAGGGGGCGGACAACAAGCTCCAGCATTCCTCCGGCCGCGGACGGCCGTAACGTCACCGGATAGCGCCAGGGGTGCTTTAAAACTGACCGCAGACTCCCGCATCGTGGGTTCCTGAACGGCGTGCTGCATTCAATTGCAGGGGGCGGACAACAAGCTCCAGCATTCCTCCGGCCGCGGACGGCCGTAACGTCACCGGATAGCGCCAGGGGCGCTTTAAAACTGACCGCAGACTCCCGCATCGTGGGTTCCTGAACGGCGTGCTGCATTCAATTGCAGGGGGCGGACAACAAGCTCCAGCATTCCTCCGGCCGCGGACGGCCGTAACGTCACCGGATAGCGCCAGAGGCGCTTTAAAACTGACCGCAGACTCCCGCATCGTGGGTTCCTGAACGGCGTGCTGCATTCAATTGCAGGGGGCGGACAACAAGCTCCAGCATTCCTCCGGCCGTGGACGGCCGTAACGTCACCGGATAGCGCCAGGGGCGCTTAAAACTGACCGCAGACTCCCGCATCGTGGGTTCCTGAACGGCGTGCTGCATTCAATTGCAGGGGGCGGACAACAAGCTCCAGCATTCCTCCGGCCGCGGACGGCCATAACGTCACCGGATAGCGCCAGGGGCGCTTTAAAACTGACCGCAGACTCCCGCATCGTGGGTTCCTGAACGGCGTGCTGCATTCAATTGCAGGGGGCGGACAACAAGCTCCAGCATTCCTCCGGCCGCGGACGGCCGTAACGTCACCGGATAGCGCCAGGGGCGCTTTAAAACTGACCGCAGACTCCCGCATCGTGGGTTCCTGAACGGCGTGCTGCATTCAATTGCAGGGGGCGGACAACAAGCTCCAGCATTCCTCCGGCCGCGGACGGCCGTAACGTCACCGGATAGCGCCAGGGGCGCTTTAAAACTGACCGCAGACTCCCGCATCGTGGGTTCCTGAACGGCGTGCTGCATTCAATTGCAGGGGGCGGACAACAAGCTCCAGCATTCCTCCGGCCGCGGACGGCCGTAACGTCACCGGATAGCGCCAGGGGCGCTTTAAAACTGACCGCAGACTCCCGCATCGTGGGTTCCTGAACGGCGTGCTGCATTCAATTGCAGGGGCAGACAACAAGCTCCAGCATTCCTCCGGCCGCGGACGGCCGTAACGTCACCGGATAGCGCCAGGGCGCTTTAAAACTGACCGCAGACTCCCGCAACGCGGGACGCGTGCGCGGACCATGCCCGGTCGAAGCCCGGTCCAAGGGCGGAGCCCGTCTGAACCCGTCCAGAGGCCGAAGGAGGCCGGGCTGGGCCACCACACTTGGATTATGTTAAATTCATTTACCATGGATATTGGTTATTATTTGTTTTCAGGTCAGTGACTTCTGTACTGGTGTATTCCTTTTGCATGTTTCGGGCTTTGCTGACAGAGGGATTAAGTCTCTGGGCTGATTGGCTTATTGCTCTGGTTCATTGCCCATGATAGTAAAGATTAAAATTAAGTTACAGGATATGGGAAATTAAATAGATATACAGAAATACATTATACAAAGCCAGTATGGGCAAACGAAATTGCACTGATAAAAAACAACCAGCCCCTGTAGCCCCAAAACCCAAACTCCAACCCACTTCTATTGATAGGATGTTGGAGAGGGCTATAGGGGCGGTGGCTACAGAAATTGAACGAACCGAGAGACGTCTCTCACTTACACCAGTCATGGCCCCCTCTGATAGATTGTGAAATATCCCAAGCCTCTGGTTTTACACTTAGCAATACCCCGAGGGCCCTGTCCCCATCCGTTGATGTGCCTAGCAACGAATTAGAAATTGAGGCAGTTCCTCCGCGCCAAGCGAAGAGGGAAAACCCAAACCACCCACTAAAGTAGGGACAAAAAAGAAGAAAGTACCTGAAGAATCTCTGGCGGGTAAAGATAGCAGGGAAGGGTGTTTTCCTGGTGGATTGGAACGAGTTATGGAACAGCCAACTTGGGTTTCAGATCTAGTGGTGGACTTGCACTTTCAGGTAAGGGCCATCGTTAAAGATGAACTCAAGCTGTTGTTAGATAGGATTGATAATTTGGCGACTATGTTGGAGACTAGGTCAAAGGTCTCAAACGGAAGGGAAGAGATTGGTAGTAACCAATTATCACAGGCCATAGCTAATCCAAGTATAGCCGCTTCAATTCCACCCCAAATCATCTCTGTACTCAGTCCTACTAACGCTCAAGTAGGGTTGTGTACTTCAAATCTTAGTAGGGCCGAACCATCGTCAGTTCCCGTACAGACTAATGGCCCCAAGTATTATACCCGAAACGGGGAGAGGCCAGGTCCTACTAAATATGCTGAGAACCCCACTGAAAATAGACCACCTTTATGTATCAACTTACCGCCAGAGTCAACTCCTTATGTCGTCACTCTGGTAGGTATACCCGAACTAGGTAGGGGGGAAAAGGAATCTCACCAAGACCTTAAAAATAAATGTTTGTTCTGGTTGGTTAACAATAAGCAATATCGATACGAAGACGCCGACGATATTTTAACAACTCGTCGGGTAGGTTGGGTGGGTTGGAGACCCAAGATTATACAGGGAGACTGTGTAGTTATCAATTTCAAAAACCCTCTAGCTGCTCGGGCAATCCTAACGAGGGGCACCTGGAGACAGGATGGGACTATAAGAGCAGTCCCGTTAGGGTACTTCTACCCCCCACAAGGCCTCCAGCATTGTGGATTAGGAGGGGAGGGGAGGTCCCCATTCTTTAATCATCAAATAGACCCTTTGGGATTCCATCCACCGAGGCAACCATTCTTCTCTATCCCCATATCCAATAGGTTTGGGGTCCTTGAAGAAGTTGATTGACTTGTGTTTAAGGAGCATGGGGTACAGGATTCTGCTTATTTAGCAGAGGTGACTATAGATGAGCGTCCGAGAGTAGAAGAGGGTGGGCTTGGTGGGGTGATGATAACATCTATAGCATGTAATCTATTAGATAGCAGTAGGGTAATACCTAACACCAAACTATACGACTCTGTAGGTGGGTTCCCCCAGAAGCCAAATTTGTGTATAGGTGTGACAATGACCCCCCGGTCCTCAGACTGTACGATAAATGATAGAGGGGAGGACCAGTCTAGGTTACAAGTTATTTCCTGGAACGTGGCTGGTCTCGCCACCAAATTGGATAATCCAGATTGGGGGAGTTTTATCGAACAGCATGAAATATGTATGTTCCAGGAAACCTGGGCAAGGGGGAGTTATTTAAATTAGGCTATGCTACTTACACAATCCCAGCGATCTCGGGAGGCAAAGGTAGGCCATCGGGGGACTGAGTACATGGATAAGGACACATTTGGGCTGTACAGCCACTCAGTTGGAAACAGCTTCTAATGATATACTTTGTGTCCTTCTCAATTTCCCCCAGAGGACCACAGTTGCCCTAATAAATGTCTATTCTAGACCGGTTAGCCGCAGTTAAGAGTCGAAGACTCTTGATGAGCTAACGACATTTCTTGCTAATATCCCAGATAATTATCTGATGATTATAGGGGGAGATTTTAATTGTCAGTTTGAGCCACTAGAGGGCATGAACAGGGACGCCCCATGCGAGGAAGATCTATATTGGGCTGTTCCAGATTCCTCCTGCCCACTAGTAAGAGTATGGTCTCCCTTGGTACTCCAGGTTAACGCTATGATTTTGAAGCATGCATTAAGAGCCTGCAATGGAAGAACTAAGTCCGATACCCCCGGCAAGCACACTTTTAATAGATTAGATCAAAGCTCACTAATTGATTATATCTTGATTAGTATAGCCTCTTGGCATAGAGTTGTTGATTTTAGGATTGTGTCGCGACATGACAGTGATCACGACGCGCTAGTCCTCGAATTATCCAGTTTAACCTCTGAGGGTAGTAATATTACAGCTGGTCCCATTGATGACAGATTGACTATTTCAAACTGTAGGAGGAGAGTTCGTTGGACTGATTTGAGTAAGACACAAGAAAAGTTAGGTGATCTATATACAACTGTTACTCCGTTCCTTACGGACTCTTTCCAATCTGTCTCCCCGACAACATTCAATTTGATTTTAAAAAGATTTCCTTGAACCATGTACAGTTAACAGCTAGTATGGCTGACTTTTTTTCCTATAAAAAGGTCCGTAGCAGAAGAGTCTTTTGTCATTCATGGTTCAATAGTAACTGCCGAAAGGCAAAAACTGCCTTGGTTTCTGCCATTAAGGACAAAAATAAACCATTAATTAAAAATTGTAGAAAGGTTTATCGTACAAGTATGTTGGAGGCAAAAAAACAGTGGGAAAGCGATAAGTGGGAATCCCTTAGAAGTTCATTAGACTTACATGATATGAAGACTTTCTGGAATGTAGTGAATACGGGCAGTACAGAAGGTAAATCGGCAATTGAGCCAAATTTGGGGGCTGATGTGTGGATGAAACATTTTGAGTCTCTCTATTCAATTCCTAAAGTGGGGGCTTGCAGTGTGAATGAAATACGCCACCAAACGAAGGAAGAATCTTTTAGTTTGGATACAGATACCCAGGGATCGGTAGTTGATACCTTAATGATAACTCTTGCAGAAGTAACTAGAGCTATAGGCTTAATTTCGCCAGGTAAGGCTCCTGGGCTCGACAAGATCCCTGGGGATCTGTTTAGAAGCGAACCAATTATCTGGGCTCCATATCTTTGGGTATTATTTAATGCTGTTATGGTAGGCATGGCTATTCCCACAAGTTGGGCTGGAGCCGAAATAATACCAATTCTCAAAAAGGGTTCCCCCTTGTTACCCACAAACTATAGACCGATAAGTCTTATTGACATCGGCCAAAAAATCTTTGCCCGCGTATTGTTACATCGCTTGCAGAGTTGGATGGAGGATTATAAAGTTCTTACCCCACTACAAGCTGGGTTTAGAGAAAAAATGTCTACTCTGGACCAAGTCTTCAGGCTACAACTATTGCACTGGAAGACCGTGTGCATAGAGGGTGGCAGCCTCTTTTTGATTTTTGTAGACCTGAAATCAGCATTCGACTTGGTCCAGAGAGAAAAGTTGTGGGCAGTCCTGCTAGAGATGGGGGCTCCACAATACCTCTGCCACATAATGAAACGGCTGCATGAAGGAAACTACGCTCGGATAAGATTTGGTAAATTCGGGAACTCACTACCCCCATTCCTGTTGACAGGGGTGTGCGCCAGGGGTGCGTCCTAGCCCCAACTCTTTTTAGTTTATTTATTAATGGGCTAGTCGATTTTTTAAATTCTGAGAAAGATTTAGACGCACCAAAGTTGGCAGCACGCAGAATCCCGGCTATGATGTTCGCCGATGACACTCTGTTATTATCTAAAAGCCCGATGGGCATTCAGAGAGTCCTAAATAAATTTAACGATTTCTGTAAAGAAAGGGGGCTAGAGATTAATATACAAAAAACCAAATTTATGGCCTTTAATCCTCCCAAAAGCACCGGGCCAAACCCTTGTTTAGAAGGCAGACCATTAGAAAGAGTATCTTCCTTTGACTACCTCGGCATTTCTATTACAGATAAAATGAGTTGGGGGACACAGATTAAAAAATCAAGCCTGAGGTTAACACAAACTGCAGGGGGCTTGTCTAAGGTGTTTCGCAACTCCACCCAGAAACCTGTGGGTCCAGCAGTAGAATTATATAGGGCCCAAGCGAGGGGTGCTGCCTTATATGGAGCCGAAATCTGGGGACATGATCGTATTGACAGTCTAATAGAAACAGAAAATTCTTTTATTAGACAACTGTTTGGCCTTCCGCGTAGTACCCCACTCATTCCATTACGGCTGGACCTGGGTGTTAGGCCAATTGCGGATGAAGTAGCATTAAGACCACTTCTATTTTGGAGACGGTTGTGGGCTACCCGGAATTGCTTGTATATAGGGAGGAATTGAGGGAGGTGTTGAACCTACCCGGGGCTAGGCGACTACCGTGGCTCACTTATGTCAGGAACTCCCTTTTATTAATGGGTTTGGGTAACCTGTGGGATAACCCTGAAATCCAATGCCCTATAGTTTCAAGGGAAGTGCTTAAGGTGCGTTACTGGGAGATTAAAATGTCCCAACTCCAGGGGGAATATTGCATGGGGAAGCTTACGGTGACATTTTTGGAATCCAAAGATCAGTACATGTTCTTACCGGCACTTAACGACATTAAGCCGGCCGCTGCACGTAAGCTTTACCTACAATTTAGGTATGGGGTATTGCCATTG